>CAJMZQ010000057.1:8020327-8620327 GCA_905220385.1 Xylota sylvarum | reverse complement strand
CATACTTCATGGTTCGTAGTACTGATAGAATGTTGAGACACTACCCAGACTAAAATCTATCCACTCAACAAAAATTATTTCACACCACAGACTCATCTTGGTCAGGATCGATTTGAAATCAACCATGGTTACAAAGAAATCATACTTCATGGTTCGTAGTACTGATAGAATGTTGAGAGACCACCCCAGACTAAGATCTATCCACTCAAGCAAAAATTATTTCACACTAGAGACTCATTTTGGTCAGGATCGATTTGAAATCAACCATGGTTCCAAAGAAATCATACTTCATGGTTCGTAGTACTGATAGAATGTTGAGACCCTACCCAGACTAAAATCTATCCACTCAACAAAAATTATTTCACACCACAGACTCATTTTGGTCAGGATCGATTTGAAATCTACAATGGTTCCAAAGAAATCATACTTCATGTTTCGTAGTACTGATAGAATGTTGAGACACTACCCCAGACTAAAATCTATCCACTCAAGCAAAAATTATTTCACACTAGAGACTCATTTTGGTCAGGATCGATTTGAAATCTACCATGGTTCCAAAGAAATCATACTTCATGGTTCGTAGTACTGATAGAATGTTGAGACACTACCCCAGACTAAAATCTATCCACTCAAGCAAAAATTATTTCACACTAGAGACTCATTTTGGTCAGGATCGATTTGAAATCAACCATGGTTTCAGAGAAATCATACTTCATGGTTCGTAGTACTGATAGAATGGTGAACGACTACCCAGACTAAAATCTATCCACTCAAGCAAAAATTATTTCACACTAGAGACTCATTTTGGTCAGGATCGATTTGAAATCAACCATGGTTTCAGAGAAATCATACTTCCTGTTTCGTAGTACTGATAGAATGTTGAACGACTACCCAGACTAAAATCTATCCGCTCAAGCAAAAATTTTTTCACACTAGAGACTCATTTTGGTCAGGATCGATTTGAAATCAACCATGGTTCCAAAGAAATCATACTTCATGGTTCGTAGTACTGATAGAATGTTGAGACACTACCCAGACTAAAATCTATCCACTCAAGCAAAAATTATTTCACACTAGAGACTCATTTTGGTCAGGATCGATTTGAAATCTACGATTGTTAGAAAGAAATCATACTTCATGTTTCGTAGTACTGATAGAATGTTGAGACACTACCCCAGACTAAAATCTATCCACGCAAGCAAAAATTATTTCACACTAGAGTCTCATTTTGGTCGGGATCGATTTGAAATCTGCCATGGTTCCAAAGAAATCATACTTCGTGTTTCGTAGTACTGATAGAATGATGAGACACTACCCCAGACTAAAATCTATCCACGCACGCAAAAATTATTTCACACTAGAGACTCATTTTGGTCAGGATCGATTTGAAATCTACCGTGGTTCCAAAGAAATCATACTTCATGGTTCGTAGTACTGATAGGATGCTGAGACACTACCCCAGACTAAAATCTATCCACTCAAGCAAAAATTATTTCACACTAGAGACTCATTTTGGTCAGGATCGATTTGAAATCTGCAATTGTTAGAAAGAAATCATACTTCATGTTTCGTAGTACTGATAGAATGTTGAGACACTACCCCAGACTAAAATCTATTAACTCAAGCAAAAATTATTTCACACTAGAGACTCATTTTGGTCACGATCGATTTGCAATCTACCATGGTTCCAACGAAATCATACTTCATGGTTCGTAGTACTGATAGAATGTTGAGACACTACCCAGACTAAAATCTATCCACTCAAGCAAAAATTATTTCACACTAGAGACTCATTTTGGTCAGGATCGATTTGAAATCTACGATTGTTAGAAAGAAATCATACTTCATGTTTCGTAGTACTGATAGAATGTTGAGACACTACCCCAGACTAAAATCTATCCACGCAAGCAAAAATTATTTCACACTAGAGACTCATTTTGGTCGGGATCGATTTGAAATCTGCCATGGTTCCAAGGAAATCATACTTCGTGTTTCGTAGTACTGATAGAATGATGAGACACTACCCCAGACTAAAATCTATCCACGCACGCAAAAATTATTTCACAGTAGAGACTCATTTTGGTCAGGATCGATTTGAAATCTACCATGGTTCCAAAGAAATCATACTTCATGGTTCGTAGTACTGATAGGATGCTGAGACACTACCCCAGACTAAAATCTATCCACTCAAGCAAAAATTATTTCACACTAGAGACTCATTTTGGTCAGGATCGATTTGAAATCTGCAATTGTTAGAAAGAAATCATACTTCATGTTCCGTAGTACTGATAGAATGTTGAGACACTACCCCAGACTAAAATCTATCCACGCAAGCAAAAATTATTTCACACTAGAGACTCATTTTGGTCGGGATCGATTTGAAATCTGCCATGGTTCCAAAGAAATCATACTTCGTGTTTCGTAGTACTGATAGAATGATGAGACACTACCCCAGACTAAAATCTATCCACTCAAGCAAAAATTATTTCACACTAGAGACTCATTTTGGTCAGGATCGATTTGAAATCTACCATGGTTCCAAAGAAATCATACTTCATGGTTCGTAGTACTGATAGGATGCTGAGACACTACCCCAGACTAAAATCTATCCACTCAAGCAAAAATTATTTCACACTAGAGACTCATTTTGGTCAGGATCGATTTGAAATCTACCATGGTTCCAAAGAAATCATACTTCTTGTTTCGTAGTACTGATAGAATGTTGAGACACTACTTCAGACTAAAATCCATCGACGCAAGCAAAAATTATTTCACACTAGAGACTCATTTTGGTCAGGATCGATTTGCAATCTACCATGGTTCCAAAGAAATCATACTTCATGGTTCGTAGTACTGATAGAATGTTGAACGACTACCCAGACTAAAATCTTTCCACTCAAGCAAAAATTGTTTCACACTAGAGACTCATTTTGGTCAGGATCGATTTGAAATTAACCATGGTTCCAAAGAAATCATACTTCATGGTTCGTAGAACTGATAGAATGTTGAAAGACTACCCCAGACTAAGATCTATACACTCAAGCAAAAATGATTTCACACTAGAGACTCATTTTGGTCAGGATCAATTTGCAATCTATCATGGTTTCAGAGAAATCATACTTCATGGTTCGTAGTACTGATAGGATGTTGAGACACTACCCCAGACTAAAATCTATCCACTCAAGCAAAAATTATTTCACACTAGAGACTCATTTTGGTCAGGATCGATTTGCAATCTACCATGGTTCCAAAGAAATCATACTTCATTTTACGTAGTACTGATAGAATGTTGAACGACTACCCAGACTAAAATCTTTCCACTCAAGCAAAAATTGTTTCACACTAGAGACTCATTTTGGTCAGGATCGATTTGAAATCTAAAATGGTTCCAAAGAAATCATACTTCATGGTTCGTAGTACTGATAGAATGTTGAGACACTACCCCAGACTAAAATCTATCCACTCAAGCAAAAATTATTTCACACTAGATACTCATTTTGGTCAGGATCGATTTGAAATCAACCATGGTTCCAAAGAAATCATACTTCATGGTTCGTAGTACTGATAGAATGTTGAGACACTACCCCAGACTAAAATCTATCCACTCAAGCAAAAATTATTTCACACTAGAGACTCATTTCGGTCAGAATCGATTTGAAATCTACCATTGTTCCAAAGATTTCATACTTCATGGTTCGTAGTACTGATAGAATGTTGAGACACTACCCCAGACTAAAATCTATCCACTCAAGCAAAAATTATTTCACACAAGAGACTCATTTTGGTCAGGATCGATTTGAAATCTACCATGGTTCCAAAGAAATCATACTTCATGGTTCGTAGTACTGATAGAATGTTGAGACACTACCAAAGACTAAAATCTATCCACTCAAGCAAAAATTATTTCACACTAGATACTCATTTTGGTCAGGATCGATTTGAAATCAACCATGGTTCCAAAGAAATCATACTTCATGGTTCGTAGTACTGATAGGATGCTGAGACACTTCCCCAGACTAAAATCTATCCACTCAAGCAAAAATTATTTCACACTAGAGACTCATTTTGGTCAGGATCGATTTGCAATCTACCATGGTTCCAAAGAAATCATACTTCATGGTTCGTAGTACTGATAGAATGTTGAACGACTACCCAGACTAAAATCTTTCCACTCAAGCAAAAATTGTTTCACACTAGAGACTCATTTTGGTCAGGAACGATTTGAAATCTACCATGGTTCCAAAGAAATCATACTTCATGTTTCGTAGTACTGATAGAATGTTGAGACACTACTTCAGACTAAAATCCATCGACGCAAGCCAAAATTATTTCACACTAGAGACTCATTTTGGTCAGGATCGATTTGCAATCTACCATGGTTCCAAAGAAATCATACTTCATGGTTCGTAGTACTGATAGAATGTTGAACGACTACCCAGACTAAAATCTTTCCACGCAAGCAAAAATTGTTTCACACTAGAGACTCATTTTGGTCAGGATCGATTTGAAATCTACCATGGTTCCAAAGAAATCATACTTCATGGTTCGTAGTACTGATAGAATATTGAGACACTACCCCAGACTAAAATCTATCCACTCAAGCAAAAATTATTTCACACTAGATACTCATTTTGGTCAGGATCGATTTGAAATCAACCATGGTTCCAAAGAAATCATACTTCATGGTTCGTAGTACTGATAGGATGTTGAGACACTACCCCAGACTAAAATCTATCCACTCAAGCAAAAATTATTTCACACTAGAGACTCATTTTGGTCAGGATCGATTTGCAATCTACCATGGTTAGAAAGAAATCATACTTCATGGTTCGTAGTACTGATAGAATGTTGAACGACTACCCAGACTAAAATCTTTCCACTCAAGCAAAAATTGTTTCACACTAGAGACTCATTTTGGTCAGGATCGATTTGAAATCTAAAATGGTTCTAAAGAAATCATACTTCATGTTTCGTAGTACTGATAGAGTGTTGAGACACTACCCCAGACTAAAATCTATCCACGCAAGCAAAAATTATTTCACACTAGAGACTCATTTTGGTCAGGATCGATTTGAAATCTACAATGGTTCCAAAGTAATCATACTTCATGGTTCGTAGTACTGATAGAATGTTGAGACACTACCCCAGACTAAAATGTATCCACTCAAGCAAAAATTATTTCACACTAGAGATTCATTTTGGTCAGGATCGATTTGAAATCTACCATGGTTCCAAAGAAATCATACTTCATGGTTCCTAGTACTGATAGATTGTTGAGACACTACCCCAGACTAAAATCTATCCACTCAAGCAAAAATTATTTCACACTAGAGACTCATTTTGGTCAGGATCGATTTGAAATCTACCATTGTTCCAAAGATTTCATACTTCATGGTTCGTAGTACTGATAGAATGTTGAGACACTACCCCAGACTAAAACCTATCCACTCAAGCAAAAATTATTTCACACTAGAGATTCATTTTGGTCAGGACCGATTTCAAATTAACCATGGTTCCAAAGAAATCATACTTCATGGTTCGTAGTACTGATAGAATGTTGAGACACTACCCCAGACTAAAATCTATCCACTCAAGCAAAAATTATTTCACACTAGAGACTCATTTTGGTCAGGATCGATTTGAAATCTACCATGGTTCCAAAGAAATCATACTTCATGGTTCGTAGAACTGATAGAATGTTGAGAGACTACCCCAGACTAAGATCTATCCACTCAAGCAAAAATTATTTCACACTAGAGACTCATTTTGGTCAGGATCGATTTGAAATCTACCATGGTTAAAAAGAAATCATACTTCATGGTTCGTAGAACTGATAGAATGTTGAGAGACTACCCCAGACTAAGATCTATACACTGAAGCAAAAATTATTTCACACTAGAGACTCATTTTGGTCAGGATCGATTTGAAATCTACCATGGTTCCAAAGAAATCATACTTCATGGTTCGTAGTACTGATAGGATGTTGGGACACTACCCCAGACTAAAATCTATCCACTCAAGCAAAAATTATTTCACACTAGAGACTCATTTTGGTCAGGATCGATTTGAAATCTACCATGGTTCCAAAGAAATCATACTTCATGGTTCGTAGAACTGATAGAATGTTGAGAGACTACCCCAGACTAAGATCTATATACTGAAGCAAAAATTATTTCACACTAGAGACTCATTTTGGTCAGTATCAATTTGCAATCTATCATGGTTTCAGAGAAATCATACTGCATGGTTCGTAGCTCTGTTAGCATGTTGAAAGACTACCCCAAAATAAAATCTATCCACTCAAGCAAAAATTATTTCACACTACAGACTCATTTTGGTCAGGATCCATTTGAAATCTATCATGGTTTCAGAGAAATCATACTTCATGGTTCGTAGCTCTGTTAGAATGTTGAAAGACTAAACCAAACTAAAATCTATCCACCGAAGTAATGATTCCCATTTTGGTCAGGATCCATTTTATATCTATCATGGTTTCAGAGAAATTATACTTCATGGTTCGTAGCTCTGTCAGCATGTTGAAAGACTACCCCAAACTTAAATCTATCCACCAAAGCAAAAATTATTTCACACTACAGACTCATTTTGGTCAGGATCGATTTGAAATAAACCATGGTTCCAAAGAAATCATACTTCATGGTTCGTAGTACTGATAGAACTTTGAGACACTACCCAGACTAAAATCTATCCACCGAAGCAAAAATTATTTCACACTAGAGACTCATTTTGGTCAGGATCGATTTGAAATCTACCATGGTTCCAAAGAAATCATACTTCATATTTCGTAGTACTGATAGAATGTTGAGAGACTACCCCAGACTAAGATCTATACACTCAAGCAAAAATTATTTCACACTAGAGACTCATTTTGGTCAGGATCAATTTGCAATCTATCATAGTTTCAGAGAAATCATACTTCATGGTTCGTAGCTCTGTTAGCATGTTGAAAGACTACCCCACAATAAAATCTATCCACTCAAGCAAACATTATTTCACACTACAGACTCATTTTGGTCAGGATCCATTTGAAATCTATCATGGTTTCAGAGAAATCATACTTCATGGTTCGTAGCTCTGTTAGAATGTTGAAAGACTACCCCAAACTAAAATCTATCCACCGAAGTAATGATTCCCATTTTGGTCAGGATCCATTTGAAATCAATCATGGTTTCAGAGAAATCATACTTCATGGTTCGTAGCTCTGTCAGCATGTTGAAAGACTACCCCAAACTTAAATCTATCCACTCAACCAAAAATTATTTCACACTACAGACTCATTTTGGTCAGGATCGATTTGAAATCAACCATGGTTCCAAAGAAATCATACTTCATGGTTCGTAGTACTGATAGAACTTTGAGACACTACCCAGACTAAAATCTATCCACCGAAGCAAAAATTATTTCACACTAGAGACTCATTTTGGTCAGGATCGATTTGAAATCTACAATGGTTAGAAAGAAATCATACTTCATGTTTCGTAGTACTGATAGAATGTTGAGACACTACCCCAGACTAAAATCTATCCACGCAAGCAAAAATTATTTCACACTAGAGACGCATTTTGGTCGGGATCGATTTGAAATCTACCATGGTTCCAAAGAAATCATACTTCATGTTTCGTAGTACTGATAGAATGTTGAGACACTACCCCAGACTAAAATCTATCCACGCAAGCAAAAATTATTTCACACTAGAGACTCATTTTGGTCAGGATCGATTTGAAATCTACCATGGTTCCAAAGAAATCATACTTCATGGTTCGTAGTACTGATAGAATGTTGAGACACTACCCCAGACTAAAATCTATCCACTCAAGCAAAAATTATTTCACACTACCATTGAAATCAACCATGGTTTCAGAGAAATCATACTTCATGGTTCGTAGTACTGATAGAATGTTGAACGACTACCCAGACTAAAATCTATCCACTCAAACAAAAATTATTTCACCCTAGAGACTCATTTTGGTCAGGATCGATTTGAAATCTACCATGGTTCTAAAGAAATCATACTTCATGGTTCGTAGTACTGATAGAATGTTGAGACACTACCCCAGACTAAAATCTATCCACTCAAGCAAAACTTATTTCACACTAGAGACTCATTTTGGTCAGGATCGATTTGAAATCTACCATTGTTCCAAAGATTTCACACTTCATGGTTCGTAGTACTGATAGAATGTTGAGACACTACCCCAGACAAAAATCTATCCACTCAAGCAAAAATTATTTCACACTAGAGACTCATTTTGGTCAGGATCGATTTTAAATTAACCATGGTTCCAAAGAAATCATACTTCATGGTTCGTAGTACTGATAGAATGCTGAGACACTACCCCAGACTAAAATCTATCCACTCAAGCAAAAATTATTTCACACTAGAGACTCATTTTGGTCAGGATCAATTTGCAATCTATCATGGTTTCAGAGAAATCATACTTCATGGTTCGTAGCTCTGTTAGCATGTTGAAAGACTAACCCAAAATAAAATCTATCCACTCAAGCAAAAATTATTTCACACTACAGACACATTTTGGTCAGGATCCATTTGAAATCTATCGTGGTTTCAGAGAAATCATACTTCATGGTTCGTAGCTCTGTTAGCATGTTGAAAGACTAACCCAAAATAAAATCTATCCACTCAAGCAAAAATTATTTCACACTACAGACTCATTTTGGTCTGGATCCATTTGAAATCTATCATGGTTTCAGAGAAATCATACTTCATGGTTCGTAGCTCTGTTAGAATGTTGAAAGACTACCCCAAACTAAAATCTATCCACCGAAGCAATGATTCCCATTTTGGTCAGGATCCATTTGAAATCTATCATGGTTTCAGAGAAATCATACTTCATGGTTCGTAGCTCTGTTAGAATGTTGAAAGACTACCCCAAACTAAAATCTATCCACCGAAGCAATGATTCCCATTTTGGTCAGGATCCATTTGAAATCTATCATGGTTTCAGAGAAATCATACTTCATGGTTCGTAGCTCTGTCAGCATTTTGAAAGACTACCCCAAACTTAAATCTATCCACCGAAGCAAAAATTATTTCACACTACAGACTCATTTTGGTCAGGTTCGATTTGAAATTAACCATGGTTCCAAAGAAATCATACTTCATAGTTCGTAGTACTGATAGAATGTTGAGACACTACCCCAGACTAAAATCTATCCACTCAAGCAAAAATTATTTCACACTAGAGACTCATTTTGGTCAGGATCAATTTGCAATCTATCGTGGTTTCAGAGAAATCATATTTCATGGTTCGTAGCTCTGTTAGCATGTTGAAAGACTAACCCAAAATAAAATCTATCCACTCAAGCAAACATTATTTCACACTACAGACTCATTTTGGTCTGGATCCATTTGAAATCTATCATGGTTTCAGAGAAATCATACTTCATGGTTCGTAGCTCTGTTAGAATGTTGAAAGACTATCCCAAACTAAAATCTATCCACCGAAGCAATGATTCCCATTTTGGTCAGGATCCATTTGAAATCTATCATGGTTTCAGAGAAATCATACTTCATGGTTCGTAGCTCTGTCAGCATGTTGAAAGACTACCCCAAACTTAAATCTATCCACCGAAGCAAAAATTATTTCACACTACAGACACATTTTGGTCAGGATCGATTTGAAATCAACCATGGTTTCAGAGAAATCATACTTCATGGTTCGTAGTGCTGATAGCATGTTGAAAGACTACCCCAAACTAAAATCTATCCACCGAAGCAATGATTCTCATTTTGGTCAGGATCGATTTGCAATCTATCATGGTTTCAGAGAAATCATACTTCAAACTACCCCAAACTAAAATCTATCCACCGGAGCAAAAATTATTTCACACTACAGACTCATTTTGGTCAGGATCCATTTGAAATCTATCATGGTTTCAGAGAAATCATACTTCAAACTACCCCAAACTAAAATCTATCCACCGAAGCAATGATTCTCATTTTGGTCAGGATCGATTTGAAATCTATAATGGTTTCAGAGAAATCATACTGCATGGTTCGTAGCTCTGTTAGCATGTTGAAAGACTACCCCAAACTAAAATCTATAGCCATAGCCATAGTTGTCATTAAACGTAGACTGTGGTCAAATGGGCACAGATTTTCATATTTGGATAAAGTTTAGCATTCCATTTTGGCATATTTATATGTATTTTTGGTTAAAGTTAAAAACAATTGTTCCATAAGCCCTAAATGGGCGTGGCGGGTTATCTTTTTTTTCGATTGATATAGAGGGTCATCCAACAAGAGGTATTATTTTAAATCAATAGAGAAATACAATGGACAACGCAATAGAGGAAGACCTCGCCTTAAGTGGCGCTCGCTCACAAGTGGAAGAAGACCTCAACCAACTTGTAGTGCACAATTGGAGGCAGTTAGCCCTAGATCGTGCTAGCTGGAGAGGCTTGTTGGCTGAGGCCCAGGCCCACCCCGGACTGTAGCGTCACCTAAATAAGAAAAATGCAAAATTTTTACCTCAAGTGGTGATGTTTTTATTTTAATGTAAAGTATAAACTCTGAGTTTAGGAATGGATTACAATATCCGGCAAATATCTGCCTCAATTCTGTCTACAAATAGTCATACTTTTCATGAAATTTTTCATCACATTTTCCCATAATTGCGGCTGTATATCGGGAAGTTTTCATCTAGATGATGAATTGTTGGAATGAATCTTTACAAAACTTCAAATTAAAAAGTCTAATAGTGCCAAATGGCACTATCTCAGCGGCCAATTGAAGTCTCCATTTCGAGACTTGTCCAGGAAGCACGCATTAGTGTCATTGTTTCACAACCTGTGTAGCATGCGGTGGGATATTTTCATCGTGTTTGTGGTGTATCTTCACTATTTCAACACGTTGTTCGAGTACGTATGAATAAACATTTAATAATCTCCTAGTTTTTACTTATCAAAAGTCATCACAATGATGTTTGACTGTTGACAGTTCAACAATGTCGTGAAATTTAAAATGACACCTCTTGTTGGACGACCCTTTACAATCACACCTAGGAAGATACGGCCTGCCCGAACTGAAATACCTCAAACCTTACAGTTTTGGAAAAATCCGAGATACAGAACCTTTCTGAGAACAAAATCAAACCACCCTTCTTTACATCCTTCCCTTTCGAGGTACATTCGAGCTGTCGAACTGGTTGGTTGGTTTTGTTGGACAAACAGAATATAAAGACCATAATACCATAATCTTAATTTTTGTGTTTTTTTTTCCACAAATCCAACACAAAGCTCAACCACTTCAAACAGACTGTTCGTTTGAAGTGGTTGTTTCAAATAGATTAACTAAATAGAATTTTTAATTAATTACCTTTTCATGGAACCCTTTGTGAATGAACTCGCGATTCACGATTATATGACATATGTATGTGACAAAAAAAGCCTTTTACCATAATTATGTCGACCTATTGTGGTTCTGGTATACCACACCATCCGAAGCCATTTAGATTAACAATTAATTATCAGAAAAATCTGCATTCACATAGTTTGACGACTGACAATAGTACCTATTCATCGAACATAGCATTTTTGAAAATGAAACAAAACAAACCCAATCCGGAGACCGACCGAGATATAAAAATATGCGACACATGTGACAAACAAAAAAAGCCTTTTATCATAATTATTTCGAGCTATTATGGTTCTGGTAAATCACACCATTCGAAGTCTGTCCGGTCATCAAAGTAATTGGAATAGAGATATCAAAGCAGAACGCGACAAATCGTTTATCGTTTATTTATTTTATTGTATGTAAAAACGTGCAAGTATCCACACCATATTCGCATATATCTACATGGGTACATGCCGGACGTGTCATTATACCCTATCCTAAGGGTATATTAAGTTTGACACATAGTTTGTAACATAGAGAAATAATCGAGATAGACCCTATAAAGTATATATATTCGTGATCAGCATCAATAGCGAAATCGATTGAGCGATGACCGTCCGTCCGTCCGTCCGTCCGTATGTCACCGCTTTTTCGGCCTTAAATTTTGAGCTAGGACGATGAAATTTCATATCTGGGCTTCTGAGAAAAAGATACAGATATGAAATTTCAGCGTCCTAGTTAAAAATGTAAGGCCCAAAAATCGGTTTTATGATGAAAACGCCCCCAAACAGTGGGCGTGGCAAAAACTTTTGTACAGATGGATTGTAGGGAATCTGAATGCCTAAATATTTGCTCTTAACAAAATTTTTCGGTTTCATATAATTTAGTGAAGTTATGAAAAAGTGGGCGTGGCAGTGGGCGGATTTCAACAATTTTTACACTTGTACTGTGTCTTTGCCTCAGAAGCCCAGATATGAAATTTCAGCGTCCTAGTTAAAAATTTAAGGCCCGAAAATCGGTTTTGTGATGAAAACGTCCCCAAAAAGTGGGCGTGGCCAAAACTTTTGTATGGGTGGATTGTAGGGAATCTGAATGCCTAAATATTTGGTCCTAACAAAATTTTTCGGTTTCATATAATTTAGTGAAGTTATGAAAAAGTGGGCGTGGCAGTGGGCGGATTTCAAAAATTTTTACACTTGTACTGTATCTTTTCCTCAGAAGCCCAGATATAGCTCAAAATTTAAGGCCCAAAAAGCGGTGACATACGGACGGACGGACGGACGGTCATCGCTCAATCGATTTCGCTATTGATGCTGATCACGAATATATATACTTTATAAGGTCTATCTCGATTATTTCTCTATGTTACAAACTATGTGTCAAACTTAATATACCCTTAGGATAGGGTATAAAAAAGAAAAGAAAACATACAGAAAAGCTACAATCCGTCTGGAACGGATCGTCTGATACCCTATCCTCCTCTCTATAAAGTGGGCGTGGCCAAATTGCATTTTGTACTCAAATATGGCTATAACCTCGAACGTTTGAGGATGTTACATGTAAAATTTTATCAAAATCGGTTTTTTGATGAAAACGCCCCCAAAAAGTGGGCGTGGCCAAAACTCTTCTATGGGTGAATTGTAGGGAATCTGAATGCCTAAATATTTGGTCTTAACAACATTTTTCGGTTTCATATAATTTAGTGAAGTTATGAAAAAGTGGGCGTGGCAGTGGGCGGATTTCAAATTTCAAATTTTTACACTTGTACTGTATCTTTTCCTCAGAAGCCCAGATATGAAATTTCATTGTCCTAGCTCAAAATTTAAGGCCCAAAAAGCGGTGACATACGGACGGACGGACGGTCATCGCTCAATCGATTTCGCTATTGATGCTGATCACGAATATATATACTTTATAGGGTCTATCTCGATTATTTCTCTATGTTACAAACTATGTGTCAAACTTAATATACCCTTAGGATAGGGTATAAAAAAACAAATCCAGATCCAAACTAATAAATCACAGGAAAATAGTAAATTCAATAGGCTGCATACAAATTGGACAGGTAATATCGACTACTGCCTTCAATGGATTTCAATCATTGTCGTCGTAGGTCATTGTTAAAATGACAACATGGAGCTTGCAAATTTAATCAATAATTTTCTGCAAAATTCAAAATTGTCCTCTTCCTTGGCAAATAAATTAATCATATTTCATCATTCGAATCCCTTTTTACATTGAATTTAATTTTGTATTTCATAGTATAGTTTTTTTTTGTCATTTACATTAAAAAGATATCCACACAATAATTTATTCAAAATTCAAACATATGTGTAATCAAAACATACAGAAAAGCTACAATCCGTCTGGAACGGATCGTATGATACCCTATCCTCCTCTCTATAAAGTGGGCGTGGCCAAATTGCATTTTGTACTCAAATATAGCTATAATGCCGAACGTTTGAGGATGTTACATGTAAAATTTTATCAAAATAGGTTTTTTGATGATAACGCCCCCAAAAAGTGGGCGTGGCCAAAACTTTTGTATGGGTGGATTGTAGGGAATCTGAATGCCTAAATATTTGGTCTTAACAAAATTTTTCGGTTTCATATAATTTAGAGAAGTTATAAAAAAGTAGGCGTGGCAGTGGGCGGATGTAAAAAAATTTTACACTTGTACTGTATCTTTTTCTTGGAAGCCCAGATATGAAATTTCAGCGTCCTAGTTATTAATTGAAGGCCCAAAACTCGGTTTTGTGATGAAAACGCCCCCAAAAAGTGGGCGTGGCCAAAACTTTTGTATGGGTGGATTGTAGGGAATCTGAATGCCTAAATATTTGGTCTTAACAAAATTTTTCGGTTTCATATAATTTAGTGAAGTTATGAAAAAGTGGGCGTGGCAGTGGGCGGATTTCAAAAATTTTTACACTTGTACTGTATCTTTTTCTCAGAAGCCCAGATATGAAATTTCATCGTCCTAGCTCAAAATTTAAGGCCCAAAAAGTGGTGACATACGGACGGACGGACGGACGGACGGACGGACGGACGGACGGACGGACGGACGGACGGTCATCGCGCAATCGATTTCGCTATTGATGCTGATCACGAATATATATACTTTATATGGTCTATCTCGATTATTTCTCTATGTTACAAACTATGTGTCAAACTTAATATACCCTTAGGATAGGGTATAAAAAGGACTTTTGCTGGTAGGATAATGCCTATCTTAGCTAACGTTGTTACCTAAATACTATTTGATGACACAGTGGATATTAATTTTCTATTAATAATTGAAGCACAGGAGGATATCATATGCTTTTGATATGGTCGGTCGGCATAGCAAATGAATAAGTTATTATTATGTTTGAAATATTGCGATTGGTTCTCATTATCCTTATTATTCCTTTGATACACACAGAGAGATTAAATTTTACACAATGGCTTGGGATGTTGATATTTGCTCTTCTTTACAAAGCATTATCAAGTAATATCCAATTGGCTGTTTTGCAATATACTATTCATATTATAATAATTAATATTCCGTTTTAAGTCACAGACTTCAGAATTATTCATTGAATGGATTGTTTGAATATGTGTATGATGGCTCTGGTGACTTGTAATGATTACCCTTCAAAACAATAGTCAAACAAAAGGCTACCATTCTAAGCGAATATTAAAATTGATACACAATTTGTTACAAAGTAATCAAGATAAATCCTACAAAATATATATGAATATCCACACCCATGTCCGTCCGTCTATTTGTCTGTATATCACCACGTTTTGGGCTTTAAATTTTGAGCTAGGAAGATGGAATTTCATAGCACTACAAATGTAAGGAAAATTTCAAATTTTTCAAATCAAAAAAAAAATCATTAAGACCTAAAATGTAGAAATTTAAATTATCTACAATTCATTCATACATCATATGTGGCTACGTCCACGTTTTGACGGCGTTTTCATTAAAGGAACCTAACTAAATACGTTCGATGTTATCATTGTAAAGGGTTTTCCAACAAGAGGTGACATTTTAAATTTCACGCCATTATTGATCTGTCAATATTTAACTATCATTGTGACGACTTTTGATAAGTAAAAACTAGGAGATTCTTAAATATGTATTCATATGTACTAAAACAATATTTTGAAATAGTGAAGATACACTACAAACAATTATTTCACACTACAGACACATAATCTGAAGCGATGTCATAAGAATTTCTTCGCCCTTTGTCCAATGATTTTCATTTTGGTCAGAATCGATTTGAAAACTATCATGGTTTCAGAGAAATCATACTCCTTAGTCCGTAGCTCTATTAGAATGCTGAAAGACTACCCCAAAACCAAAATCTATCCACTCAAGCAAAAATTATTTCACACTACAGAGTCATTTTGGTCAGGATCCATTTGAAATCTATCATGGTCTCAGAGAAATCATACTTCATGGTTCGTAGTTCTGATAGAATGGCGAAAGACTACCCCAAACTAGAATCTATCCACTCAAGCAAAAATTATTTCACACTGCAGAGTCATTTTGGTCAGGATCCATTTGAAATCTGTCATGGTTTCAGAGAAATCATACTTCATGGTTCGTAGTTCTGATAGCATGTTGAAAGACTACCAAAAACTAAAATCTATCCACCGAAGCAAGACTTATTTCACACTATAGACTCATTATACCCTATCCTAAGGGTATATTAAGTTTGACACATAGTTTGTAACATAGAGAAATAATCGAGATAGACCCTATAAAGTATATATATTCGTGATCAGCATCAATAGCGAAATCGATTGAGCGATGACCGTCCGTCCGTCCGTCCGTCCGTATGTCACCGCTTTTTGGGCCTTAAATTTTGAGCTAGGACGATGAAATTTCATATCTGGGCTTCTGAACAAAAAATACAGTACAAGTGTAAAAATTTTTTAAATCCGCCCACTGCCACGCCCACTTTTTCATAACTTCACTAAATTATATGAAACCGAAAAATGTTGTTAAGACCAAATATTTAGGCATTCAGATTCCCTACAATCCACCCATACAAAAGTTTTGGCCACGCCCACTTTTTGGGGGCGTTTTCATCACAAAACCGATTTTTGGGCCTTAAATTTTTAACTAGGGCGCTGAAATTTCATATCTGGGCTTCTGACGAAAAGGTACAGTAGAAATGTAAATTTTTTTACATCCGCCCACTGCCACGCCTACTTTTTTATAACTTCACTAAATTATATGAAACCGAAAAATTTTGTTAAGACCAAATATTTGGGTATTTATATTCCCTACAATTCACCCATAGAACAGTTTTGGCCACGCCCACTTTTTGGGGGCGTTATCATCAAAAAACCTATTTTGAAAAAACATGTAACATCCTCAAACGTTCGGCATTATAGCTATATTTGAGTACAAAATGCAATTTGGCCACGCCCACTTTATAGGGAGGAGGATAGGGTATCAGACGACCCATTCCAGATGGATTGTAGCTTTTCTGCATGTTTTTGGTCAGGATCGATTTGCAATCTAGCATGGTCTCAGAGAAATCATACTTCATGGTTCTTAGTTCTGATAGAATGTCGAAAGACTACCATAATCAAAAATCTATCCACCAAAGCAAAAATTCTTTCACACTACACACTCATTTTGGTCAAGATCGATTTGCAATGTATCATGGTTCCAAAGAAATCATACTTCATGGTACGTAGTTCTGATAGAATGTTGAGACACTACCCCAGACTAAAATATATACACTTAATCAAAAATTATTTCACACTAGAGACTCATTTTGGTCAGGATCCATTTGAAATCTATCATGGTTCCAGAGAAATCATACTTCATGGTTCGTAGCTCTGTTAGCATTTTGAAAGACTACCCCAAAATAAAATCTATCCACTCAAGCAAAAAATACTTCACACCACAGACTCATTTTGGTCAGGATCGATTTGCAATCTATCATGGTCTCAGAGAAATCATACTTCATGGTTCGTAGTTCTGATAGAATGTCGAAAGACTACCCCAAACTAATATCTACCCACTCAAGGAAAAATTATTTCACACTGCAGAGTCATTTTGGTCAGGATCCATTTGAAATCTGTCATGGTTTCAGAGAAATCATACTTCATGGTTCGTAGCTCTGATAGAATGTCGAAATACTACCCCAAATTAATATCTATTTACTCAAACAAAAATTATTTCACACTACAGAGTCATTTTGGTCAGGATCGATTTGCAATCTATCATGGTTTCAGAGAAATCATACTTCATGGTTCGTAGCTCTGTTAGAATGTTGAAAGACTACCCCAAAATATAATCTATTCACTCAAGCAAAAAGTATTTCACACTACAGAGTCATTTTGGTCAGGATCCATTTGAAATCTATCATGGTTTCAGAGAAATCATACTTCATGGTTCGTAGTTCTGATAGAATGTTGAAAGACTACCATAATCAAAAATCTATCCACCAAAGCAAAAATTATTTCACACTACACACTCATTTTGGTCAAGATCGATTTGCAATCTATCATGGTTCCAAAGAAATCATACTTCATGGTTCGTAGTTCTGATAGAATGTTGAGACACTACCCCAGACTAAAATATATACACTTAATCAAAAATTATTTCACACTAGAGACTCATTTTGGTCAGGATCCATTTGAAATCTATCATGGTTTCAGAGAAATCATACTTCATGGTTCGTAGCTCTGTTAGCATTTTGAAAGACTACCCCAAAATAAAATCTATCCACTCAACCAAAAATTATTTCACGCTAGAGACTCATTTAGATCAGGATCCATTTGAAATCGACCAGGGTTCCAAGGAAATCATACCTCATGATTCGTAGTACTGATAGAATGTTGAGAAGCCACCCCAGACTAAGATCTATCCACCAAAGCAAAAATTATTTCACACTACACACTCATTTTGGTCAAGATCGATTTGCAATCTATCATGGTTCCAAAGAAATCATACTTCATGGTTCGTAGTTCTGATAGAATGTTGAGACACTACCCCAGACTAAAATATATACACTTAATCAAAAATTATTTCACACTAGAGACTCATTTTGGTCAGGATCCATTTGAAATCTATCATGGTTTCAGAGAAATCATACTTCATGGTTCGTAGCTCTGTTAGCATTTTGAAAGACTACCCCAAAATAAAATCTATCCACTCAACCAAAAATTATTTCACGCTAGAGACTCATTTAGATCAGGATCCATTTGAAATCGACCAGGGTTCCAAGGAAATCATACCTCATGATTCGTAGTACTGATAGAATGTTGAGAAGCCACCCCAGACTAAGATCTATCCACCAAAGCAAAAATTATTTCACACTACACACTCATTTTGGTCAAGATCGATTGGCAATCTATCATGGTTCCAAAGAAATCATACTTTATGTTTCGTAGTTCTGATAGAATGTCGAAATACTACCCCAAACTAAAATCTATCCACCGAAGCAATGATTCCCATTTTAGTTAGGATCCATTTGAAATCTATCATGGTTTCAGAGAAATCATGCTTCATGGTTCGTAGCTCTGTTAGCATTTTGAAAGACTACCCCAAAATAAAATCTATCCACTCAACCAAAAATTATTTCACACTAGAGACTCATTTTGGTCAGGATCCATTTGAAATCTATCATGGTTTCAGAGAAATCATACTTCATGGTTCGTAGCTCTGTTAGCATTTTGAAAGACTACCCCAAAATAAAATCTATCCACTCAACCAAAAATTATTTCACGCTAGAGACTCATTTAGATCAGGATCCATTTGAAATCGACCAGGGTTCCAAGGAAATCATACCTCATGATTCGTAGTTCTGATAGAATGTTGAAAGACTACCCCAAACTAAAATCTATCCACCAAAGCAAAAATTATTTCACACTACACACTCATTTTGGTCAAGATCGATTGGCAATCTATCATGGTTCCAAAGAAATCATACTTTATGTTTCGTAGTTCTGATAGAATGTTGAGACACTACCCCAGACTAAAATATATCCACCCAAGCAAAAATTATTTCACACTAGAAACTCATTTTGGTCAGGATCCATTTGAAATCTATCATGGTTTCAGAGAAATCATACTTCATGGTTCGTAGCTCTGATAGAATGTCGAAATACTACCCCAAATTAATATCTATTTACTCAAGCAAAAATTATTTCACACTACAGAGTCATTTTGGTCAGGATCGATTTGCAATCTATCATGGTTTCAGAGAAATCATACTTCATGGTTCGTAGCTCTGTTAGAATGTTGAAAGACTACCCCAAAATATAATCTATTCACTCAAGCAAAAAGTATTTCACACTACAGAGTCATTTTGGTCAGGATCCATTTGAAATCTATCATGGTTTCAGAGAAATCATACTTCATGGCTCGTAGTTCTGATAGAATGTTGAAAGACTACCCCAATCTAAAATCTATCCACCAAAGCAAAAATTATTTCACACCACACACTCATTTTGGTGTGGTTCCAAAGAAATCATACTTCATGTTTCGTAGTTCTGATAGAATGTTGAGACACTACCCCAGACTAAAATATATCCACCCAAGCAAAAATTATTTCACACTAGAAACTCATTTTGGTCAGGATCCATTTGAAATCTATCATGGTTTCAGAGAAATCATACTTCATGGTTCGTAGCTCTGATAGAATGTCGAAATACTACCCCAAATTAATATCTATTTACTCAAGCAAAAATTATTTCACACTACAGAGTCATTTTGGTCAGGATCCATTTGAAATCTATCATGGTTTCAGAGAAATCATACTTCATGGCTCGTAGTTCTGATAGAATGTTGAAAGACTACCCCAATCTAAAATATATCCACCCAAGCAAAAATTATTTCACACTAGAAACTCATTTTGGTCAGGATCCATTTGAAATCTATCATGGTTTCAGAGAAATCATACTTCATGGTTCGTAGCTCTGATAGAATGTCGAAATACTACCCCAAATTAATATCTATTTACTCAAGCAAAAATTATTTCACACTACAGAGTCATTTTGGTCAGGATCGATTTGCAATCTATCATGGTTTCAGAGAAATCATACTTCATGGTTCGTAGCTCTGTTAGAATGTTGAAAGACTACCCCAAAATATAATCTATTCACTCAAGCAAAAAGTATTTCACACTAGAGACTCATTTTGGTCAGGATCCATTTGAAATCTATCATGGTTTCAGAGAAATCATACTTCATGGTTCGTAGTTCTGATAGAATGTTGAAAGACTACCCCAAACTAAAATCTATCCACCGAAGCAATGATTCCCATTTTAGTTAGGATCCATTTGAAATCTATCATGGTTTCAGAGAAATCATACTTCATGGTTCGTAGCTCTGTTAGCACGTTGAAAGACTACCCCAAACTAAAATCTATCCACCGAAGCAATGATTCTCATTTTGGTCAGGATCGATTTGCAATCTATCATGGTTTCAGAGAAATCATACTTCATGGTTCGTAGCTCTGCTAGCATGTTGAAAGACTACCCCAAACTAAAATCTATCCACCGAAGCAAAAATTATTTCGCACTACAGACTCACTTTGGTCAGGATCCATTTGAAATCTATCATGGTGTCAGAGAAATCATACTTCATGGTTTGTAGCTCTGTTAGCATGTTGAAAGACTACCCCAAAATAAAATCTATCCACCGAAGCAAAAATTATTTCACACTACAGACTCATTTTGGTCAGGATCCATTTGAAATCTATCATGGTTTCAGAGAAATCATACTTCATGGTTCGTAGCTCTGTTAGCATGTTGAAAGACTACCCCAAACTAAAATCTATCCACCGAAGCAAAAATTATTTCGCACTACAGACTCACTTTGGTCAGGATCCATTTGAAATCTATCATGGTTTCAGAGAAATCATACTTCATGGTTCGTAGCTCTGTTAGCATGTTGAAAGACTACCCCAAAATAAAATCTATCCACCGAAGCAAAAATTATTTCACACTACAGACTCATTTTGGTCAGGATCGATTTGCAATCTATCATGGTTTCAGAGAAATCATACTTCATGGTTTGTAGCTCTGTTAGCATGTTGAAAGACTACCCCAAACTAAAATCTATCCACCGATTCAATGATTCTCATTTTGGTCAGGATCGCTTTGAAATCTATCAGGGTTCCAAAGAAATCATACTTCATGGTTCGTAGTTCTGATAGAATGTTGAGACACTAAACAAGACTAAAATCTATCCACTCAAGCAAAAATTATTTCACACTAGAGACTCATTTAGATCAGGATCCATTTGAAATCGACCAGGGTTCCAAGGAAATCATACCTCATGATTCGTAGTACTGAGAAGTTGAGTAGTACTGAGTAGTTGAGAATCCACCCCAGACTAAGATCTATCCACTCAAGCAAAAATTATTTCACACTAGAAACTCATTTTGGTCAGGATCCATTTGAAATCTATCATGGTTTCAGAGAAATCATACTTCATGGTTCGTAGCTCTGATAGAATGTCGAAATACTACCCCAAATTAATATCTATTTACTCAAGCAAAAATTATTTCACACTACAGAGTCATTTTGGTCAGGATCGATTTGCAATCTATCATGGTTTCAGAGAAATCATACTTCATGGTTCGTAGCTCTGCTAGCATGTTGAAAGACTACCCCAAAATAAAATCTATCCACTCAAGCAAAAATTATTTCACACCGCAGAGTCATTTTGGTCAGGATCCATTTGAAATCTATCATGGTTTCAGAGAAATCATACTTCATGGTTCGTAGTTCTGATAGAATGTTGAAAGACTACCCCAAACTAAAATCTATCCACCAAAGCAATGATTCTCATTTTGGTCAGGATCCATTTGAAATCTATCCCGGTTTCAGAGAAATCATACATCATGGTTCGTAGCTCTGTTGGAATGTTGAAAGACTACCCCAAACTAAAATCTATCCACCGAAGTAATGATTCTCATTTTGGTCAGGATCGATTTGCAATCTATCATGGTTTCAGAGAAATCATACTTCATGGGTCGTAGCTCTGTTAGCATGTTGAAAGACTACCCCAAACTGAAATCTATCCACCGAAGCAATGATTCTCATTTTGTTCAGGATCCATCTGAAATCTATCATGGTTTCAGAGAAATCATACTTCATGGTTCGTAGCTCTGTTAGCATGTTGAAAGACTATCCCAAACTAAAATCTATCCACTCAACCAAAAATTATTTCACGCTAGAGACTCATTTAGATCAGGATCCATTTGAAATCGACCAGGGTTCCAAGGAAATCATACCTCATGATTCGTAGTTCTGATAGAATGTTGAAAGACTACCCCAAACTAAAATCTATCCACCAAAGCAAAAATTATTTCACACTACACACTCATTTTGGTCAAGATCGATTGGCAATCTATCATGGTTCCAAAGAAATCATACTTTATGTTTCGTAGTTCTGATAGAATGTTGAGACACTACCCCAGACTAAAATATATCCACCCAAGCAAAAATTATTTCACACTAGAAACTCATTTTGGTCAGGATCCATTTGAAATCTATCATGGTTTCAGAGAAATCATACTTCATGGTTCGTAGCTCTGATAGAATGTCGAAATACTACCCCAAATTAATATCTATTTACTCAAGCAAAAATTATTTCACACTACAGAGTCATTTTGGTCAGGATCGATTTGCAATCTATCATGGTTTCAGAGAAATCATACTTCATGGTTCGTAGCTCTGTTAGAATGTTGAAAGACTACCCCAAAATATAATCTATTCACTCAAGCAAAAAGTATTTCACACTACAGAGTCATTTTGGTCAGGATCCATTTGAAATCTATCATGGTTTCAGAGAAATCATACTTCATGGTTCGTAGTTCTGATAGAATGTTGAAAGACTACCCCAATCTAAAATCTATCCACCAAAGCAAAAATTATTTCACACCACACACTCATTTTGGTGTGGTTCCAAAGAAATCATACTTCATGTTTCGTAGTTCTGATAGAATGTTGAGACACTACCCCAGACTAAAATATATCCACTCAAGCAAAAATTATTTCACACTAGAGACTCATTTTGGTCAGGATCCATTTGAAATCTATCATGGTTTCAGAGAAATCATACTTCATGGTTCGTAGTTCTGATAGAATGTTGAAAGACTACCCCAAACTAAAATCTATCCACCGAAGCAATGATTCCCATTTTAGTTAGGATCCATTTGAAATCTATCATGGTTTCAGAGAAATCATACTTCATGGTTCGTAGCTCTGTTAGCACGTTGAAAGACTACCCCAAACTAAAATCTATCCACCGAAGCAATGATTCTCATTTTGGTCAGGATCGATTTGCAATCTATCATGGTTTCAGAGAAATCATACTTCATGGTTCGTAGCTCTGCTAGCATGTTGAAAGACTACCCCAAACTAAAATCTATCCACCGAAGCAAAAATTATTTAGCACTACAGACTCACTTTGGTCAGGATCCATTTGAAATCTATCATGGTGTCAGAGAAATCATACTTCATGGTTTGTAGCTCTGTTAGCATGTTGAAAGACTACCCCAAAATAAAATCTATCCACCGAAGCAAAAATTATTTCACACTACAGACTCATTTTGGTCAGGATCCATTTGAAATCTATCACGGTTTCAGAGAAATCATACTTCATGGTTCGTAGCTCTGTTAGCATGTTGAAAGACTACCCCAAACTAAAATCTATCCACCGAAGCAAAAATTATTTCGCACTACAGACTCACTTTGGTCAGGATCCATTTGAAATCTATCATGGTTTCAGAGAAATCATACTTCATGGTTCGTAGCTCTGTTAGCATGTTGAAAGACTACCCCAAAATAAAATCTATCCACCGAAGCAAAAATTATTTCACACTACAGACTCATTTTGGTCAGGATCGATTTGCAATCTATCATGGTTTCAGAGAAATCATACTTCATGGTTTGTAGCTCTGTTAGCATGTTGAAAGACTACCCCAAACTAAAATCTATCCACCGATTCAATGATTCTCATTTTGGTCAGGATCGCTTTGAAATCTATCAGGGTTCCAAAGAAATCATACTTCATGGTTCGTAGTTCTGATAGAATGTTGAGACACTAAACAAGACTAAAATCTATCCACTCAAGCAAAAATTATTTCACACTAGAGACTAATTTAGATCAGGATCCATTTGAAATCGACCAGGGTTCCAAGGAAATCATACCTCATGATTCGTAGTACTGAGAAGTTGAGTAGTACTGAGTAGTTGAGAAGCCACCCCAGACTAAGATCTATCCACTCAAGCAAAAATTATTTCACACTAGAAACTCATTTTGGTCAGGATCCATTTGAAATCTATCATGGTTTCAGAGAAATCATACTTCATGGTTCGTAGCTCTGATAGAATGTCGAAATACTACCCCAAATTAATATCTATTTACTCAAGCAAAAATTATTTCACACTACAGAGTCATTTTGGTCAGGATCGATTTGCAATCTATCATGGTTTCAGAGAAATCATACTTCATGGTTCGTAGCTCTGCTAGCATGTTGAAAGACTACCCCAAAATAAAATCTATCCACTCAAGCAAAAATTATTTCACACCGCAGAGTCATTTTGGTCAGGATCCATTTGAAATCTATCATGGTTTCAGAGAAATCATACTTCATGGTTCGTAGTTCTGATAGAATGTTGAAAGACTACCCCAAACTAAAATCTATCCACCAAAGCAATGATTCTCATTTTGGTCAGGATCCATTTGAAATCTATCCCGGTTTCAGAGAAATCATACATCATGGTTCGTAGCTCTGTTGGAATGTTGAAAGACTACCCCAAACTAAAATCTATCCACCGAAGTAATGATTCTCATTTTGGTCAGGATCGATTTGCAATCTATCATGGTTTCAGAGAAATCATACTTCATGGGTCGTAGCTCTGTTAGCATGTTGAAAGACTACCCCAAACTGAAATCTATCCACCGAAGCAATGATTCTCATTTTGTTCAGGATCCATCTGAAATCTATCATGGTTTCAGAGAAATCATACTTCATGGTTCGTAGCTCTGTTAGCATGTTGAAAGACTACCCCAAAATAAAATCTATCCACCGAAGCAAAAATTATTTCACACTACAGACTCATTTTGGTCAGGATCGATTTGCAATCTATCATGGTTTCAGAGAAATCATACTTCATGGTTCGTAGCTCTGTTAGAATGTTGAAAGACTACCCCAAAATATAATCTATTCACTCAAGCAAAAAGTATTTCACACTACAGAGTCATTTTGGTCAGGATCCATTTGAAATCTATCATGGTTTCAGAGAAATCATACTTCATGGTTCGTAGTTCTGATAGAATGTTGAAAGACTACCCCAATCTAAAATCTATCCACCAAAGCAAAAATTATTTCACACCACACACTCATTTTGGTGTGGTTCCAAAGAAATCATACTTCATGTTTCGTAGTTCTGATAGAATGTTGAGACACTACCCCAGACTAAAATATATCCACCCAAGCAAAAATTATTTCACACTAGAAACTCATTTTGGTCAGGATCCATTTGAAATCTATCATGGTTTCAGAGAAATCATACTTCATGGTTCGTAGCTCTGATAGAATGTCGAAATACTACCCCAAATTAATATCTATTTACTCAAGCAAAAATTATTTCACACTACAGAGTCATTTTGGTCAGGATCGATTTGCAATCTATCATGGTTTCAGAGAAATCATACTTCATGGTTCGTAGCTCTGTTAGAATGTTGAAAGACTACCCCAAAATATAATCTATTCACTCAAGCAAAAAGTATTTCACACTACAGAGTCATTTTGGTCAGGATCCATTTGAAATCTATCATGGTTTCAGAGAAATCATACTTCATGGTTCGTAGTTCTGATAGAATGTTGAAAGACTACCCCAATCTAAAATCTATCCACCAAAGCAAAAATTATTTCACACCACACACTCATTTTGGTGTGGTTCCAAAGAAATCATACTTCATGTTTCGTAGTTCTGATAGAATGTTGAGACACTACCCCAGACTAAAATATATCCACTCAAGCAAAAATTATTTCACACTAGAGACTCATTTAGATCAGGATCCATTTGAAATCGACCAGGGTTCCAAGGAAATCATACCTCATGATTCGTAGTACTGATAGAATGTTGAGAAGCCACCCCAGACTAAGATCTATCCACTCAAGCAAAAATTATTTCACACTACAGACTTATTTTGGTCAGGATCGATTTGAAATCTATCATGGATTCAGAGAAATCTTATTTCATGGTTCGTAGTTCTAATAGAATGTTGAAAGACTACCCTAAACTAAAATCTGTCCACTCAAAAAAAATTATTTCACACTACAGACTCATTATACCCTATCCTAAGGGTATATTAAGTTTGACACATAGTTTGTAACATAGAGAAATAATCGAGATAGACCCTATAAAGTATATATATTCGTGATCAGCATCAATAGCGAAATCGATTGAGCGATGACCGTCCGTCCGTCCGTCCGTATGTCACCGCTTTTTGGGCCTTAAATTTTGAGCTAGGACGATGAAATTTCATATCTGGGCTTCTGAGAAAAAGATACAGTACAAGTGTAAAAATTTTTGAAATCCGCCCACTGCCACGCCCACTTTTTCATAACTTCACTAAATTATATGAACCCGAAAAATTTTGTTAAGACCAAATATTTAGGCATTCAGATTCCCTACAATCCACTCATACAAAAGTTTTGGCCACGCCCACTTTTTGGGGGCGTTTTCATCACAAAACCGATTTCATATCTGGGCTTCTGACGAAAAGGTACAGTAGTAATGTAAATTTTTTTACATCCGCCCACTGCCACGCCTACTTTTTTATAACTTCACTAAATTATATGAAACAGAAAAATTTTGTTAAGACCAAATATTTGGGTAGGTAGATTCCCTACAATTCACCCATAGAACAGTTTTGGCCAGGCTCACTTTTTGGTGGCGTTATCATCAAAAAACCTATTTTGATAAAATTTTACATGTAACATCCTCAAACGTTCGACATTATAGCTATATTTGAGTACAATATGCAATTTGGCCATGCCCACTTTATAGAGAGGAGGATAGGGTATCATACGATCCGTTCCAGACGGATTGTAGCTTTTCTGTATGTTTTTGGTCAGGATCGATTTGAAATCAATCATGGATTCAGAGAAAGCATATTTCATGGTTCGTAGTTCTAATAGAATGTTGAGAGACTACCCCAAACTAAAATCTATCCACTCAATAAATACTATTTCACACTAGAGACTCCTTTTGGTCATGATCGATTTGAAATCTATCATGGATTCAGAGAAATCATATTTCATGGTTCGTAGTTCTAATAGAATGTTGAAAGACTACCCTAAACTAAAATCTGTCCACTCAACAAAAATTATTTCACACTACAGACTCATTTTGGTCAGGATCGATTTGAAGTCAACCATGGTTCCAAAGAATTCATACTTCATGGTTCGTAGCTCTGTTAGCATGTTGAAAGACTACCCCAAAATAAAATCTATCCACCGAAGCAAAAATTATTTCACACTACAGACTCATTTTGAAATCTATCATTATTTCAGAGAAATCATACTTCATGGTTCGTAGCTCTGTTAGCATGTTGAAAGACTACCCCATACTAAAATGTATCCACCGAAGCAATGATTCTCATTTTGGTCAGGATCCATTTGAAATGTATCCCATTTTCAGAGAAATCATACATCATGGTTTGTAGCTCTGTTAGAATGTTGAAAGACTACCCCATACTAAAATGTATCCACCGAAGCAATGATTCTCATTTTGGTCAGGATCCATTTGAAATGTATCCCGGTTTCAGAGAAATCATACATCATGGTTTGTAGCTCTGTTAGCATGTTGAAAGACTACCCCATACTAAAATGTATCCACCGAAGCAATGATTCTCATTTTGGTCAGGATCCATTTGAAATGTATCCCGGTTTCAGAGAAATCATACATCATGGTTTGTAGCTCTGTTAGAATGTTGAAAGACTACCCCAAACTAAAATCTATCCACAGAAGTAATAATTCTCATTTTGGTCAGGATCGCTTTGAAATCTATCACGGTTCCAAGGAAATCATACTTCATGGTTCGTAGTACTGATAGAATGTTGAGACACTACCCAAGACTAAAATCTATCCACTCAAGCAAAAATTATTTCACACTAGAGACTCATTTTGTTCAGGATCGATTTGAAATCGACCAGGGTTCCAAAGAAATCATACCTCATGGTTCGTAGTACTGATAGAATGTTGAGAAGCCACCCCAGACTAAGATCTATCCACTCAAGCAAAAATTATTTCACACTACAGACTCATTTTGGTCAGGATCGATTTGAAATCTATCATGGATTCAGAGAAATCTTATTTCATGGTTCGTAGTTCTAATAGAATATTGAAAGTCTACCCCAAACTAAAATCTATCCACTCAAGCAAAAATTATTTCACACTACAGACTCATTTTAGTCAGGATCGATTTGAAATCAATCATGGATTCAGAGAAAGCATATTTCATGGTTCGTAGTTCTAATAGAATGTTGAGAGACTAGCCCAAACTAAAATCTATCCACTCAATAAATATTATTTCACACTAGAGACTCCTTTTGGTCAGGATCGATTAGAAATCTATCATGGATTCAGAGAAATCATATTTCATGGCTCGTAGTTCTAATAGAATATTGAAAGACTACCCTAAAATAAAATCTGTCCACTCAACAAAAATTATTTCACACTACAGACTCATTTTGGTCAGGATCGATTTGAAATCTATCATGGATTCAGAGAAATCTTATTTCATGGTTCGTAGTTCTAATAGAATATTGAAAGTCTACCCCAAACTAAAATCTATCCACTCAAGCAAAAATTATTTCACACTACAGACTCATTTTAGTCAGGATCGATTTGAAATCAATCATGGATTCAGAGAAAGCATATTTCATGGTTCGTAGTTCTAATAGAATGTTGAGAGACTAGCCCAAACTAAAATCTATCCACTCAATAAATATTATTTCACACTAGAGACTCCTTTTGGTCAGGATCGATTAGAAATCTATCATGGATTCAGAGAAATCATATTTCATGGCTCGTAGTTCTAATAGAATATTGAAAGACTACCCTAAAATAAAATCTGTCCACTCAACAAAAATTATTTCACACTACAGACTCATTTTGGTCAGGCTCGATTTGAAGTTAACCATGGTTCCAAAGAATTCATACTTCATGGTTCGTAGCTCTGTTAGCATGTTGAAAGACTACCCCAAAATAAAATCTATCCACCGTAGCAAAAATTATTTCACACTACAGACTCATTTTGAAATCTATCATTATTTCAGAGAAATCATACTTCATGGTTCGTAGCTCTGTTGGCATGTTGAAAGACTACCCCAAACTAAAATCTATCCACCGAAGCAATTATTCTCATTTTGGTCAGGATCGATTTGCTATCTATCATGGTTTCAGAGAAATCATACTTCATGGTTCGTAGCTCTGTTAGCATGTTGAAAGTCTACCCCAAAATAAAATCTATCCACCGAAGCAAAAATTATTTCACACTACAGACTCATTTTGAAATCTATCATTATTTCAGAGAAATCATACTTCATGGTTCGTAGCTCTGTTAGCATGTTGAAAGACTACCCCAAACTAAAATCTATCCACCGAAGCAATTATTCTCATTTTGGTCAGGATCGATTTGCAATCTATCATGGTTTCAGAGAAATCATACTTCATGGTTCGTAGCTCTGTTAGCATGTTGAAAGACTACCCCAAACTAAAATCTATCCACCGAAGCAATGATTCTCATTTTCGTCAGGATCCATTTGAAATGTATCCCGGTTTCAGAGAAATCAAACATCATGGTTCGTAGCTCTGTTAGAATGTTGAAAGACTACCCCAAACTAAAATCTATCCACCGAAGTAATAATTCTCATTTTGGTCAGGATCGCTTTGAAATCTATCAGGGTTCCAAAGAAATCATACTTCATGGTTCGTAGTACTGATAGAATGTTGAGACACTACCCAAGACTAAAATCTATCCACTCAAGCAAAAATTATTTCACACTAGAGACTCATTTTGGTCAGGATCGATTTGAAATCGACCAGGGTTCCAAAGAAATCATACCTCATGGTTCCTAGTACTGATAGAATGTTGAGAAGCCACACCAGACTAAGATCTATCCACTCAAGCAAAAATTATTTCACACTACAGACTCATTTTGGTCAGGATCGATTTGAAATCTATCATGGATTCAGAGAAATGATACTTCATGGTTTGTAGGTCTAATAGAATGTTGAGAGACTACCCCAAACTAAAATCTATCCACTCAATAAATACTATTTCACACTAGAGACTCCTTTTGGTCAGGATCGATTTGAAATCTATCATGGATTCAGAGAAATCTTATTTCATGTTTCGTAGTTCTAATAGAATATTGAAAGACTACCCCAAACTAAAATCTATCCACTCAAGCAAAAATTATTTCACACTACAGACTCATATTGGTCAGGATCGATTTGAAATCTATCATGAATTCAGAGAAATGATACTTCATGGTTTGTAGTTCTAATAGAATGTTGAGAGACTACCCCAAACTAAAATCTATCCACTCAATAAATACTATTTCACACTAGAGACTCCTTTTGGTCAGGATCGATTTGAAATCTATCATGGATTCAGAGAAATCATATTTCATGCTTCGTAGCTCTAATAGAATGTTGAAAGACTACCCTAAACTAAAATCTGTCCACTCAACAAAAATTATTTCACACTACAGACTCATTTTGGTCAGGATCGATTTGAAGTCAACCATGGTTCCAAAGAATTCAAACTTCATGGTTCGTAGCTCTGTTAGCATGTTGAAAGTCTACCCCAAAATAAAATCTATCCACCGAAGCAAAAATTATTTCACACTACAGACTCATTTTGGTCAGGATCGATTTGCAATCTATCATGGTTTCAGAGAAATCATACTTCATGGTTTGTAGCTCTGTTAGCATGTTGAAAGACTACCCCAAACTAAAATCTATCCACCGAAGCAATGATTCTCATTTTGGTCAGGATCGATTTGCAATCTATCATGGTTTCAGAGAAATCATACTTCATGGTTCGTAGCTCTGTTAGCATGTTGAAAGACTACCCCAAAATAAAATCTATCCACTCAAGCAAAAATTATTTCACACTACAGACTCATTTTGGTCAGGATCCATTTGAAATCTATGTTGGTTTCAGAGAAATCATACTTCATGGTTCGTAGCTCTGTTAGCATGTTGAAAGACTACCCCAAACCAAAATCTATCCACCGAAGCAAAAATTATTTCGCACTACAGACTCACTTTGGTCAGGATCCATTTGAAATCTATCATGGTTTCAGAGAAATCATACGTCATGGTTCGTAGCTCTCTTAGAATGTTGAAAGACTAAACCAAAATAAAATCTATCCACCGAAGCAATGATTCTCATTTTGGTCAGGATCCATTTGAAATCTATCATGGTTTCAGAGAAATCATACTTCATGGTTTGTAGCTCTGTTAGCATGTTGAAAGACTACCATAAACTAAAATTTATCCACGCAAGCAAAAATTATTTCACACTACAGACTCATTTTGGTCAGGATCCATTTGAAATCTATCATGGTTTCAGAGAAATCATACTTCATGGTTCGTAGCTCTGTTAGCATGTTGAAAGACTACCCCAAACTAAAATCTATCCACCGAAGCAAAAATTATTTCGCACTACAGACTCACTTTGGTCAGGATCCATTTGAAATCTATCATGGTTTCAGAGAAATCATACTTCATGGTTCGTAGCTCTGTTAGCACGTTGAAAGACTACCATAAACTAAAATCTATCCACGCAAGCAAAAATTATTTCACACTACAGACTCATTTTGGTCAGGATCCATTTGAAATCTATCATGGTTTCAGAGAAATCATACTTCACGGTTCGTAGCTCTGTTAGCATGTTTTAAGACTAAACCAAAATAAAATCTATCCACCGAAGCAATGATTCTCATTTTGGTCAGGATCCATTTGAAATCGATCATGGTTTCAGAGAAATCATACTTCATGGTTCGTAGCTCTGTTAGAATGTTGAAAGACTAAACCAAAATAAAATCTATCCACCGAAGCAATGATTCTCATTTTGATCAGGATCCATTTGAAAACGATCATGGTTTCAGAGAAATGAAACTTCATGGTTCGTAGCTCTGTTAGAATGCTGAAAGACTAAACCAAAATAAAATCTATCCACCGAAGCAATGATTCTCATTTTGGTCAGGATCCATTTGAAATCTATCATGTTTTCAGAGAAATCATACTTCATGGTTTGTAACTCTGCTAGCATGTTGAAAGACTACCCCAAACTAAAATCTATCCACCGAAGCAATGATTCTCATTTTGGTCAGGATCCATTTGAAATCTATCATGGTTTCAGAGAAATCATACTTCATGGTTCGTAGCTCTGTTAGCATGTTGAAAGACTACCCCAAAATAAAATCTATTCACTCAAGCAAAAATTATTTCACACTAGAGACTCATTTTGGTCAGGATCCATTTGCAATCTATCATGGTTTCAGAGAAATCATACTTCATGGTTCGTAGCTCTGTTAGCATGTTGAAAGACTATCCCAAACTAAAATCTATCCACCGAAGCAATGATTCTAATTTTGGTCAGGATCGATTTGCAATCTATGATGGTTTCAGAGAAATCATACTTCATGGTTCGTAGCTCTGTTAGAATGTTGAACGACTACCCCAAACTAAAATCTATCCACCGAAGCAAAAATCATTTCACGCTACAGACTCATTTTGGTCAGTATCCATTTGAAATCTATCATGGTTTCAGAGAAATCATACTTCATGGTTCGTAGCTCTGTTAGCATGTTGAAAGACTACCCCAAACTAAAATCTATAGCCATAGCCATAGTTGTCATTAAACGTAGACTGTGGTCAAATGGGCACAGATTTTCATATTTGGATAAAGTTTAGCATTCCATTTTGGCATACTTATATGTATTTTTGGTTAAAGTTAAAAAAAATTGTTCCATAAGCCCTAAATGGGCGTGGTGGGTTATCTTTTTTTTCGATTGATATACTGGGTCATCCAACAAGAGGTGTTATTTTAAATCAATAGAGAAATACAATGGACAACGCAATAGAGGAAGACCTCGCCTTAAGTGGCGCTCACAAGTGGAAGAAGACCTCAACCAACTTTTAGTCCAGGACCACCCCGTACTGTAGCGTCATGGTTTCAGAGAAATCATACTTCGTGGTTCGTAGCTCTACATCAAAATAAAATCTATCCACCCAAGCAAAAATTATTTCACACTACAGACTCATTTTGGTCAGGATCCATTTGAAATCTATGTTGGTTTCAGAGAAATCATACTTCATGGTTCGTAGCTCTGTTAGCATGTTGAAAGACTACCCCAAACTAAAATCTATCCACCGAAGCAAAAATTATTTCGCACTACAGACTCATTTTGGTCAGGATCCATTTGAAATCTATCATGGTTTTAGAGAAATCATACTTCATGGTTCGTAGCTCTGTTAGAATGTTGAAAAACTAAACCAAAATAAAATCTATCCACCGAAGCAATGATTCTCATTTTGGTCAGGATCCATTTGAAATCTATCATGGTTTCAGAGAAATCATCCTTCATGGTTCGTAGCTCTGTTAGCATGTTGAAAGACTACCCCAAACTAAAATCTATCCACTCAAGCAAAAATTATTTCACACTAGAGACTCATTTTGGTCAGGATCCATTTGAAATCTATCATGGTTTCAGAGAAATCATACTTCATGGTTCGTAGCTCTGTTAGAATGTTGAAAGACTAAACCAAAATAAAATCTATCCACTCAAACAAAAATTATTTCACACTACAGACTCATTTTGGTCAGGATCCATTTGAAATCTATCATGGTTTCAGAGAAATCATACTTCACGGTTCGTAGCTCTGTTAGCATGTTTTAAGACTAAACCAAAATAAAATCTATCCACCGAAGCAATGATTCTCATTTTGGTCAGGATCCATTTGAAATCGATCATGGTTTCAGAGAAATCATACTTCATGGTTCGTAGCTCTGTTAGAATGTTGAAAGACTAAACCAAAATAAAATCTATCCACCGAAGCAATGATTCTCATTTTGGTCAGGATCCATTTGAAATCTATCATGGTTTCAGAGAAATCATACTTCATGGTTCGTAGTTCTGATAGAATGTTGAGACACTACCCCAAACTAAAATCTATATACCGAAGCAAAAATTCTCATTTTGGTCAGGATCGATTTGCAATCTATCATGGTTTCAGAGAAATCATACTTCATGGTTCGTACCTCTGTTAGCATGTTGAAAGTCTACATCAAAATAAAATCTATCCACTCAAGCAAAAATTATTTCACACTACAGACTCATTTTGGTCAGGATCCATTTGAAATCTATGTTGCTTTCAGAGAAATCATACTTCATGGTTCGTAGCTCTGTTAGCATGTTGAAACACTACCCCAAACTAAAATCTATCCACCGAAGCAAAAATTATTTCGCACTACAGACTCATTTTGGTCAGGATCCATTTGAAATCTATCATGGTTTCAGAGAGATCATACTTCATGTATCGTAGCTCTGTTAGAATGTTGAAAAACTAAACCAAAATAAAATCTATCCACCGAAGCAATGATTCTCATTTTGGTCAGGATCCATTTGAAATCTATCATGGTTTCAGAGAAATCATCCTTCATGGTTCGTAGCTCTGTTAGCATGTTGAAACACTACCCCAAACTAAAATCTATCCACCGAAGCAAAAATTATTTCGCACTACAGACTCATTTTGGTCAGGATCCATTTGAAATCTATCATGGTTTCAGAGAAATCATACTTCATGTATCGTAGCTCTGTTAGAATGTTGAAAAACTAAACCAAAATAAAATCTATCCACCGAAGCAATGATTCTCATTTTGGTCAGGATCCATTTGAAATCTATCATGGTTTCAGAGAAATCATACTTCATGGTTTGTAGCTCTGTTAGCATGTTGAAAGACTACCATAAACTAAAATCTATCCACGCAAGCAATGATTCTCATTTTGGTCAGGATCGATTTGTAATCTATCATGGTTTCAGAGAAATCATACTTCATGGTTCGTAGCTCTGTTAGCATGTTGAAAGACTACATCAAAATAAAATCTATCCACTCAAGCAAAAATTATTTCACACTACAGACTCATTTTGGTCAGGATCCATTTGAAATCTATGTTGGTTTCAGAGAAATCATACTTCATGGTTCGTAGCTCTGTTAGCATGTTGAAAGACTACCCCAAACCAAAATCTACCCACCGAAGCAAAAATTATTTCGCACTACAGACTCATTTTGGTCAGGATCCATTTGAAATCTATCATGGTTTCAGAGAAATCATACTTCATGGTTCGTAGCTCTGTTAGAATGTTGAAAAACTAAACCAAAATAAAATCTATCCACCGAAGTAATGATTCTCATTTTGGTCAGGATCCATTTGAAATCTATCATGGTTTCAGAGAAATCATCCTTCATGGTTCGTAGCTCTGTTAGCATGTTGAAAGACTACCCCAAACTAAAAACTATCCACCGAAGCAATGATTCTCATTTTGGTCAGGATCGATTTGCAATCTATCATGGTTTCAGAGAAATCATACTTCATGGTTCGTAGCTCTGTTAGCATGTTGAAAGACTACCCCAAACTAAAATCTATAGCCATAGCCATAGTTGTCATTAAGCGTAGATTGTGGTCAAATGGACACAGATTTTCATATTTGGATAAAGTTTAGCATTCCATTTTGGCATATTTATATGTTTTTTATACCCTATCCTAAGGGTATATTAAGTTTGACACATAGTTTGTAACACAGAGAAATAATCGAGATAGACCCTAACATACAGAAAAGCTACAATCCGTCTGGAACGGATCGTATGATACCCTATCCTCCTCTCTATAAAGTGGGCATGGCCAAATTGCATATTGTACTCAAATATAGCTATAATGTCGAACGTTTGAGGATGTTACATGTAAAATTTTATCAAAATAGGTTTTTTGATGATAACGCCACCAAAAAGTGAGCCTGGCCAAAACTGTTCTATGGGTGAATTGTAGGGAATCTAAATACCCAAATATTTGGTCTTAACAAAATTTTTCGGTTTCATATAATTTAGTGAAGTTATAAAAAAGTGGGCGTGGCAGTGGGCGGATGTAAAAAAATTTTACACTTGTACTGTATCTTTTTCTTGGAAGCCCAGATATGAAATTTCAGCGTCCTAGTTAAAAATTTAAGGCCCAAAAATCGGTTTTGTGATGAAAACGCCCCCAAAAAGTGGGCGTGGCCAAAACTTTTGTACGGGTGGATTGTAGGGAATCTGAATGCCTAAATATTTGGTCTTAACAAAATTTTTCGGTTTCATATAATTTAGTGAAGTTATGAAAAAGTGGGCGTGGCAGTGGGCGGATTTCAAAAATTTTTACACTTGTACTGTATCTTTTTCTCAGAAGCCCAGATATGAAATTTCATCGTCCTAGCTCAAAATTTAAGGCCCAAAAAGCGGTGACATACGAACGGAAGGACGGACGGACGGACGGACGGACGGACGGTCATCGCTCAATCGATTTCGCTATTGATGCTGATCACATATATATATACTTTATAGGGTCTATCTCGATTATTTCTCTATGTTACAAACTATGTGTCAAACTTAATATACCCTTAGGATAGGGTATAAACATACAGAAAAGCTACAATCCGTCTGGAACGGATCGTCTGATACCCTATCCTCCTCTCTATAAAGTAGGCGTGGCCAAATTGCATTTTGTACTCAAATATAGCTATAATGTCGAACGTTTGAGGATGTTACATGTGAAATTTTATCAAAATAGGTTTTTTGATGATAACGCCCCCAAAAATTGGGCGTGGCCAAAACTGTTCTATGGGTGAATTGTAGGGAATCTAAATTCCCAAATATTTGGTCTTAACAAAATTTTTCGGTTTCATATATTTTAGTAAAGTTATACAAAAGTAGGCGTGGCAGTGGGCGGATGTAAAAACATTTTACACTTGTACTGTATCTTTTTCTTGGAAGCCCAGATATGAAATTTCAGCGTCCTAGTTAAAAATTTAAGGCCCAAAAATCGGTTTTGTGATGAAAACGCCCCCAAAAAGTGGGCGTGGCCAAAACTTTTGTATGGGTGGTTTGTAGGGAATCTGAATGCCTAAATATTTGGTTTTAACAAAAATTTTCGGTTTCATATAATTTAGTGAAGTTATGAAAAAGTGGGCGTGGCAGTGGGCGGATTTCAAAAATTTTTACACTTGTACTGTATCTTTTTCTCAGAAGCCCAGATATGAAATTTCATCGTCCTAGCTCAAAATTTAAGGCCCAAAAAGCGGTGACATACGGACGGACGGACGGACGGTCATCGCTCAATCGATTTCGCTATTGATGCTGATCACGAATATATATACTTTATAGGGTCTATCTCGATTATTTCTCTATGTTACAAACTATGTGTCAAACTTAATATACCCTTAGGATAGGGTATAAACATACAGTAAAGCTACAATCCGTCTGGAACGGATCGTATGATACCCTATCCTCCTCTCTATAAAGTGGGCGTGGCCAAATTGCATTTTGTGCTCAAATATATCTATAATGTCGCACGTTTGAGGATGTTACATGTAAAATTTTATCAAAATAGGTTTTTTGATGATAACGCCCCCAAAAAGTGGGCGTGGCCAAAACTGTTCTATGGGTGAATTGTAGGGAATCTAAATTCCCAAATATTTGGTCTTAACAAAATTTTTCGGTTTCATATAATATAGTGAAATTATAAAAAAGTAGGCGTGGCAGTGGGAGGATGTAAACAAAATTTTACACTTGTACTGTATCTTTTTCTTGCAAGCCCAGATATGAAATTTCAGCGTCCTAGTTAAAAATTTAAGGCTCGGAAATCGGTTTTGTGATGAAAACGCCCCCAAAAAGTGGGCGTGGCCAAAACTTTTGTACGGGTGGATTGTAGGGAATCTGAATGCCTAAATATTTGGTCTTAACAAAATTTTTCGGTTTCATATAATTTAGTGAAGTTATGAAAAAGTGGGCGTGGCAGTGGGCGGATTGCAAAAATTTTTACACTTGTACTGTATCTTTTTCTCAGAAGCCCAGATATGAAATTTCATCGTCCTAGCTCAAAATTTAAGGCCCAAAAAGCGGTGACATACGGACGGACGGACGGACGGACGGACGGTCATCGCTCAATCGATTTCGCTATTGATGCTGATCACGAATATATATACTTTATAGGGTCTATCTCGATTATTTCTCTATGTTACAAACTATGTGTCAAACTTAATATACCCTTAGGATAGGGTATAAAAAAGAAAAGAAAACATACAGAAAAGCTACAATCCGTCTGGAACGGATCGTATGATACCCTATCCTCCTCTCTCTGGGCGTGGCCAAATTGCATTTTGTACTCAAATATAGCTATAATGTCGAACGTTTGAGGATGTTACATGTAAAATTTTATGAAAAACGGTTTTTCGATGAAAACGCCCCCAAAAAGTGGGCGTGGCCAAAACTGTTCTATGGGTGAATTGTAGGGAATCTGAATACCCAAATATTTGGTCTTAACAAAATTTTTCGGTTTCATATAATTTAGTGAAGTTATAAAAAAGTAGGCGTGGCAGTGGGCGGATGTAAAAAAAATTTACACTTGCATTGAATATTTTTCTTGGAAGCCCAAATATGAAATTTCAGCGTCCTAGTTACAAATTTAAGGCCCAAAAATCGGTTTTGTGATAAAAACGCCCCCAAAAAGTGGGCGTGGCCAAAACTTTTGTATGGGTGGATTGTAGGGAATCTGAATGCCTAAATATTCGGTCTTCACAAAATTTTTCGGTTTCATATAATTTAGTGAAGTTATGAAAAAGTGGGCGTGGCAGTTCGGACGGACGGACGGACGGACGGACGGTCATCGCTCAATTGATTTCGCTATTGATGCTGATCACGAATATATATACTTTATAGGGTCTATCTCGATTATTTCTCTATGTTTATACCCTATCCTAAGGGTATATTAAGTTTGACACATAGTTTGTAACATAGAGAAATAATCGAGATAGACCCTATAAAGTATATATATTCGTGATCAGCATCAATAGCGAAATCGATTGAGCGATGACCGTCCGTCCGTCCGTATGTCACCGCTTTTTGGGCCTTAAATTTTGAGCTAGGACGATGAAATTTCATATCTGGGCTTCTGAGAAAAAGATACAGTACAAGTGTAAAAATTTTTTAAATCCGCCCACTGCCACGCCCACTTTTTCATAACTTCACTAAATTATATGAAACCGAAAATTTTTGTTAAGACCAAATATTTAGGCATTCAGATTCCCTACAATCCACCCATACAAAAGTTTTGGCCACGCCCACTTTTTGGGGGCGTTTTCATCACAAAACCGAGTTTTGGGCCTTCAATTATTAACTAGGACGCTGAAATTTCATATCTGGGCTTCCAAGAAAAAGATACAATACAAGTGTAAATTTTTTTTACATCCGCCCACTGCCACGCCCACTTTTTTATAACTTCACTAAATTATATGAAACCGAAAAATTTTGTTAAGACCAAATATTTAGGTATACAGATTCCCTACAATTCACCCATAGAACAGTTTTGGTCACGCCCACTTTTTGGGGGCGTTTTCATCAAAAAACCGATTTTGATAAAATTTTACATGTAACATCCTCAAACGTTCGAGGTTATAGAAATATTTGAGTACAAAATGCAATTTGATCACGCGCACTTTATAGAGAGGAGGATAGGGTATCATACGATCCGTTCCAGACGGATTGTAGCTTTTCTGTATGTTACAAACTATGTGTCAAACTTAATATACCCTTAGGATAGGGTATAAAAATCGGTTTTGTGATAAAAACGCCCCCAAAAAGTGGGCGTGGCCAAAACTTTTGTATGGGTGGCTTGTAGGGAATCTGGATGCCTAAATATTTGGTCTTAACAAAATTTTTCGGTTTCATATAATTTCGTGAAGTTATGAAAAAGTGGGCGTGGCAGTGGGCGGATTTCAAAAATGTTTACACTTGTACTGTATCTTTTTCTCAGAAGCCCAGATATGAAATTTCATCGTCCTAGCTCAAAATTTAAGGCCCAAAAAGCGGTGACATACGGACGGACGGACGGACGGACGGACGGACGGTCATCGCTCAATCGATTTCGCTATTGATGCTGATCACGAATATATATACTTTATAGGGTCTATCTCGATTATTTCTCTATGTTACAAACTATGTGTCAAACTTAATATACCCTTAGGATAGGGTATAAACATACAGAAAAGCTACAATCCGTCTGGAACGGATCGTCTGATACCCTATCCTCCTCTCTATAAAGTGGGCATGGCCAAATTGCATTTTGTACTCAAATATGGCTATAACCTCGAACGTTTGAGGATGTTACATGTAAAATTTTATCAAAATCGGTTTTTTGATGAAAACGCCCCCAAAAAGTGGGCGTGGCCAAAACTCTTCTACGGGTGAATTGTAGGGAATCTGAATGCCTAAATATTTGGTCTTAACAAAATTTTTCGGTTTCATATAATTTAGTGAAGTTATGAAAAAGTGGGCGTGGCAATGGGCGGATTTCAAAAACTTTTACACTTGTACTGTATCTTTTCCTCAGAAGCCCAGATATGAAATTTCATCGTCCTAGCTCAAAATTTAAGGCCCAAAAAGCGGTGACATACGGACGGACGGACGGACGGTCATCGCTCAATCGATTTCGCTATTGATGCTGATCACGAATATATATACTTTATAGGGTCTATCTCGATTATTTCTCTATGTTACAAACTATGTGTCAAACTTAATATACCCTTAGGATAGGGTATAAAAAAACAAATCCAGATCCAAACTAATAAATCACAGGAAAATAGTAAATTCAATAGGCTGCATACAAATTGGACAGGTAATATCGACTACTGCCTTCAATGGATTTCAATTGGAACTACGTACCACACACACGCACATGCTGTTATGGAACATAATCATTGTCGTCGTAGGTCATTGTTAAAATGACAACATGGAGCTTGCAAATTTAATCAAAAATTTTCTGCATTCAAAATTGTCCTCTTCCTTGGCAAATAAATTAATCATATTTCATCATTCGAATCCCTTTTTACATTGAATTTAATTTTGTATTTCATAGTATAGTTTTTTTATGTCATTTACATTAAAAAGATATCCACACAATAATTGATTCAAAATTCAAACATATGTGTAATCAAAAAAGGACTTTTGCTGGTAGGATAATGCCTATCTTAGCTAACGTTGGTACCTAAATACTATTTGATGACACAGTGGATATTAATTTTCTATTAATAATTGAAGCACAGGAGGATATCATATGCTTTTGATATGGTCGGTCGGCATAGCAAATGAATAAGTTATTATTATGTTTGAAATATTGCGATTGGTTCTCATTATCCTTATTATTCCTTTGATACACACAGAGAGATTAAATTTTACACAATGGCTTGGGATGTTGATATTTGCTCTTCTTTACAAAGCATTATCAAGTAATATCCAATTGGCTGTTTTGCAATATACTATTCATATTATAATAATTAATATTCCGTTTTAAGTCACAGACTTCAGAATTATTCATTGAATGGATTGTTTGAATATGTGTATGATGGCTCTGGTGACTTGTAATGATTACCCTTCAAAACAATAGTCAAACAAAAGGCTACCATTCTAAGCGAATATTAAAATTGATACACAATTTGTTACAAAGTAATCAAGATAAATCCTACAAAATATATATGAATATCCACACCCATGTCCGTCCGTCTATTTGTCTGTATATCACCACGTTTTGGGCTTTAAATTTTGAGCTAGGAAGATGGAATTTCATAGCACTACAAATGTAAGGAAAATTTCAAATTTTTACTTAAAATCAAAAAAAAAATCATTAAGACCTAAAATGTAGAAATTTAAATTATCTACAATTCATTCATACATCATATGTGGCTACGTCCACGTTTTGACGGCGTTTTCATTAAAGGAACCTAACTAAATACGTTCGATGTTATCATTGTAAAGGGTTTTCCAACAAGAGGTGACATTTTAAATTTCACGCCATTATTGATCTGTCAATATTTAACTATCATTGTGACGACTTTTGATAAGTAAAAACTAGGAGATTCTTAAATATGTATTCATATGTACTAAAACAATATTTTGAAATAGTGAAGATACACTACAAACAATTATTTCACACTACAGACACATAATCTGAAGCGATGTCATAAGAATTTCTTCGCCCTTTGTCCAATGATTCTCATTTTGGTCAGAATCGATTTGAAAACTATCATGGTTTCAGAGAAATCATACTCCTTAGTCCGTAGCTCTATTAGAATGCTGAAAGACTACCCCAAAACTAAAATCTATCCACTCAAGCAAAAATTATTTCACACTACAGAGTCATTTTGGTCAGGATCCATTTGAAATCTATCATGGTCTCAGAGAAATCATAATTCATGGTTCGTAGTTCTTATAGAATGGCGAAAGACGACCCCAAACTAGAATCTATCCACTCAAGCAAAATTTATTTCACACTGCAGAGTCATTTTGGTCAGGATCCATTTGAAATCTGTCATGGTTTCAGAGAAATCATACTTCATGGTTCGTAGTTCTGACAGCATATTAAAAGACTACCAAAAACTAAAATCTATCCACCGAAGCAAGACTTATTTCACACTATAGACTCATTATACCCTATCCTAAGGGTATATTAAGTTTGACACATAGTTTGTAACATAGAGAAATAATCGAGATAGACCGTCCGTCCGTCCGTCCGTCCGTCCGTCCGTATGTCACCGCTTTTTGGGCCTTACATTTTGAGCTAGGACGATGAAATTTCATATCTGGGCTTCTGAAAAAAATATACAGTACAAGTGTAAAAATTTTTTAAATCCGCCCACTGCCACGCCCACTTTTTCATAACTTCACTAAATTCTATGAAACCGAAAAATGTTGTTAAGACCAAATATTTAGGCATTCAGATTCCCTACAATCCACCCATACAAAAGTTTTGGCCACGCCCACTTTTTGGGGGCGTTTTCATCACAAAACCGATTTTTGGGCCTTAAATTTTTAACTAGGACGCTGAAATTTCATATTTCAACTTTCAAGAAAAAGATACAGTACAAGTGTAAAATTTTTTTACATCCGCCCACTGCCACGCCTACTTTTTTATAACTTCACTAAATTATATGAAACCGAAAAATTTTGTTATGACCAAATATATGGGTATTTATATTCCCTACAATTCACCCATAGAACAGTTTTGGCCACGCCCACTTTTTGGGGGCGTTATCATCAAAAAACCTATTTTGATAAAATTTTACATGTAACATCCTCAAACGTTCGGCATTATAGCTATATTTGAGTACAAAATGCAATTTGGCCACTCCCACTTTATAGGGAGGAGGATAGGGTATCAGACGATCCATTCCAGACGGATTGTAGCTTTTCTATATGTTTTTGGTCAGGATCGATTTGCAATCTACCATGGTCTCAGAGAAATCATACTTCATGGTTCTTAGTTCTGATAGAATGTCGAAAGACTACCATAATCAAAAATCTATCCACCAAAGCAAAAATTATTTCACACTACACACTCATTTTGGTCAAGATCGATTTGCAATCTATCATGGTTCCAAAGAAATCATACTTCATGGTACGTAGTTCTGATAGAATGTTGAGACACTACCCCAGTCTAAAATATATACACTTAATCAAAAATTATTTCACACTAGAGACTCATTTTGGTCAGGATCCATTTGAAATCTATCATGGTTTCAGAGAAATCATACTTCATGGTTCGTAGCTCTGTTAGCTTTTTGAAAGACTACCCCAAAATAAAATCTATCCACTCAAGCAAAAAATATTTCACACTACAGACTCATTTTGGTCAGGATCGATTTGCAATCTATCATGGTCTCAGAGAAATCATACTTCATGGTTCGTAGTTCAGATAGAATGTCGAAAGACTACCCCAAACTAATATCTACCCACTCAAGCAAAAATTATTTCACACTGCAGAGTCACTTTGGTCAGGATCCATTTGCAATCTGTCATGGTTTCAGAGAAATCATACTTCATGGTCCGTAGTTCTGATAGAATGTTGAAAGACTACCAAAAACTAGAATCTATCCACCGAAGCAAGACTTATTTCACACTATAGACTCATTTTGGTCAGGATCGATTTGCAATCTAGCATGGTCTCAGAGAAATCATACTTCATGGTTCTTCGTTCTGATAGAATGTCGAAACACTACCATAATCAAAAATCTATCCACCAAAGCAAAAATTATTTCACACTACACACTCATTTTGGTGAAGATCGATTTGCAATCTATCATGGTTCCAAAGAAATCATACTTCATGGTTCGTAGTTCTGATAGAATGTTGAGACACTACCCCAGACTAAAATATATACACTTAATCAAAAATTATTTCACACTAGAGACTCATTTTGGTCAGGATCCATTTGAAATCTATGATGGTTTCAGAGAAATCATACTTCATGGTCCGTAGCTCTGTTAGCATTTTGAAAGACTACCCCAAAATAAAATCTATCCACCAAAGCAAAAATTATTTCACACTACACACTCATTTTGGTCAAGATCGATTGGCAATCTATCATGGTTCCAAAGAAATCATACTTTATGTTTCGTAGTTCTGATAGAATGTTGAGACACTACCCCAGACTAAAATATATCCACCCAAGCAAAAATTATTTCACACTAGAAACTCATTTTGGTCAGGATCCATTTGAAATCTATCATGGTTTCAGAGAAATCATACTTCATGGTTCGTAGCTCTGATAGAATGTCGAAAGACTACCAAAAATTAATATCTATTTACTCAAGCAAAAATTATTTCACACTACAGAGTCATTTTGGTCAGGATCGATTTGCAATCTATCATGGTTTCAGAGAAATCATACTTCATGGTTCGTAGCTCTGTTAGAATGTTGAAAGACTACCCCAAAATATAATCTATCCACTCAAGCAAAAATTATTTCACACTACAGAGTCATTTTGGTCAGGATCCATTTGAAATCTATCATGGTTTCAGAGAAATCATACTTCATGGTTCGTAGTTCTGATAGAATGTTGAAAGACTACCCCAATCTAAAATCTATCCACCAAAGCAAAAATTATTTCACACGACACACTCATTTTGGTGTGGTTCCAAGGAAATCATACTTCATGTTTCGTAGTTCTGATACAATGTTGAGACACTACCCCAGACTAAAATATATCCACTCAAGCAAAAATTATTTCACACTAGAGACTCATTTTGGTCAGGATCCATTTGAAATCTATCATGGTTTCATAGAAATCATACTTCATGGTTCGTAGTTCTGATAGAATGTTGAAAGACTACCCCAAACTAAAATCTATCCACCGAAGCAATGATTCCCATTTTAGTTAGGATCCATTTGAAATCTATCATGGTTTCAGAGAAATCATACTTCATGGTTCGTAGCTCTGTTAGCACGTTGAAAGACTACCCCAAACTAAAATCTATCTATGATTCTCATTTTGGTCAGGATCCATTTGAAATCTATCCCGGTTTCAGAGAAATCATACATCATGGTTCGTAGCTCTGTTGGAATGTTGAAAGACTACCCCAAACTAAAATCTATCCACCGAACTAATGATTCTCATTTTGGTCAGGATCGATTTGCAATCTATCATGGTTTCAGAGAAATCATACTTCATGGGTCGTAGCTCTGTTAGCATGTTGAAAGACTACCCCAAACTGAAATCTATCCACCGAAGCAATGATTCTCATTTTGTTCAGGATCCATCTGAAATTTATCATGGTTTCAGAGAAATCATACTTCATGGTTCGTAGCTCTGTTAGCATGTTGAAAGACTACCCCAAACTGAAATCTATCCACCGAAGCAATGATTCTCATTTTGTTCAGGATCCATCTGAAATCTATCATGGTTTCAGAGAAATCATACTTCATGGTTCGTAGCTCTGTTAGCATGTTGAAAGACTACCCCCAAACTAAAATCTATCCACCAAAGCAATGATTCTCATTTTGGTCAGGATCCATTTGAAATCTATCCCGGTTTCAGAGAAATCATACATCATGGTTCGTAGCTCTGTTGGAATGTTGAAAGACTACCCCAAACTAAAATCTATCCACCGAACTAATGATTCTCATTTTGGTCAGGATCGATTTGCAATCTATCATGGTTTCAGAGAAATCATACTTCATGGGTCGTAGCTCTGTTAGCATGTTGAAAGACTACCCCAAACTGAAATCTATCCACCGAAGCAATGATTCTCATTTTGTTCAGGATCCATCTGAAATCTATCATGGTTTCAGAGAAATCATACTTCATGGTTCGTAGCTCTGTTAGCATGTTGAAAGACTATCCCAAACTAAAATCTATCCACCGAAGCAATAATTCTCATTTTGGTCAGGATCGCTTTGAAATCTATCAGGGTTCCAAAGAAATCATACTTCATGGTTCGTAGTTCTGATAGCATGTTGAGACACTACCCAAGACTAAAATCTATCCACTCAAGCAAAAATTATTTCACACTAGAGACTCATTTAGACCAGGATCGATTTGAAATCGACCAGGGTTCCAAGCAAATCATACCTCATGATTCGTAGTATTGATAGAATGTTGAGAAGCCACCCCAGACTAAGATCTATCCACTCAAGCAAAAATTATTTCACACTACACACTCATTTTGGTCAGGATCGATTTGACATCTATCATGGATTCAGAGAAATCTTATTTCATGGTTCGTAGTTCTAATAGAATGTTGAAAGACTACCCTAAACTAAAATCTGTCCACTCAACAAAAATTATTTCACACTACAGACTCATTATACCCTATCCTAAGGGTATAATAAGTTTGAGACATAGTTTGTAACATAGAGAAATAATCGAGATTGACCCTATAAAGTATATATATTCGTGATCAGCATCAATAGCGAAATCGATTGAGCGATGACCGTCCGTCCGTCCGTCCGTATGTCACCGCTTTTTGGGCCTTAAATTTTGAGGTAGGACGATGAAATTTCATATCTGGGCTTCTGAGAAAAAGATACAGTACAAGTGTAAAAATTTTTGAAATCCGCCCACTGCCACGCCCACTTTTTCATAACTTCACTAAATTATATGAAACCGAAAAATTTTGTTAAGACCAAATATTTAGGCATTCAGTTTCCCTACAATCCACCCGTACAAAAGTTTTGGCCACGCCCACTTTTTGGGCGCGTTTTCATCACAAAACCGATTTTTGGGCCTTAAATTTTTAACTAGGACGCTGAAATTTCATATCTGGGCTTCCAAGAAAAAGATACAGTACAAGTGTAAAATTTTTTTACATCCGCCCACTGCCACGCCCACTTTTTTATAACTTCACTAAATTATATGAAACCGAAAAATTTTGTTAAGACCAAATATTTGGGTATTTAAATTCCCTACAATTCACCCATAGAACAGTTTTGGCCAGGCTCACTTTTTGGTGGCTTTATCATCAAAAAACCTATTTTGATAAAATTTTACATGTAACATCCTCAAACGTTCGACAATATAGCTATATTTGAGTACAATATGCAATTTGGCCATGCCCACTTTATAGAGAGGAGGATAGGGTATCATACGATCCGTTCCAGACGGATTGTAGCTTTTCTGTATGTTTTTGGTCAGGATCGATTTGAAATCAATCATGGATTCAGAGAAAGCATATTTCATGGTTCGTAGTTCTAATAGAATGTTGAAAGACTACCCTAAACTAAAATCTGTCCACTCAACAAAAATTATTTCACACTACAGACTCATTTTGGTCAGGATCGATTTGAAGTCAACCATGGTTCCAAAGAATTCATACTTCATGGTTCGTAGCTCTGTTAGCATGTTGAAAGACTACCCCAAAATAAAATCTATAGACCGAAGCAAAAATTATTTCACACTACAGACTCATTTTGAAATCTATCATTATTTCAGAGAAATCATACTTCATGGTTCGTAGCTCTGTTAGCATGTTGAAAGACTACCCCAAACTAAAATCTATCCACCGAAGCAATTATTCTCATTTTGATCAGGATCGATTTGCAATCTATCATGGTTTCAGAGAAATCATACTTCATGGTTCGTAGCTCTGTTAGAATGTTGAAAGACTACCCCAAACTAAAATCTATCCACCGAAGTAATAATTCTCATTTTGGTCAGGATGGCTTTGAAATCTATCACGGTTCCAAGGAAATCATACTTCATGGTTCGTAGTACTGATAGAATGTTGAGACACTACCCAAGACTAAAATCTATCCACTCAAGCAAAAATTATTTCACACTAGAGACTCATTTTGTTCAGGATCGATTTGAAATCGACCAGGGTTCCAAAGAAATCATACCTCATGGTTCGTAGTACTGATAGAATGTTGAGAAGCCACCCCAGACTAAGATCTATCCACTCAAGCAAAAATTATTTCACACTACAGACTCATTTTGGTCAGGATCGATTTGAAATCTATCATGGATTCAGAGAAATCTTATTTCATGGTTCCTAGTTCTAATAGAATATTGAAAGACTACCCCAAACTAAAATCTATCCACTCAAGCAAAAATTATTTCACACTACAGACTCATTTTAGTCATAATCGATTTGAAATCAATCATGGATTCAGAGAAAGCATATTTCATGGTTCGTAGTTCTAATAGAATGTTGAGAGACTAGCCCAAACTAAAATCTATCCACTCAATAAATATTATTTCACACTAGAGATTCCTTTTGGTCAGGATCGATTTGAAATCTATCATGGATTCAGAGAAATCATATTTCATGGCTCGTAGTTCTAATAGAATATTGAAAGACTACCCTAAAATAAAATCTGTCCACTCAACAAAAATTATTTCACACTACGGACTCATTTTGGTCAGGATCGATTTGAAGTCAACCATGGTTCCAAAGAATTCATACTTCATGGTTCGTAGCTCTGTTAGCATGTTGAAAGACTACCCCAAAATAAAATCTATCCACCGAAGCAAAAATTATTTCACACTACAGACTCATTTTGGTCAGGATCGATTTGAAGTCAACCATGGTTCCAAAGAATTCATACTTCATGTTTCGTAGCTCTGTTAGCATGTTGAAAGACTACCCCAAAATAAAATCTATCCACCGTAGCAAAAATTATTTCACACTACAGACTCATTTTGAAATCTATCATTATTTCAGAGAAATCATACTTCATGGTTCGTAGCTCTGTTAGCATGTTGAAAGACTACCCCAAACTAAAATCTATCCAAGGAAGCAATGATTCTCATTTTGGTCAGGATACATTTGAAATGTATCCCGGTTTCAGAGAAATCATACATCATGGTTCGTAGCTCTGTTAGAATGTTGAAAGACTACCCCAAACTAAAATCTATCCACCGAAGTAATGATTCTCATTTCGGTCAGGATCGATTTGCAATCTATCATGGGTTCAGAGAAATCATGCTTCATGGTTCGTAGCTCTGTTAGCATGTTGAAAGACTACCCCAAACTAAAATCTATCCACCGAAGCAATTATTCTCATTTTGGTCAGGATCGATTTGCAATCTATCATGGATTCAGAGAAATCATACTTCATGGTTCGTAACTCTGTTAGCATGTTGAAAGACTACCCCAAACTAAAATCTATGCACCGAAGCAATGATTCTCATTTTGGTCAGGATCCATTTGAAATGTATCCCGGTTTCAGAGAAATCATACATCATGGTTCGTAGCTCTGTTAGAATGTTGAAAGACTACCCCAAACTAAAATCTATCCACCGAAGTAATAATTCTCATTTTGGTCAGGATCGCTTTAAAATCTATCAGGGTTCCAAAGAAATCATACTTCATGGTTCGTAGTACTGATAGAATGTTCAGACACTACCCAAGACTAAAATCTATCCACTCAAGCAAAAATTATTTCACGCTAGAGACTCATTTTGGTCAGGATCGATTTGAAATCGACCAGGGTTCCAAAGAAATCATACCTCATGGTTCGTAGTACTGATAGAATTTTGAGAAGCCACACCAGACTAAGATCTATCCACTCAAGCAAAAATTATTTCACACTACAGACTCATTTTGGTCAGGATCGATTTGAAATCTATCATGGATTCAGAGAAATGATACTTCATGGTTTGTAGTTCTAATAGAATGTTGAGAGACTACCCCAAACTAAAATCTATCCACTCAATAAATACTATTTCACACTAGAGACTCCTTTTGGTCAGGATCGATTTGAAATCTATCATGGATTCAGAGAAATCATATTTCATGGTTCGTAGCTCTAATAGAATGTTGAAAGACTACCCTAAACTAAAATCTGTCCACTCAACAAAAATTATTTGACACTACAGACTCATTTTGGTCAGGATCGATTTGAAGTCAACCATGGTTCCAAAGAATTCATACTTCATGGTTCGTAGCTCTGTTAGCATGTTGAAAGACTACCCCAAAATAAAATCTATCCACCGAAGCAAAAATTATTTCACACTACAGACTCATTTTGGTCAGGATCGATTTGCAATCTATCATGGTTTCAGAGAAATCATACTTCATGGTTTGTAGCTCTGTTAGCATGTTGAAAGACTACCCCAAACTAAAATCTATCCACCGAAGCAATGATTCTCATTTTGGTCAGGATCGATTTGCAATCTATCATGGTTTCAGAGAAATCATACTTCATGGTTCGTAGCTCTGTTAGCATGTTGAAAGACTACCCCAAAATAAAATCTATCCACTCAAGCAAAAATTATTTCACACTACAGACTCATTTTGGTCAGGATCGATTTGCAATCTATCATGGTTTCAGAGAAATCATACTTCATGATTCGTAGCTCTGTTAGAATGTTGAAAGACTAAACCAAAATAAAATCTATCCACCGAAGCAATGATTCTCATTTTGGTCAGGATCCATTTGAAATCGATCATGGTTTCAGAGAAATGAAACTTCATGGTTCGTAGCTCTGTTAGAGTGCTGAAAGACTAAACCAAAATAAAATCTATCCACCGAAGCAATGATTCTCATTTTGGTCAGGATCCATTTGAAATCTATCGTAGTTTCAGAGAAATCATACTTCATGGTTTGTAACTCTGCTAGCATGTTGAAAGACTACCCCAAACTAAAATCTATCCACCGAAGCAATGATTCTCATTTTGGTCAGGATCGATTTGCAATCTATCATGGTTTCAGAGAAATCATACTTCATGGTTCGTAGCTCTGTTAGCATGTTGAAAGACTACATCACAATAAAATCGATCCACTCAAGCAAAAATTATTTCACACTACAGACTCATTTTGGTCAGGATCCATTTGAAATCTATGTTGGTTTCAGAGAAATCATACTTCATGGTTCGTAGCTCTGTTAGCATGTCGAAAGACTACCCCAAACTAAAATCTATCCACCGAAGCAATGATTCTCATTTTGGTCAGGATCCATTTGAAATCTATCATGGTTTCAGAGAAATCATACTTCATGGTTCGTAGCTCTGTTAGCATGTTGAAAGACTACCCCAAACTAAAATCTATTCACTCAAGCAAAAATTATTTCACACTACAGACTCATTTTGGTCAGGATCCATTTGCAATCTATCATGGTTTCAGAGAAATCATACTTCATGGTTCGTAGCTCTGTTAGCATGTTGAAAGACTACCCCAAACTAAAATCTATCCACCGAAGCAAAAATTATTTCGCACTACAGACTCACTTTGGTCAGGATCCATTTGAAATCTATCATGGTTTCAGAGAAATCATACTTCATGGTTCGTAGCTCTGTTAGCACGTTGAAAGACTACCCCAAACTAAAATCTAACCACCGAACCAATGATTCTCATTTTGGTCAGGATCGATTTGCAATCTATCATGGTTTCAGAGAAATCATACTTCATGGTTCGTAGCTCTGTTAGCATGTTGAAAGACTACCCCAAACTAAAATCTATCCACCGAAGCAATGATTCTCATTTTGGTCAGGATCCATTTGAAATCTATCATGGTTTCAGAGAAATCATACTTCATGGTTCGTAGCTCTGTTAGAATGTTGAAAGACTAAACCAAAATAAAATCTATCCGCCGAAGCAATGATTCTCATTTTGGTCAGGATCCATTTGAAATCGATCATGGTTTCAGAGAAATGAAACTTCATGGTTCGTAGCTCTGTTAGAGTGCTGAAAGACTAAACCAAAATAAAATCTATCCACCGAAGCAATGATTCTCATTTTGGTCAGGATCCATTTGAAATCTATCGTAGTTTCAGAGAAATCATACTTCATGGTTTGTAACTCTGCTAGCATGTTGAAAGACTACCCCAAACTAAAATCTATCCACCGAAGCAATGATTCTCATTTTGGTCAGGATCGATTTGCAATCTATCATGGTTTCAGAGAAATCATACTTCATGGTTCGTAGCTCTGTTAGCATGTTGAAAGACTACATCACAATAAAATCGATCCACTCAAGCAAAAATTATTTCACACTACAGACTCATTTTGGTCAGGATCCATTTGAAATCTATGTTGGTTTCAGAGAAATCATACTTCATGGTTCGTAGCTCTGTTAGCATGTCGAAAGACTACCCCAAACTAAAATCTATCCACCGAAGCAATGATTCTCATTTTGGTCAGGATCCATTTGAAATCTATCATGGTTTCAGAGAAATCATACTTCATGGTTCGTAGCTCTGTTAGCATGTTGAAAGACTACCCCAAAATAAAATCTATTCACTCAAGCAAAAATTATTTCACACTACAGACTCATTTTGGTCAGGATCCATTTGCAATCTATCATGGTTTCAGAGAAATCATACTTCATGGTTCGTAGCTCTGTTAGCATGTTGAAAGACTACCCCAAACTAAAATCTATCCACTCAAGCAAAAATTATTTCACACTACAGACTCATTTTGGTCAGGATCCATTTGCAATCTATCATGGTTTCAGAGAAATCATACTTCATGGTTCGTAGCTCTGTTAGCATGTTGAAAGACTACCCTAAACTAAAATCTATCCACCGAAGCAATGATTCTCATTTTGGTCAGGATCGATTTGCAATCTATGATGGTTTCAGAGAAATCATACTTCATGGTTCGTAGCTCTGTTAGCATGTTGAAAGACTACCCCAAACTAAAATCTATAGCCATAGCCATAGTTGTCATTAAACGTAGACTGTGGTCAAATGGGCACAGATTTTCATATTTGGATAAAGTTTAGCATTCCATTTTGTCATACTTATATGTATTTTTGGTTAAAGTTAAAAAAAAATTGTTCCATAAGCCCTAAATGGGCGTGGTGGGTTATCTTTTTTTTTCGTTTGATATACTGGGTCATCCAACAAGAGGTGTTATTTTAAATCAATAGAGAAATACAATGGACAACGCAATAGAGGAAGACCTCGCCTTAAGTGGCGCTCACAAGTGGAAGAAGACCTCAACCAACTTTTAGTCCAGGTCCACCCCGTACTGTAGCGTCATGGTTTCAGAGAAATCATACTTCATGGTTCGTAGCTCTATTAGCATGTTGAAAGACTACCCCAAACTAAAATCTATGCACCGAAGCAATGATTCTCATTTTGGTCAGGATCGATTTGCAATCTATCATGGTTTCAGAGAAATCATACTTCATGGTTCGTAGCCTTGTTAGCATGTTGAAAGACTACCCCAAACTAAAATCTATCTACCGAAGCAATGATTCTCATTTTGGTCAGGATCGATTTGCAATCTATCATGGTTTCAGAGAAATCATACTTCATGGTTCGTAGCTCTGTTAGCATGTTGAAAGACTACCCCAAACTAAAATCTATCCACCGAAGCAATGATTCTCATTTTGGTCATTATCCATTTGAAATCTATCCCGGTTTCAGAGAAATCATACATCATGGTTCGGAGCTCTGTTAGAATATTGAAAGACTACCCCAAACTAAAATCTATCCACCGAAGTAATGATTCTCATTTTGGTCAGGATCGATTTGCAATTTATCATGGTTTCAGAGAAATCATGCTTCATGGTTTGTAGCTCTGTTAGCATGTTGAAGGACTACCCCAAACTAAAATCTATCCACCGAAGCAATGATTCTCATTTTGGTCAGGATCGATTTGCAATCTATCATGGTTTCAGAGAAATCATACTTCATGGTTCGTAGCTCTGTTAGCATGTTGAAAGACTACCCCAAACTAAAATTTATCCACCGAAGCAATGATTCTCATTTTGGTCAGGATCGATTTGCAATCTATCATGGTTTCAGAGAAATCATACTTCATGGTTCGTAGCTCTGTTAGCATGTTGAAAGACTACCCCAAACTAAAATCTATCCACCGAAGCAAAAATTATTTCGCACTACAGATTCATTTTGGTCAGGATCCATTTGAAATCTATCATGGTTTCAGAGAAATCATACTTCATGGTTCGTAGCTCTGTTAGAATGTTGAAAGACTAAACCAAAATAAAATCTATCCACCGAAGCAATGATTCTCATTTTGCTCAGGATCCATTTGAAATCTATCATCGTTTCAGAGAAATCATACTTCATGGTTCTTAGCTCTGTTAGGTTGTTGAAAGACTACCCCAAACTAAAATCTATCCACCGAAGCAATGATTCTCATTTTGGTCAGGATCGATTTGCAATCTATCCTGGTTTCAGAGAAACCATACTTCATGGTTCGTAGCTCTGTTAGCATGTTGAAAGACTACCCCACAATAAAATCTATCCACTCAAGCAAAAATTATTTCACACTACAGACTCATTTTGGTCAGGATCCATTTGAAATCTATCATGGTTTCAGAGAAATCATACTTCATGGTTCGTAGCTCTGTTAGAATGTTGAAAGACTAAACCAAAATAAAATCTATCCACCAAAGCAATGATTCTCATTTTGGTCAGGATCCATTTGAAATCGATCATGGTTTCAGAGAAATCATACTTCATGGTTCGTAGCTCTGTTAGAATGTTGAAAGACTAAACCAAAATAAAATCTATCCACCGAAGCAATGATTCTCATTTTGGTCAGGATCCATTTGAAATCGATCATGGTTTCAGAGAAATGAAACTTCATGGTTCGTAGCTCTGTTAGAATGTTGAAAGACTAAACCAAAATAAAATCTATCCACCGAAGCAATGATTCTCATTTTGCTCAGGATCCATTTGAAATCTATCATCGTTTCAGAGAAATCATACTTCATGGTTTGTAACTCTGCTAGCATGTTGAAAGACTACCCCAAACTAAAATCTATCCACCGAAGCAATGATTCTCATTTTGGTCAGGATCGATTTGCAATCTATCATGGTTTCAGAGCAATCATACTTCATGGTTCGTAGCTCTGTTAGCATGTTGAAAGACTACATCACAATAAAATCGATCCACTCAAGCAAAAATTATTTCACACTACAGACTCATTTTGGTCAGGATCCATTTGAAATCTATGTTGGTTTCAGAGAAATCATACTTCATGGTTCGTAGCACTGTTAGCATGTCGAAAGACTACCCCAAACTAAAATCTATCCACCGAAGCAATGATTCTCATTTTGGTCTGGATCCATTTGAAATCTATCATGGTTTCAGAGAAATCATACTTCATGGTTCGTAGCTCTGTTAGCATGTTCAAAGACTACCCCAAAATAAAATCTATTCACTCAAGCAAAAATTATTTCACACTAGAGACTCATTTTGGTCAGGATCCATTTGCAATCTATCATGGTTTCAGAGAAATAATACTTCATGGTTCGTAGCTCTGTTAGCATGTTGAAAGACTACCCCAAACCAAAATCTATCCACCGAAGCAATGATTCTCATTTCGGTCAGGATCGATTTGCAATCTATGATGGTTTCAGAGAAATCATACTTCATGGTTCGTAGCTCTGTTAGAATGTTGAAAGACTACCCCAAACTAAAATCTATCCACCGAAGCAAAAATTATTTCACACTACAGCCTCATTTTGGTCAGGATCCATTTGCAATCTATCATGGTTTCAGAGAAATAATACTTCATGGTTCGTAGCTCTGTTAGCATGTTGAAAGACTACCCCAAACCAAAATCTATCCACCGAAGCAATGATTCTCATTTTGGTCAGGATCGATTTGCAATCTATCATGGTTTCAGAGAAATCATACTTCATGGTTCGTAGCTCTGTTAGCATGTTGAAAGACTACCCTAAACTAAAATCTATCCACCGAAGCAATGATTCTCATTTTGGTCAGGATCGATTTGCAATCTATGATGGTTTCAGAGAAATCATACTTCATGGTTCGTAGCTCTGTTAGCATGTTGAAAGACTACCCCAAACTAAAATCTATAGCCATAGCCATAGTTGTCATTAAACGTAGACTGTGGTCAAATGGGCACAGATTTTCATATTTGGATAAAGTTTAGCATTCCATTTTGTCATACTTATATGTATTTTTGGTTAAAGTTAAAAAAAAATTGTTCCATAAGCCCTAAATGGGTGTGGTGGGTTATCTTTTTTTTTCGTTTGATATACTGGGTCATCCAACAAGAGGTGTTATTTTAAATCAATAGAGAAATACAATGGACAACGCAATAGAGGAAGACCTCGCCTTAAGTGGCGCTCACAAGTGGAAGAAGACCTCAACCAACTTTTAGTCCAGGTCCACCCCGTACTGTAGCGTCATGGTTTCAGAGAAATCATACTTCATGGTTCGTAGCTCTATTAGCATGTTGAAAGACTACCCCAAACTAAAATCTATGCACCGAAGCAATGATTCTCATTTTGGTCAGGATCGATTTGCAATCTATCATGGTTTCAGAGAAATCATACTTCATGGTTCGTAGCCTTGTTAGCATGTTGAAAGACTACCCCAAACTAAAATCTATCTACCGAAGCAATGATTCTCATTTTGGTCAGGATCGATTTGCAATCTATCATGGTTTCAGAGAAATCATACTTCATGGTTCGTAGCTCTGTTAGCATGTTGAAAGACTACCCCAAACTAAAATCTATCCACCGAAGCAATGATTCTCATTTTGGTCATTATCCATTTGAAATCTATCCCGGTTTCAGAGAAATCATACATCATGGTTCGGAGCTCTGTTAGAATATTGAAAGACTACCCCAAACTAAAATCTATCCACCGAAGTAATGATTCTCATTTTGGTCAGGATCGATTTGCAATTTATCATGGTTTCAGAGAAATCATGCTTCATGGTTTGTAGCTCTGTTAGCATGTTGAAGGACTACCCCAAACTAAAATCTATCCACCGAAGCAATGATTCTCATTTTGGTCAGGATCGATTTGCAATCTATCATGGTTTCAGAGAAATCATACTTCATGGTTCGTAGCTCTGTTAGCATGTTGAAAGACTACCCCAAACTAAAATTTATCCACCGAAGCAATGATTCTCATTTTGGTCAGGATCGATTTGCAATCTATCATGGTTTCAGAGAAATCATACTTCATGGTTCGTAGCTCTGTTAGCATGTTGAAAGACTACCCCAAACTAAAATCTATCCACCGAAGCAAAAATTATTTCGCACTACAGATTCATTTTGGTCAGGATCCATTTGAAATCTATCATGGTTTCAGAGAAATCATACTTCATGGTTCGTAGCTCTGTTAGAATGTTGAAAGACTAAACCAAAATAAAATCTATCCACCGAAGCAATGATTCTCATTTTGCTCAGGATCCATTTGAAATCTATCATCGTTTCAGAGAAATCATACTTCATGGTTCTTAGCTCTGTTAGCTTGTTGAAAGACTACCCCAAACTAAAATCTATCCACCGAAGCAATGATTCTCATTTTGGTCGGGATCGATTTGCAATCTATCCTGGTTTCAGAGAAATCATACTTCATGGTTCGTAGCTCTGTTAGCATGTTGAAAGACTACCCCACAATAAAATCTATCCACTCAACTTTACTGGCACGGTTTTGGAGGGGGTTGATCATACGAAAGGGAGAGAAGAGTCATCGCTTTGCATGCACCTCTGTGGCTTAGGTTCAGCATAATTATATATGATACATAAGTACCGCTTGTCAACTCTTTTCGATTCGAACACAGCAGCGGGATAATTAGCGACCCAAGCCTCAATCAAAAAAGTGAAATCGTCTAATCAGTAATGAGTGGGCATTTGCCACCAGAGGTGGAAGTCGGTCGCGGGGTCCTAGAAGTTACACCGCGAGTTTTTCCAGTCTAGTGTTTCTTTTTATTTAAATAATCTTTAGTTCGCAAAGGGATTAAAATCATAAAACTGCGTCTAAAAGGACATATAAAGGAAAAAAAAAAGAAAAAAAAAAAGGAAAAAACGATAACCCGTACCGCGAGTGATTTTCTCCGGACTTCAATCACTTGGCACCCCTTTGCTTTTCTCGCCAACCGTTCTCCCCCTCTTACCACTCAAAAAAAAAAAGGAAAAAAAAAAAATACTAAACCGAACACCAAAACTGATCCTGAGATGAAAAGTGCAGTTCAAAGTGCAAATCAAAAATCTCAATCGTGCAAATCAGTGACTATTTGGTCTGATCCACGTGATATCTCCCCGCCAAGCCGTATAACAGATACCACCCCGACGCAAAGAGAAAAGGTGCGAGAGCTGAGCGTCACATAACCGCAGTTTCCACTCCCCGGTCTTTTGCAACCACCAGAAAGATCATCGCTTCAGTAGCTCTACCATCCCACGATTCAAGAAACCCATATGTTGCAACATCAGCGTCGGCGAAGCATCCAGCCCTCCCCTCCCCCAAATTCGATCAGTCACCGTATGAGTCACCGTTCCAGCCTAATCTAATCTTGATCATGTTCACCCTCTTCTGGGAATAATTCTATCTTATTTGTATTTAAAAATATATATAAATATTTTGGTACCTTAAATAATAATTTAGAACAATAATAATTTGGTAAGGTGTGTGAGTGCGCTCTAGAGTGGGTGGAAATTTTCTTTGCGCTCCCCACCCCCTCGGTATTTCCTTTTTTTTTATTTTCGAATAGGTATCCACATCGGCAGGCCTGACGACGAGGGATTTCGTATTGTTTTTTTTTGCAATGAAAGTGTTCACGCGCCACGCATACACCCTACGATCATATTTTTACTGTACGTTTCTTTTTTTTTCTAAATTGGTTTCTTTTGATCTTAATTTTCGTTTGGTAAAGAATTTATTTAACTTTTGTTTGATTTGATCCTGATCAAATAATTTAAGAATTTAATAATTATTTTAATGAATACATAATTTAACTGAGTTAATGACTCTTGTAAATGAATTTTTGTTTTTTTTGTTATAATTATGTTTTGAAGTAATAATTAATGAGTAAATAAAAACTATGTCTTAAGTAATCGCAATTACATGGTCTTACTTCAATGGTGGAGTTAAGTGGTCTTTGGTAAGGAAAGCATAGCACTTTCCTAGGGTGCAGGTTTTAGTTTTCAGCGGCAACTAGCACATGGCAGGGTGGGTGAAGACCCGCTGGGAGGACGAACATCTGTTCCTCCGTGGTACTGGTAGGCTCTATTTCCGGTTTTTTTTTTATTATATTATGTACGCATGCATTTTTTTTTATATAGTGGTGTTTGTTTGGTAGCACGGATGCAAGAACCCCCCCCAATCCGACGAGCTTAACCGAAAGAAAAGCAAGGCATGCACCCCGCATCCACGCAACCGAACATATCCTTTTCCCTCCTTTCCCCTATCCAATCCATTTGCCCTATTCTACCCCCCCCCCTAACAGTTTATTCCTTTTCTTGACAGATTATCCTCCCCTCCTAAACACACACCATAAAAAACCTCCACTATATCCATTTGAAATCTATCGTAGTTTCAGAGAAATCATACTTCATGGTTTGTAACTCTGCTAGCATGTTGAAAGACTACCCCAAACTAAAATCTATCCACCGAAGCAATGATTCTCATTTTGGTCAGGATCGATTTGCAATCTATGATGGTTTCAGAGAAATCATACTTCATGGTTCGTAGCTCTGTTAGAATGTTGAAAGACTACCCCAAACTAAAATCTATCCACCGAAGCAAAAATTATTTCACACTACAGACTCATTTTGGTCAGTATCCATTTGAAATCTATCATGGTTTCAGAGAAATCATACTTCATGGTTCGTAGCTCTGTTAGCATGTTGAAAGACTACCCCAAACTAAAATCTATAGCCATAGCCATAGTTGTCATTAAACGTAGACTGTGGTCAAATGGGCACAGATTTTCATATTTGGATAAAGTTTAGCATTCCATTTTGGCATACTTATATGTATTTTTGGTTAAAGTTAAAAAAAATTGTTCCATAAGCCCTAAATGGGTGTGGTGGGTTATCTTTTTTTTTCGTTTGATATACTGGGTCATCCAACAAGAGGTGTTATTTTAAATCAATAGAGAAATACAATGGACAACGCAATAGAGGAAGACCTCGCCTTAAGTGGCGCTCACAAGTGGAAGAAGACCTCAACCAACTTTTAGTCCAGGTCCACCCCGTACTGTAGCGTCATGGTTTCAGAGAAATCATACTTCATGGTTCGTAGCTCTATTAGCATGTTGAAAGACTACCCCAAACTAAAATCTATGCACCGAAGCAATGATTCTCATTTTGGTCAGGATCGATTTGCAATCTATCATGGTTTCAGAGAAATCATACTTCATGGTTCGTAGCCTTGTTAGCATGTTGAAAGACTACCCCAAACTAAAATCTATCTACCGAAGCAATGATTCTCATTTTGGTCAGGATCGATTTGCAATCTATGATGGTTTCAGAGAAATCATACTTCATGGTTCGTAGCTCTGTTAGCATGTTGAAAGACTACCCCAAACTAAAATCTATCCACCGAAGCAATGATTCTCATTTTGGTCATTATCCATTTGAAATCTATCCCGGTTTCAGAGAAATCATACATCATGGTTCGGAGCTCTGTTAGAATATTGAAAGACTACCCCAAACTAAAATCTATCCACCGAAGTAATGATTCTCATTTTGGTCAGGATCGATTTGCAATTTATCATGGTTTCAGAGAAATCATGCTTCATGGTTTGTAGCTCTGTTAGCATGTTGAAGGACTACCCCAAACTAAAATCTATCCACCGAAGCAATGATTCTCATTTTGGTCAGGATCGATTTGCAATCTATCATGGTTTCAGAGAAATCATACTTCATGGTTCGTAGCTCTGTTAGCATGTTGAAAGACTATCCCAAACTAAAATTTATCCACTGAAGCAATGATTCTCATTTTGGTCAGGATCGATCATGGTTTCAGAGAAATCATACTTCATGGTTCGTAGCTCTGTTAGCATGTTGAAAGACTACCCCAAACTAAAATCTATCCACCGAAGCAAAAATTATTTCGCACTACAGATTCATTTTGGTCAGGATCCATTTGAAATCTATCATGGTTTCAGAGAAATCATACTTCATGGTTCGTATCTCTGTTAGAATGTTGAAAGACTAAACCAAAATAAAATCTATCCACCGAAGCAATGATTCTCATTTTGCTCAGGATCCATTTGAAATCTATCATGGTTTCAGAGAAATCATACTTCATGGTTCTTAGCTCTGTTAGCTTGTTGAAAGACTACCCCAAACTAAAATCTATCCACCGAAGCAATGATTCTCATTTTGGTCAGGATCGATTTGCAATCTATCCTGGTTTCAGAGAAATCATACTTCATGGTTCGTAGCTCTGTTAGCATGTTGAAAGACTACCCCACAATAAAATCTATCCACTCAACTTTACTGGCACGGTTTTGGAGGGGGTTGATCATACGAAAGGGAGAGAAGAGTCATCGCTTTGCATGCACCTCTGTGGCTTAGGTTCAGCATAATTATATATGATACATAAGTACCGCTTGTCAACTCTTTTCGATTCGAACACAGCAGCGGGATAATTAGCGACCCAAGCCTCAATCAAAAAAGTGAAATCGTCTAATCAGTAATGAGTGGGCATTTGCCACCAGAGGTGGAAGTCGGTCGCGGGGTCCTAGAAGTTACACCGCGAGTTTTTCCAGTCTAGTGTTTCTTTTTATTTAAATAATCTTTAGTTCGCAAAGGGATTAAAATCATAAAACTGCGTCTAAAAGGACATATAAAGGAAAAAAAAAAGAAAAAAAAAAAGGAAAAAACGATAACCCGTACCGCGAGTGATTTTCTCCGGACTTCAATCACTTGGCACCCCTTTGCTTTTCTCGCCAACCGTTCTCCCCCTCTTACCACTCAAAAAAAAAAAAGGAAAAAAAAAAAATACTAAACCGAACACCAAAACTGATCCTGAGATGAAAAGTGCAGTTCAAAGTGCAAATCAAAAATCTCAATCGTGCAAATCAGTGACTATTTGGTCTGATCCACGTGATATCTCCCCGCCAAGCCGTATAACAGATACCACCCCGACGCAAAGAGAAAAGGTGCGAGAGCTGAGCGTCACATAACCGCAGTTTCCACTCCCCGGTCTTTTGCAACCACCAGAAAGATCATCGCTTCAGTAGCTCTACCATCCCACGATTCAAGAAACCCATATGTTGCAACATCAGCGTCGGCGAAGCATCCAGCCCTCCCCTCCCCCAAATTCGATCAGTCACCGTATGAGTCACCGTTCCAGCCTAATCTAATCTTGATCATGTTCACCCTCTTCTGGGAATAATTCTATCTTATTTGTATTTAAAAATATATATAAATATTTTGGTACCTTAAATAATAATTTAGAACAATAATAATTTGGTAAGGTGTGTGAGTGCGCTCTAGAGTGGGTGGAAATTTTCTTTGCGCTCCCCACCCCCTCGGTATTTCCTTTTTTTTTATTTTCGAATAGGTATCCACATCGGCAGGCCTGACGACGAGGGATTTCGTATTGTTTTTTTTTGCAATGAAAGTGTTCACGCGCCACGCATACACCCTACGATCATATTTTTACTGTACGTTTCTTTTTTTTTCTAAATTGGTTTCTTTTGATCTTAATTTTCGTTTGGTAAAGAATTTATTTAACTTTTGTTTGATTTGATCCTGATCAAATAATTTAAGAATTTAATAATTATTTTAATGAATACATAATTTAACTGAGTTAATGACTCTTGTAAATGAATTTTTGTTTTTTTTGTTATAATTATGTTTTGAAGTAATAATTAATGAGTAAATAAAAACTATGTCTTAAGTAATCGCAATTACATGGTCTTACTTCAATGGTGGAGTTAAGTGGTCTTTGGTAAGGAAAGCATAGCACTTTCCTAGGGTGCAGGTTTTAGTTTTCAGCGGCAACTAGCACATGGCAGGGTGGGTGAAGACCCGCTGGGAGGACGAACATCTGTTCCTCCGTGGTACTGGTAGGCTCTATTTCCGGTTTTTTTTTTATTATATTATGTACGCATGCATTTTTTTTTATATAGTGGTGTTTGTTTGGTAGCACGGATGCAAGAACCCCCCCAATCCGACGAGCTTAACCGAAAGAAAAGCAAGGCATGCACCCCGCATCCACGCAACCGAACATATCCTTTTCCCTCCTTTCCCCTATCCAATCCATTTGCCCTATTCTACCCCCCCCCCCCCCCCTAACAGTTTATTCCTTTTCTTGACAGATTATCCTCCCCTCCTAAACACACACCATAAAAAACCTCCACTATATCCATTTGAAATCTATCGTAGTTTCAGAGAAATCATACTTCATGGTTTGTAACTCTGCTAGCATGTTGAAAGACTACCCCAAACTACCCAATGATTCTCATTTTGGTCAGGATCGATTTGCAATCTATCATGGTTTCAGAGCAATCATACTTCATGGTTCGTAGCTCTGTTAGCATGTTGAAAGACTACATCACAATAAAATCGATCCACTCAAGCAAAAATTATTTCACACTACAGACTCATTTTGGTCAGGATCCATTTGAAATCTATGTTGGTTTCAGAGAAATCATACTTCATGGTTCGTAGCACTGTTAGCATGTCGAAAGACTACCCCAAACTAAAATCTATCCACCGAAGCAATGATTCTCATTTTGGTCTGGATCCATTTGAAATCTATCATGGTTTCAGAGAAATCATACTTCATGGTTCGTAGCTCTGTTAGCATGTTCAAAGACTACCCCAAAATAAAATCTATTCACTCAAGCAAAAATTATTTCACACTAGAGACTCATTTTGGTCAGGATCCATTTGCAATCTATCATGGTTTCAGAGAAATAATACTTCATGGTTCGTAGCTCTGTTAGCATGTTGAAAGACTACCCCAAACCAAAATCTATCCACCGAAGCAATGATTCTCATTTTGGTCAGGATCGATTTGCAATCTATGATGGTTTCAGAGAAATCATACTTCATGGTTCGTAGCTCTGTTAGAATGTTGAAAGACTACCCCAAACTAAAATCTATCCACCGAAGCAAAAATTATTTCACACTACAGACTCATTTTGGTCAGTATCCATTTGAAATCTATCATGGTTTCAGAGAAATCATACTTCATGGTTCGTAGCTCTGTTAGCATGTTGAAAGACTACCCCAAACTAAAATCTATAGCCATAGCCATAGTTGTCATTAAACGTAGACTGTGGTCAAATGGGCACAGATTTTCATATTTGGATAAAGTTTAGCATTCCATTTTGGCATACTTATATGTATTTTTGGTTAAAGTTAAAAAAAATTGTTCCATAAGCCCTAAATGGGTGTGGTGGGTTATCTTTTTTTTTCGTTTGATATACTGGGTCATCCAACAAGAGGTGTTATTTTAAATCAATAGAGAAATACAATGGACAACGCAATAGAGGAAGACCTCGCCTTAAGTGGCGCTCACAAGTGGAAGAAGACCTCAACCAACTTTTAGTCCAGGTCCACCCCGTACTGTAGCGTCATGGTTTCAGAGAAATCATACTTCATGGTTCGTAGCTCTGTTAGCATGTTGAAAGACTACCCCAAACTAAAATCTATGCACCGAAGCAATGATTCTCATTTTGGTCAGGATCGATTTGCAATCTATCATGGTTTCAGAGAAATCATACTTCATGGTTCGTAGCCTTGTTAGCATGTTGAAAGACTACCCCAAACTAAAATCTATCTACCGAAGCAATGATTCTCATTTTGGTCAGGATCGATTTGCAATCTATCATGGTTTCAGAGAAATCATACTTCATGGTTCGTAGCTCTGTTAGCATGTTGAAAGACTACCCCAAACTAAAATCTATCCACCGAAGCAATGATTCTCATTTTGGTCATTATCCATTTGAAATCTATCCCGGTTTCAGAGAAATCATACATCATGGTTCGGAGCTCTGTTAGAATATTGAAAGACTACCCCAAACTAAAATCTATCCACCGAAGTAATGATTCTCATTTTGGTCAGGATCGATTTGCAATTTATCATGGTTTCAGAGAAATCATGCTTCATGGTTTGTAGCTCTGTTAGCATGTTGAAGGACTACCCCAAACTAAAATCTATCCACCGAAGCAATGATTCTCATTTTGGTCAGGATCGATTTGCAATCTATCATGGTTTCAGAGAAATCATACTTCATGGTTCGTAGCTCTGTTAGCATGTTGAAAGACTACCCCAAACTAAAATTTATCCACCGAAGCAATGATTCTCATTTTGGTCAGGATCGTTTTGCAATCGATCATGGTTTCAGAGAAATGAAACTTCATGGTTCGTAGCTCTGTTAGAATGCTGAAAGACTACCCCAAACTAAAATCTATCCACCGAAGCAAAAATTATTTCGCACTACAGATTCATTTTGGTCAGGATCCATTTGAAATCTATCATGGTTTCAGAGAAATCATACTTCATGGTTCGTAGCTCTGTTAGAATGTTGAAAGACTAAACCAAAATAAAATCTATCCACCGAAGCAATGATTCTCATTTTGGTCAGGATTCATTTGAAATCTATCATCGTTTCAGAGAAATCATACTTCATGGTTCTTAGCTCTGTTAGCTTGTTGAAAGACTACCCCAAACTAAAATCTATCCACCGAAGCAATGATTCTCATTTTGGTCAGGATCGATTTGCAATCTATCCTGGTTTCAGAGAAATCATACTTCATGGTTCGTAGCTCTGTTAGCATGTTGAAAGACTACCCCACAATAAAATCTATCCACTCAAGCAAAAATTATTTCACACTACAGACTCATTTTGGTCAGGATCCATTTGAAATCTATCATGGTTTCAGAGAAATCATACTTCATGGTTCGTAGCTCTGTTAGAATGTTGAAAGACTAAACCAAAATAAAATCTATCCACCAAAGCAATGATTCTCATTTTGGTCAGGATCCATTTGAAATCGATCATGGTTTCAGAGAAATCATACTTCATGGTTCGTAGCTCTGTTAGAATGTTGAAAGACTAAACCAAAATAAAATCTATCCACTCAAGCAAAAATTATTTCACACTACAGACTCAGTTTGGTCAGAATCCATTTGAAATCTATCATGGTTTCAGAGAAATCATACCTCACAGTTCGTAGCTCTGTTAGCATGTTGAAAGACTAAACCAAAATAAAATCTATCCACCGAAGCAATGATTCTCATTTTGGTCAGGATCCATTTGAAATCGATCATGGTTTCAGAGAAATCATACTTCATGGTTCGTAGCTCTGTTAGAATGTTGAAAGACTAAACCAAAATAAAATCTATCCACCGAAGCAATGATTCTCATTTTGGTCAGGATCCATTTGAAATCTATCATGGTTTCAGAGCAATCATACTTCATGGTTTGTAGCTCTGTTAGCATGTTGAAAGACTACCATAAACTAAAATCTATCCACGCAAGTAATGATTCTCATTTTGGTCAGGATCGATTTGCAATCTATCATGGTTTCAGAGAAATCATACTTCATGGTTCGTAGCTCTGTTAGCATGTTGAAAGACTACCCCACAATAAAATCTATCCACTCAAGCAAAAATTATTTCACACTACAGACTCATTTTGGTCAGGATCCATTTGAAATCTATCATGGTTTCAGAGAAATCATACTTCATGGTTCGTAGCTCTGTTAGAATGTTGAAAGACTAAACCAAAATAAAATCTATCCACCAAAGCAATGATTCTCATTTTGGTCAGGATCCATTTGAAATCTATCATGGTTTCAGAGAAATCATACTTCATGGTTTGTAGCTCTGTTAGCATGTTGAAAGACTACCATAAACTAAAATCTATCCACGCAAGTAATGATTCTCATTTTGGTCAGGATCGATTTGCAATCTATCATGGTTTCAGAGAAATCATACTTCATGGTTCGTAGCTCTGTTAGCATGTTGAAAGACTACATCAAAATAAAATCTATCCACTCAAGCAAAAATTATTTCACACTGCAGACTCATTTTGGTCAGGATCCACTTGAAATCTATCATGGTTTCAGAGAAATCATTCTTCATGGTTCGTAGCTCTGTTAGAATGTTGAAAGACTAAACCAAAATAAAATCTATCCACTCAAGCAAAAATTATTTCACACTACAGACTCATTTTGGTCAGGATCCATTTGAAATCTATCATGGTTTCAGAGAAATCATACCTCACAGTTCGTAGCTCTGTTAGCATGTTGAAAGACTAAACCAAAATAAAATCTATCCACCGAAGCAATGATTCTCATTTTGGTCAGGATCCATTTGAAATCGATCATGGTTTCAGAGAAATCATACTTCATGGTTCGTAGCTCTGTTAGAATGTTGAAAGACTAAACCAAAATAAAATCTATCCACCGAAGCAATGAGTCTCATTTTGGTCAGGATCCATTTGAAATCTATCATGGTTTCAGAGAAATCATACTTCATGGTTTGTAGCTCTGTTAGCATGTTGAAAGACTACCATAAACTAAAATCTATCCACGCAAGTAATGATTCTCATTTTGGTCAGGATCGATTTGCAATCTATCATGGTTTCAGAGAAATCATACTTCATGGTTCGTAGCTCTGTTAGCATGTTGAAAGACTACATCAAAATAAAATCTATCCACTCAAGCAAAAATTATTTCACACTACAGACTCATTTTGGTCAGGATCCATTTGAAATCTATGTTGGTTTCAGAGAAATCATACTTCATGGTTCGTACCTCTGTTAGCATGTTGAAAGACTACCCCAAACTAAAATCTATCCACCGAAGCAAAAATTATTTCGCACTACAGACTCATTTTGGTCAGGATCCATTTGAAATCTATCATGGTTTCAGAGAAATCATACTTCATGGTTCGTAGCTCTGTTAGAATGTTGAAAAACTAAACCAAAATAAAATCTATCCACCGAAGCAATGATTCTCATTTTGGTCAGGATCCATTTGAAATCTATTCTGGTTTCAGAGAAATCATACTTCATGGTTCGTAGCTCTGTTAGCATGTTGAAAGACTACCCCAAACTAAAATTGATCCACCGAAGCAATGATTCTCATTTTGGTCAGGATCGATTTGCAATCTATCATGGTTTCAGAGAAATCATACTTCATGGTTCGTAGCTCTGTTAGCATGTTGAAAGACTACCCCAAACTAAAATCTATCCACCGAAGCAATGATTCTCATTTTGGTCATTATCCATTTGAAATCTATCCCGGTTTCAGAGAAATCATACATCATGGTTCGGAGCTCTGTTAGAATATTGAAAGACTACCCCAAACTAAAATCTATCCACCGAAGCAATGATTCTCATTTTGGTCAGGATCGATTTGCAATCTATGATGGTTTCAGAAAAATCATACTTCATGGTTTGTAGTTCCGTTAGCATGTTGAAAGACTACCCCAAACTAAAATCTATCCACTCAAGCAAAAATTATTTCACACTACAGACTCATTTTGGTCAGGATCCATTTGAAATCTATCATGGTTTCAGAGAAATCATACTTCATGGTTCGTAGCTCTGTTAGAATGTTGAAAGACTAAACCAAAATAAAATTTATCCACCGAAGCAATGATTCTCATTTTGGTCAGGATCCATTTGAAACCTATCATGGTTTCAGAGAAATCATACTTCATGGTTTGTAGCTCTGTTAGAATGTTGAAAGACTACCCCAAACTAAAATCTATCCACCGAAGCAAAAATTATTTCACACTAGGCTCATTTTGGTCAGGATCGATTTGCAATCTATCATGGTTTCAGAGAAATCATACTTCATGGTTCGTACCTCTGTTAGCATGTTGAAAGACTACCCCAAACTAAAATCTATCCAATCAAGCAAAAATTATTTCACACTACAGACTCATTTTGGTCAGGATCGATTTGAAATCTATCATGGTTTCAGAGAAATCATACTTCATGGTTCGTAGCTCTGTTAGCATGTTGAAAGACTACCCCAAACTAAAATCTATCCACTCAAGCAAAATTTATTTCACACTACAGACTCATTTTGGTCAGGATCCATTTGAAATCTATCATGGTTTCAGAGAAATCATACTTCATGGTTCGTAGCTCTGTTAGAATGTTGAAAGACTAAACCAAAATAAAATCTATCCACCGAAGCAATGATTCTCATTTTGGTCAGGATCCATTTGAAATCTATCATGGTTTCAGAGAAATTATACTTCATGGTTTGTAGCTCTGTTAGCATGTTGAAAGACTACCATAAACTAAAATCTATCCACGCAAGCAATGATTCTCATTTTGGTCAGGATCGATTTGCAATCTATCATGGTTTCAGAGAAATCATACTTCATGGTTCGTAGCTCTGTTAGCATGTTGAAAGACTACATCAAAATAAAATCTATCCACTCAAGCAAAAATTATTTCACACTACAGACTCATTTTGGTCAGGATCCATTTGAAATCTATGTTGGTTTCAGAGAAATCATACTTCATGGTTCTTAGCTCTGTTAGCATGTTGAAAGACTACCCCAAACTAAAATCTATCCACCGAAGCAAAAATTATTTCGCACTACAGACTCATTTTGGTCAGGATCCATTTGAAATCTATCATGGTTTCAGAGAAATCATACTTCATGGTTCGTAGCTCTGTTAGAATGTTGAAAAACTAAACCAAAATAAAATCTATCCACCGAAGCAATGATTCTCATTTTGGTCAGGATCCATTTGAAATCTATCATGGTTTCAGAGAAATCATCCTTCATGGTTCGTAGCTCTGTTAGCATGTTGAAAGACTACCCCAAACTAAAATTGATCCACCGAAGTAATGATTCTCATTTTGGTCAGGATCGATTTGCAATCTATCATGGTTTCAGAGAAATCATACTTCATGGTTCGTAGCTCTGTTAGCATGTTGAAAGACTACCCCAAACTAAAATCTATAGCCATAGCCATAGTTGTCATTAAGCGTAGATTGTGGTCAAATGGACACAGATTTTCATATTTGGATAAAGTTTAGCATTCCATTTTGGCATATTTATATGTTTTTATACCCTATCCTAAGGGTATATTAAGTTTGACACATAGTTTGTAACATAGAGAAATAATCGAGATAGACCCTATAAAGTATATATATTCCTGATCAGCATCAATAGCGAAATCGATTAAGCGATGACCGTCCGTCCGTCCGTCCGTATGTCCGTATGTCACCGCTTTTTGGGCCTTAAATTTTGAGCTAGGACGATGAAATTTCATATCTGGGCTTCTGAGAAAAAGATACAGTACAAGTGTAAAAATTTTTGAAATCCGCCCACTGCCACGCCCACTTTTTCATAACTTCACTAAATTATATGAAACCGAAAAATTTTGTTAAGATCAAATATTTAGGCATTCAGATTCCCTACAATCCACCCGTACAAAAGTTTTGGCCACGCCCACTTTTTGGGGGCGTTTTCATCACAAAACCGATTTTTGGGCCTTAAATTTTTAACTAGGACGCTGAAATTTCATATCTGGGCTTCCAAGAAAAAGATACAGTACAAGTGTAAATTTTTTTTACATCCGCCCACTGCCACGCCCACTTTTTTATAACTTCACTAAATTATATGAAACCGAAAAATTTTGTTAAGACCAAATATTTGGGTATATAGATTCCCTACAATTCACCCATAGAACAGTTTTGGCCAGGCTCACTTTTTGGTGGCGTTATCATCAAAAAACCTATTTTGATAAAATTTTACATGTAACATCCTCAAACGTTCGACATTATAGCTATATTTGAGTACAATATGCAATTTGGCCATGCCCACTTTATAGAGAGGAGGATAGGGTATCATAAGATCCGTTCCAGACGGATTATAGCTTTTCGGTATGTTTCTTTATTTAAAGTTAAAAAAAATTGTTCCATAAGCCCTAAATGGGCGTGGCGGGTTATCTTTTTTTTCGATTGATATACAGGGTCATCCAACAAGAGGTGTTATTTTAAATCAATAGAGAAATACAATGGACAGCGCAATAGAGGAAGACCTCGCCTTAAGTGGCGCTCACAAGTGGAAGAAGACCTCAACCAACTTGTAGTCCAGGTCCACCCCGTACTGTAGCGTCATGGTTTCAGAGAAATCATACTTCATGGTTCGTAGCTCTGTTAGCATGTTGAAAGACTACATCAAACTAAAATCTATTCACCGAAGCAATGATTCTCATTTTGGTCAGGATCGATTTGCAATCTATCATGGTTTCAGAGAAATCATACTTCATGGTTTGTAGTTCTGTTAGAATGTTGAAAGACTACCCCAAACTAAAATCTATCCACCGAAGCAAAAATTAATTCATACTAAAGACTCATTTTGGTCAGGATCCATTTGAAATCTATCATGGTTTCAGAGAAATCATACTTCATGTTTCGTAGCCCTGTTAGCATGTTGAAAGACTACCCCAAACTAAAATCTATCCACCGAAGCAATGATTCTCATTTTGGTCAGGATCGATTTGCAATCTATCATGGTTTCAGAGAAATCATACTTCATGGTTCGTAGCTCTGTTAGCATGTTGAAAGACTACCCCAAAATAAAATCTATCCACTCAAGCAAAAATTATTTCACACTACAGACTAATTTTGGTCAGGATCCATTTGAAATCTATCATTGTTTCAGAGAAATCATACTTCATGGTTCGTAGCTCTGTTAGCATGTTGAAAGACTAAACCAAACCAAAATCTATCCACCGAAGCAATGATTCTCATTTTGGTCAGGATCGATTTGCAATCTATGATGGTTTCAGAGAAATCATACTTCATGGTTCGTAGCTCTGCTAGAATGTTGAAAGACTACCCCAAACTAAAATCTATCCACCGAAGCAAAAATTATTTCACACTAGACTCATTTTGGTCAGGATTGATTTGCAATTTATCATGGTTTCAGAGAAATCATACTTCATGGTTTGTAGCTCTGTTAGCATGTTGAAAGACTACCCCAAACCAAAATCTATCCACCGAAGCAATGATTCTCATTTTGGTCAGGATCGATTTGCAATCTATGATGGTTTCAGAAAAATCATACTTCATGGTTTGTAGTTCCGTTAGCATGTTGAAAGACTACCCCAAACTACAATCTATCCACCGAAGCAAAAATTATTTCACACTAGTCTCATTTTGGTCATAATCGATTTGCAATCCATCATGGTTTCAGAGAAATCATACTTCATGTTTCGTAGCTCTGTTAGCATGTTGAAAGACTACCCCAAACTAAAATCTATCCACCGAAGCAATGATTCTCATTTTGATCAGGATCGCTTTGCAATCTATGATGGTTTCAGAGAAATCATAATTCATGGTTCGTAGCTCTGTTAGAATGTTGAAAGACTACCCCAAACTAAAATCTATCCACCGAAGCAATGATTCTCATTTTGGTCAGGATCGATTTGCAATCTATGATGGTTTCAGAAAAATCATACTTCATGGTTCGTAGCTCTGTTAGAATGTTGAAAGACTACCCCAAACTAAAATCTGTCCACCGAAGCAAAAATTATTTCACACTACAGACTCATTTTGGTCGGGATCCATTTGAAATCTATCATGGTTTCAGAGAAATCATACTTCATGGTTCGTAGCCCTGTTAGCATGTTGAAAGACTACCCCAAACTAAAATCTATCCACCGAAGCAATGATTCTCATTTTGGTCAGGATCGATTTGCAATCTATGATGGTTTCAGAAAAATCATACTTCATGGTTCGTAGCTCTGTTAGAATGTTGAAAGACTACCCCAAACTAAAATCTATCCACCGAAGCAAAAATTATTTCACACTACAGACTCATTTTGGTCGGGATCCATTTGAAATCTATCATGGTTTCAGAGAAATCATACTTCATGGTTCGTAGCTCTGTTAGAATGTTGAAAGACTACCCCAAAATAAAATCTATCCACCGAAGCAAAAATTAATTCATACTAAAGACTCATTTTGGTCAGGATCCATTTGAAATCTATCATGGTTTCAGAGAAATCATACTTCATGGTTCGTAGCCCTGTTGGCATGTTGAAAGACTACCCCAAACTAAAATCTATCCACCGAAGCAATGATTCTCATTTTGGTCAGGATCGATTTGCAATCTATCGTGGTTTCAGAGAAATCATACTTCATGGTTTGTAGTTCTGTTAGCATATTGAAAGACTACCCAAACTAAAATCTATCCACCGAAGCAAAAATTAATTCATTCTAAAGACTCATTTTGGTCAGGATCCATTTGAAATCTATCATGGTTTCAGAGAAATCATACTTCATGGTTCGTAGCCCTGTTAGCATGTTGAAAGACTACCCCAAACTAAAATCTATCCACCGAAGCAATGATTCTCATTTTGGTCAGGATCGATTTGCAATCTATCATGGTTTCAGAGAAATCATACTTCATGGTTCGTAGCTCTGTTAGCATGTTGAAAGACTACCCCAAAATAAAATCTATCCACTCAAGCAAAAATTATTTCACACTACAGACGCATTTTGGTCAGGATCCATTTGAAATCTATAATTGTTTCAGAGAAATCATACTTCATGGTTCGTAGCCCTGTTAGCATGTTGAAAGACTACCCCAGAATAAAATCTATCCACCGAAGCAATGATTCTCATTTTGGTCAGGATCGATTTGCAATCTATGATGGTTTCAGAGAAATCATACTTCATGGTTTGTAGCTCTGTTAGAATGTTGAAAGACTACCCCAAACTAAAATCTATCCACCGAAGCAAAAATTATTTCAGACTAGACTCATTTTGGTCAGGATCGATTTGCAATCCATCATGGTTTCAGAGAAATCATACTTCATGGTTCGTAGCTCTGTTAGCATGTTGAAAGACTACCAAAAACTAAAATCTATCCACCGAAGCAATGATTCTCATTTTGGTCAGGATCGATTTGCAATCTATGATGGTTTCAGAGAAATCATACTTCATGGTTTGTAGCTCTGTTAGAATGTTGAAAGGCTACCCCATACTAAAATCTATCCACCGAAGCAAAAATTATTTCACACTACAGACTCATTTTGGTCAGGATCCATTTGAAATTTATCATGGTTTCAGAGAAATCATACTTCATGGTTCGTAGCTCTGTTAGCATGTTGAAAGACTACCCCAAACTAAAATCTATCCACCGAAGCAATGATTCTCATTTTGGTCAGGATCGATTTGCAATCTATGATGGTTTCAGAGAAATCATACTTCATGGTTTGTAGCTCTGTTAGAATGTTGAAAGACTACCCCAAACTAAAATCTATCCACCGAAGCAAAAATTATTTCAGACTAGACTCATTTTGGTCAGGATCGATTTGCAATCCATCATGGTTTCAGAGAAATCATACTTCATGGTTCGTAGCTCTGTTAGCATGTTGAAAGACTACCCCAAACTAAAATCTATCCACCGAAGCAATGATTCTCATTTTGGTCAGGATCGATTTGCAATCTATGATGGTTTCAGAGAAATCATACTTCATGGTTCGTAGCTCTGTTAGAATGTTGAAAGGCTACCCCATACTAAAATCTATCCACCGAAGCAAAAATTATTTCACACTACAGACTCATTTTGGTCAGGATCCATTTGAAATCTATCATGGTTTCAGAGAAATCATACTTCATGGTTCGTAGCTCTGTTAGCATGCTGAAAGACTACCCCAAACTAAAATCTATCCACCGAAGCAATGATTCTCATTTTGGTCAGGATCGATTTGCAATCTATCATGGTTTCAGAGAAATCATACTGCATGGTTTGTAGTTCCGTTAGCATGTTGAAAGACTACCCCAAACTAAAATCTATCCACCGAAGCAAAAATTAATTCTTACTAAAGACTCATTTTGGTCAGGATCCATTTGAAATCTATCATGGTTTCAGAGAAATCATACTTCATGGTTCGTAGCCCTGTTAGCATGTTGAAACACAACCCCAAAATAAAATCTATCCACCGAAGCAATGATTCTCATTTTGGTCAGGATCGATTTGCAATCTATCATGGTTTCAGAGAAATCATACTTCATGGTTCGTAGCTCTGTTAGCACGTTGAAAGACTACCCCAAAATAAAATCTATCCACTCAAGCAAAATTTATTTCACACTACAGACTCATTTTGGTCAGGATCCATTTGAAATCTATCATTGTTTCAGAAAAATCATACTTCATGGTTCGTAGCTCTGTTAGCATGTTGAAAGACTACCCCAAACCAAAATCTATCCACCGAAGCAATGATTCTCATTTTTGTCAGGATCGATTTGCAATCTATGATGGTTTCAGAGAAATCATACTTCATGGTTCGTAGCTCTGTTAGAATGTTGAAAGACTACCCCAAACTAAAATCTATCCACCGAAGCAAAAATTATTTCACACTAGACTCATTTTGGTCAGGATCGATTTGCAATCTATCATGGTTTCAGAGAAATCATACTTCATATTTCGTAGCTCTGTTAGCATGTTGAAAGACTACCCCAAACTAAAATCTATCCACCGAAGCAATGATTCTCATTTTGGTCAGGATCGATTTGCAATCTATGATGGTTTCAGAGAAATCATACTTCATGGTTCGTAGCTCTTTTAGAATGTTAAAAGACTACCCCAAACTAAATTCTATCCACCAAACAAAATTATTTCACACTAGACTCATTTTGGTCAGGATCGATTTGCAATCCTTCATGGTTTCAGAGAAATCATACTTCATGGTTCGTAGCTCTGTTAGCATGTTGAAAGACTACCCCAAACTAAAATCTATCCATCGAAGCAATGATTCCCATTTTGGTCAGGATCGATTTGCAATCTATGATGGTTTCAGAGAAATCATACTTACTTCATGGTTCGTAGATCTGTTAGCATATTGAAAGACTACCCCAAACTAAAATCTATCCACCGAAGCAAAAATTAATTCATACTAAAGACTCATTTTGGTCAGGATAAATTTGAAATCTATCATGGTTTCAGAGAAATCATACTTCATGGTTCGTAGCTCTGTTAGCATGTTGAAAGACTACCCCAAACTAAAATCTATCCACCGAAGCAATGATTCTAATTTTGGTCAGGATCGATTTGCAATCTATCATGGTTTCAGAGAAATCATACTTCATGGTTCGTAGCTCTGTTAGCATGTTGAAAGACTACCCCAAACTAAAATCTATAGCCATAGCCATAGTTGTCATTAAACGTAGACTGTGGTCAAATGGGCACAGATTTTCATATTTGGATAAAGTTTAGCATTCCATTTTAGCATACTTATATGTATTTTTGGTTAGAGTTAAAAAAAATTGTTCCATAAGAACTAAATGGGCGTGGCGGGTTATCTTTTTTTTTTCGATTGATATACTGGGTCATCCAACAAGAGGTGTTATTATACCCTATCCTAAGGGTATATTAAGTTTGACACATAGTTTGTAACATAGAGAAATAATCGAGATAGACCCTATAAAGTATATATATTCGTGATCAGCATCAATAGCGAAATCGATTGAGCGCTGACCGTCCGTCCGTCCGTCCGTCCGTCCGTCCGTCTGTCCGTCCGTCCGTCCGTATGTCACCGCTTTTTGGGCCTTAAATTTTGAGCTAGGACGATGAAATTTCATATCTGGGCTTCTGAGAAAAAGATACAGTACAAGTGTAAAAATTTTTTAAATCCGCCCACTGCCACGCCCACTTTTTCATAACTTCACTAAATTATATGAAACCGAAAAATTTTGTTAAGACCAAATATTTAGGCATTTAGATTCCCTACAATCCACCCATACAAAAGTTTTGGCCACGCCCACTTTTTGGGGGCGTTTTCATCACAAAACCGATTTTTGGGCCTTAAATTTTTAACTAGGACGCTTAAATTTCATATCTGGGCTTCCAAGAAAAAGATACAGTACAAGTGTAAAATTTTTTTACATCCGCCCACTGCCACGAATACTTTTTTATAACTTCACTAAATTATATGAAACCGAAAAATTTTGTTAAGACCAAATATTTGGGTATTTAGATTCCATACAATTCACCAATAGAAGAGTTTTGGCCACGCCCACTTTTTGGGGGCGTTATCATCAAAAAACCTATTTTGATAAAATTTTACATGTAACATCCTCAAACGTTCGACATTATAGCTATATTTGAGTACAAAATGCAATTTGGCCACGCCCACTTTATATAGAGGAGGATAGGGTATCAGACGATCCGTTCCAGACGGATTGTAGGTTTTCTGTATGTTTTTAAATCAATAGAGAAATACAATGGACAACGCAATAGAGGAAGGCCTCGCCTTAAGTGGCGCTCACAAGTGGAAGAAGACCTCAACCAACTTGTTGTCCAGGTCCACCCCGTACTGTAGCGTCATGGTTTCAGAGAAATCATACTTCATGGTTCGTAGCTCTGTTAGCATGTTGAAAGACTACCCCAAACTAAAATCTATCCACCGAAGCAATGATTCTCATTTTGGTCAGGATCGATTTGCAATCTATCATGGTTTCAGAGAAATCATACTTCATGGTTCGTAGCTCTGTTACCATATTGAAAGACTACCCCAAACTAAAATCTATAGCCATAGCCATAGTTGTCATTAAACGTAGACTGTGGTCAAATGGGCACAGATTTTCATATTTGGATAAAGTTTAGCATTCCATTTTGGCATACTTATATGTATTTTTGATTAGAGTTAAAAAAATTGTTCCATAAGAACTAAATGGGCGTGGCGGGTTATCTTTTTTTTTCGATTGATATACTGGGTCATCCAACAAGAGGTGTTATTTTAAATCAATAGAGAAATACAATGGACAACGCAATAGAGGAAGACCTCGCCTTAAGTGGCGCTCACAAGTGGAAGAAGACCTCAACCAACTTGTAGTCCAGGTCCACTCCGTACTGTAGCGTCATCGTTTCTGAGAAATCATACTTCATGGTTCGTAGCTCTGTTAGCATGTTGAAAGACTACCCCAAACTAAAATCTATCCACCGAAGCAATGATTCTCATTTTGGTCAGGATCGATTTGCAATCTATGATGGTTTCAGAGAAATCATACTTCATGGTTCGTAGCTCTGTTAGAATGTTGAAAGACTACCCCAAACTAAAATCTATCCACTCAAGCAAAAATTATTTCACACTAGACTCATTTTGGTCAGGATCGATTTGCATTCTATCATGGTTTCAGAGAAATCATACTTCATGGTTCGTAGCTCTGTTAGCATGTTGAAAGACTACCCCACACTAAAATCTATCCACCGAAGCAATGATTCTCATTTTGGTCAGGATCGATTTGCAATCTATAATAGTTTCAGAGAAATCATACTTCATGGTTCGTAGCTCTATTAGAATGTTGAAAGACTACCCCAAACTAAAATCTATCCACCGAAGCAAAAATTATTTCACACTACAGACTCATTTTGGTCAGGATCCATTTGAAATCTATCATGGTTTCAGAGAAATCATACTTCATGGTTCGTAGCTCTGTTAGCATGTTGAAAGACTACCCCAAACTAAAATCTATAGCCATAGCCATAGTTGTCATTAAACGTAGACTGTGGTCAAATGGGCACAGATTTTCATATTTGGATAAAGTTTAGCATTCCATTTTGGCATACTTATTTGTATTTTTGGTTAGAGTTAAAAAAATTGTTCCATAAGAACTAAATGGGCGTGGCGGGTTATCTTTTTTTTTCGATTGATATACTGGGTCATCCAACAAGAGGTGTTATTTTAAATCAATAGAGAAATACAATGGACAACGCAATAGAGGAAGACCTCGCCTTAAGTGGCGCTCACAAGTGGAAGAAGACCTCAACCAACTTGTAGTCCAGGTCCACCCCGTACTGTAGCGTCATGGTTTCTGAGAAATCATACTTCATATTTCGTATCTCTGTTAGCATGTTGAAAGACTACCCCAAACTAAAATCTATAGCCATAGCCATAGTTGTCATTAAACGTAGACTGTGGTCAAATGGGCACAGATTTTCATATTTGGATAAAGTTTAGCATTCCATTTTGGCATACTTATTTGTATTTTTGGTTAGAGTTAAAAAAATTGTTCCATAAGAACTTTTTTTTTCGATTGATATACTGGGTCATCCAACAAGAGGTGTTATTTTAAATCAATAGAGAAATACAATGGACAACGCAATAGAGGAAGACCTCGCCTTAAGTGGCGCTCAGAAGTGGAAGAAGACCTCAACCAACTTGTAGTCCAGGTCCACCCCGTACTGTAGCGTCATGGTTTCTGAGAAATCATACTTCATGGTTCGTAGCTCTGTTAGCATGTTGAAAGACTACCCCAAACTAAAATCTATGCACCGAAGCAATGATTCTCATTTTGGTCAGGATCGATTTGCAATCTATCATGGTTTCAGAGAAATCATACTTCATGGTTCGTAGCCTTGTTAGCATGTTGAAAGACTACCCCAAACTAAAATCTATCTACCGAAGCAATGATTCTCATTTTGGTCAGGATCGATTTGCAATCTATCATGGTTTCAGAGAAATCATACTTCATGGTTCGTAGCTCTGTTAGAATGTTAAAAGACTACCCCAAACTAAATTCTATCCACCAAACAAAATTATTTCACACTAGACTCATTTTGGTCAGGATCGATTTGCAATCCTTCATGGTTTCAGAGAAATCATACTTCATGGTTCGTAGTTCTGTTAGCATGTTGAAAGACTACCCCAAACTAAAATCTATCCATCGAAGCAGTGATTCCCATTTTGGTCAGGATCGATTTGCAATCTATGATGGTTTCAGAGAAATCATACTTACTTCATGGTTCGTAGATCTGTTAGCATATTGAAAGACTACCCCAAACTAAAATCTATCCACCGAAGCAAAAATTAATTCATACTAAAGACTCATTTTGGTCAGGATAAATTTGAAATCTATCATGGTTTCAGAGAAATCATACTTCATGGTTCGTAGCTCTGTTAGCATGTTGAAAGACTACCCCAAACTAAAATCTATCCACCGAAGCAATGATTCTAATTTTGGTCAGGATCGATTTGCAATCTATCATGGTTTCAGAGAAATCATACTTCATGGTTCGTAGCTCTGTTAGCATGTTGAAAGACTACCCCAAACTAAAATCTATAGCCATAGCCATAGTTGTCATTAAACGTAGACTGTGGTCAAATGGGCACAGATTTTCATATTTGGATAAAGTTTAGCATTCCATTTTAGCATACTTATATGTATTTTTGGTTAGAGTTAAAAAAAATTGTTCCATAAGAACTAAATGGGCGTGGCGGGTTATCTTTTTTTTTTCGATTGATATACTGGGTCATCCAACAAGAGGTGTTATTTTAAATCAATAGAGAAATACAATGGACAACGCAATAGAGGAAGGCCTTGACTTAAGTGGCGCTCACAAGTGGAAGAAGACCTCAACCAACTTGTAGTCCAGGTCCACCCCGTACTGTAGCGTCATGGTTTCAGAGAAATCATACTTCATGGTTCGTAGCTCTGTTAGCATGTTGAAAGACTACCCCAAACTAAAATCTATCCACCGAAGCAATGATTCTCATTTTGGTCAGGATCGATTTGCAATCTATCATGGTTTCAGAGAAATCATACTTCATGGTTCGTAGCTCTGTTACCATATTGAAAGACTACCCCAAACTAAAATCTATAGCCATAGCCATAGTTGTCATTAAACGTAGACTGTGGTCAAATGGGCACAGATTTTCATATTTGGATAAAGTTTAGCATTCCATTTTGGCATACTTATATGTATTTTTGATTAGAGTTAAAAAAATTGTTCCATAAGAACTAAATGGGCGTGGCGGGTTATCTTTTTTTTTCGATTGATATACTGGGTCATCCAACAAGAGGTGTTATTTTAAATCAATAGAGAAATACAATGGACAACGCAATAGAGGAAGACCTCGCCTTAAGTGGCGCTCACAAGTGGAAGAAGACCTCAACCAACTTGTAGTCCAGGTCCACTCCGTACTGTAGCGTCATGGTTTCTGAGAAATCATACTTCATGGTTCGTAGCTCTGTTAGCATGTTGAAAGACTACCCCAAACTAAAATCTATCCACCGAAGCAATGATTCTCATTTTGGTCAGGATCGATTTGCAATCTATGATGGTTTCAGAGAAATCATACTTCATGGTTCGTAGCTCTGTTAGAATGTTGAAAGACTACCCCAAACTAAAATCTATCCACTCAAGCAAAAATTATTTCACACTAGACTCGTTTTGGTCAGGATCGATTTGCAATCTATCATGGTTTCAGAGAAATCATACTTCATGGTTCGTAGCTCTGTTAGCATGTTGAAAGACTACCCCACACTAAAATCTATCCACCGAAGCAATGATTCTCATTTTGGTCAGGATCGATTTGCAATCTATAATAGTTTCAGAGAAATCATACTTCATGGTTCGTAGCTCTGTTAGAATGTTGAAAGACTACCCCAAACTAAAATCTATCCACCGAAGCAAAAATTATTTCACACTACAGACTCATTTTGGTCAGGATCCATTTGAAATCTATCATGGTTTCAGAGAAATCATACTTCATGGTTCGTAGCTCTGTTAGCATGTTGAACGACTACCCCAAACTAAAATCTATAGCCATAGCCATAGTTGTCATTAAACGTAGACTGTGGTCAAATGGGCACAGATTTTCATATTTGGATAAAGTTTAGCATTCCAGTTTGGCATACTTATTTGTATTTTTGGTTAGAGTTAAAAAAATTGTTCCATAAGAACTAAATGGGCGTGGCGGGTTATCTTTTTTTTTTCGATTGATATACTGGGTCATCCAACAAGAGGTGTTATTTTAAATCAATAGAGAAATACAATGGACAACGCAATAGAGGAAGACCTCGAATTAAGTGGCGCTCACAAGTGGAAGAAGACCTCAACCAACTTGTAGTCCAGGTCCACCCCGTACTGTAGCGTCATGGTTTCTGAGAAATCATACTTCATGGTTCGTAGCTCTGTTAGCATGTTGAAAGACTACCCCAAACTAAAATCTATAGCCATAGCCATAGTTGTCATTAAACGTAGACTGTGGTCAAATGGGCACAGATTTTCATATTTGGATAAAGTTTAGCATTCCATTTTGGCATACTTATTTGTATTTTTGGTTAGAGTTAAAAAAATTGTTCCATAAGAACTAAATGGGCGTGGCGGGTTATCTTTTTTTTTCGATTGATATACTGGGTCATCCAACAAGAGGTGTTATTTTAAATCAATAGAGAAATACAATGGACAACGCAATAGAGGAAGACCTCGCCTTAAGTGGCGCTCAGAAGTGGAAGAAGACCTCAACCAACTTGTAGTCCAGGTCCACCCCGTACTGTAGCGTCATGGTTTCTGAGAAATCATACTTCATGGTTCGTAGCTCTGTTAGCATGTTGAAAGACTACCCCAAACTAAAATCTATCCACCGAAGCAATGATTCTCATTTTGGTCAGGATCGGTTTGCAATCTATCATGGTTTCAGAGAAATCATACTTCATGGTTCGTAGCCCTGTTAGCATGTTGAAAGACTACCCCAAACTAAAATCTATAGCCATAGCCATAGTTGTCATTAAACGTAGACTGTGGTCATATGGGCATAGATTTTCATATTTGGATAAAGTTTAGCATTCCATTTTGGCATACTTATATGTATTTTTGGTTAGAGTTAAAAAAAATTGTTCCATAAGAACTAAATGGGCGTGGCGGGTTATCTTTTTTTTTCGATTGATATACTGAGTCATCCAACAAGAGGTGTTATTTTAAATCAATAGAGAAATACAATGGACAACGCAATAGAGGAAGACCTCGCCTTAAGTGGCGCTCACAAGTGGAAGAAGACCTCAACCAACTTGTAGTCCATTTCCGCCCCGTACTGTAGCGTCATGGTTTCTGAGAAATCATACTTCATGGTTCGTAGCTCTGTTAGCATGTTGAAAGACTAAACCAAACTAAAATCTATCCACCGAAGCAATGATTCTCATTTTGGTCAGGATCGATTTGCAATCTATCATGGTTTCAGAGAAATCATACTTCATGGTTCGTAGCTCTGTTAGCATATTGAAAGACTACCCCAAACTAAAATCTATCCACCGAAGCAATGATTCTCATTTTGGTCAGGATCGATTTGCAATCTATTATGGTTTCAGAGAAATCATACTTCATGGTTCGTAGCTCTGTTAGCATGTTGAAAGACTACCCCAAACTAAAATCTATCCACCGAAGCAATGATTCTCATTTTGGTCAGGATCGATTTGCAATCTATCATGGTTTCAGAGAAATCATACTTCATGGTTCGTAGCTCTGTTAGCATGTTTAAAGACTACCCCAAAATAAAATCTCTCCACTCAAGCAAAAATTATTTCACACTACAGACTCATTTTGGTCAGGATCCATTTGAAATCTATCATGGTTTCAGAGAAATCATACTTCATGGTTCGTAGCCCTGTTAGCATGTTGAAAGACTACCCCACACTAAAATCTATCCACCGAAGCAATGATTCTCATTTTGGTCAGGATCGATTTGCAATCTATCATGGTTTCAGAGAAATCATACTTCATGGTTTGTAGTTCTGTTAGCATGTTGAAAGACTAATCCAAACTAAAATCTATCCACCGAAGCAAAAATTAATTCATACTAAAGACTCATTTTGGTCAGGATCCATTTGAAATCTATCATGGTTTCAGAGAAATCATACTTCATGGCTCGTAGCCCTGTTAGCATGTTGAAAGACTACCCCAAACTAAAATCTATAGCCATAGAAATAGTTGTCATTAAACGTAGACTGTGGTCAAGTGGGCACAGATTTTCATATTTGGATAAAGTTTAGCATTCCATTTTGGCATACTTATATGTATTTTTGGTTAGAGTTAAAAAAAATTGTTCCATAAGAACTAAATGGGCGTGGCGGGTTATCTTTTTTTTCGATTGATATACTGGGTCATCCAACAAGAGGTGTTATTTTAAATCAATAGAGAAATACAATGGACAACGCAATAGAGGAAGACCTCGCCTTAAGTGGCGCTCACAAGTGGAAGAAGACCTCAACCAACTTGTAGTCCAGGTCCGCCCCGTACTGTAGCGTCATGGTTTCTGAGAAATCATACTTCATGGTTCGTAGCTCTGTTAGCATGTTGAAAGACTACCCCAAACTAAAATCTATCCACCGAAGCAATGATTCTCATTTTGGTCAGGATCGATTTGAAATCTATCATGGTTTCAGAGAAATCATACTTCATGGTTCGTAGCTGTGTTAGCATATTGAAAGACTACCCCAAACTAAAATCTATCCACCGAAGCAATGATTCTCATTTTGGTCAGGATCGATTTGCAATCTATGATGGTTTCAGAGAAATCATACTTCATGGTTCGTAGCTCTGTTAGCATGTTGAAAGACTACCCCAAACTAAAATCTATCCACCGAAGCAATGATTCTCATTTTGGTCAGGATCGATTTGCAATCTATAATGGTTTCAGAGAAATCATACTTCATGGTTCGTAGCTCTGTTAGCATGTTTAAAGACTACCCCAAAATAAAATCTATCCACTCAAGCAAAAATTATTTCACACTACAGACTCATTTTGGTCAGGATCCATTTGAAATCTATCATGGTTTCAGAGAAATCATACTTCATGGTTCGTAGCCCTGTTAGCATGTTGAAAGACTACCCCACACTAAAATCTATCCACCGAAGCAATGATTCTCATTTTAGTCAGGATCGATTTGCAATCTATCATGGTTTCAGAGAAATCATACTTCATGGTTTGTAGTTCTGTTAGCATGTTGAAAGACTAATCCAAACTAAAATCTATCCACCGAAGCAAAAATTAATTCATACTAAAGACTCATTTTGGTCAGGATCCATTTGAAATCTATCATGGTTTCAGAGAAATCATACTTCATGGCTCGAAGCCCTGTTAGCATGTTGAAAGACTACCCCAAACTAAAATCTATAGCCATAGCCATAGTTGTCATTAAACGTAGACTGTGGTCAAATGGGCACAGATTGTCATATTTGGATAAAGTTTAGCATTCCATTTTGGCATACTTATATGTATTTTTGGTTAGAGTTAACAAAAATTGTTCCATAAGAACTAAATGGGCGTGGCGGGTTATCTTTTTTTTTTCGATTGATGTACTGGGTCATCCAACAAGAGGTGTTATTTTAAATCAATAGAGAAATAGAATGGACAACGCAATAGAGGAAGACCTCGCCTTAAGTGGCGCTCACAAGTGGAAGAAGACCTCAACCAACTTGTAGTCCAGGTACACCCCGTACTGTAGCGTCATGGTTTCAGAGAAATCATACTTCATGGTTCGTAGCTCTGTTAGCATGTTGAAAGACTACCCCAAAATAAAATCTATAGCCATAGCCATAGTTGTCATTAAACGTAGACTGTGGTCAAATGGGCACAGATTTTCATATTTGGATAAAGTCTAGCATTCCATTTTGGCATACTTATATGTATTTTTGGTTAGAGTTAAAAAAAATTGTTCCATAAGAACTAAATGGGTTATCTTTTTTTTTCGATTGATATACTGGGTCATCCAACAAGAGGTGTTATTTTAAATCAATAGAGAAATACAATGGACATAGTTGTCATTAAACGTAGACTGTGGTCAAATGGATAAAGTTTAGCATTCCATTTTGGCATACTTATATGTATTTTTGGTTAGAGTTAAAAAAAATTGTTCCATAAGAACTAAATGGGCGTGGCGGGTTATCTTTTTTTTTCGATTGATATACTGGGTCATCCAACAAGAGGTGTTATTTTAAATCAATAGAGAAATACAATGGACAACGCAATAGAGGAAGACCTCGCCTTAAGTGGCGCTCACAAGTGGAAGAAGACCTCAACCAACTTGTAGTCCAGGTCCACCCCGTACTGTAGCGTCATGGTTTCAGAGAAATCATACTTCATGCATGGTTCGTAGCTCTGTTAGCATGTTGAAAGAATACCCCAAACTAAAATCTATAGCCATAGCCATAGTTGTCATTAAACGTAGACTGTGGTCAAATGGGCACAGATTTTCATATTTGGATAAAGTTTAGCATTCCATTTTTGCATACTTATATGTATTTTTGGTTAGAGTTAAAAAAAATTGTTCCATAAGAACTAAATGGGCGTGGCGGGTTATCTTTTTTTTTCGATTGATATACTGGGTCATCCAACAAGAGGTGTTATTTTAAATCAATAGAGAAATACAATGGACAACGCAATAGAGGAAGACCTCGCCTTAAGTGGCGCTCACAAGTGGAAGAAGACCTCAACCCACTTGTAGTCCAGGTCCACCCCGTACTGTAGCGTCATGGTTTCAGAGAAATCATACTTCATGCATGGTTCGTAGCTCTGTTAGCATGTTGAAAGAATACCCCAAACTAAAATCTATAGCCATAGCCATAGTTGTCATTAAACGTAGACTGTGGTCAAATGGGCATAGATTTTCATATTTGGATAAAGTTTAGCATTCCATTTTGGCATACTTATATGTATTTTTGGTTAGAGTTAAAAAAAATTGTTCCATAAGAACTAAATGGGCGTGGCGGGTTATCTTTTTTTTTCGATTGATATACAGGGTCATCCAACAAGAGGTGTTATTTTAGATCAATAGAGAAATACAATGGACAACGCAATAGAGGAAGACCTCGCCTTAAGTGGCGCTCACAAGTGGAAGAAGACCTCAACCAACTTGTAGTGCACAATTGGAGGCAGTTAGCCCGCGAACGTGCTAGCTGGAGAGGCTTGTTTCCTGAAGCCCATGCCCACCCCGGACTGTAGCGTCACCTAAATAAGAAAAATGCAAAATTTTTACCACAAGTGGTAAATGTTAAGTATAAATTCTGAGTTTAGGAATGGATTACAATATCCGGCAAATATCTGCCTCAATTCTGTCTACAAATAGTCATTCTTTTCATGAAATTTTTCATCGCATTTTCCCATAATTGCGGCTGTATATCGGGAAGCTTTCATCTAGATGATGAATTGTTGGAATGAATCTTTACAAAACTTCAAATCAAAAAGTCTAATAGTGCCAAATGGCACTATCTTAGCGGCCAATTGAAGTCTCCATTTCGAGACTTGTTCAGGAAGCACGCATTAGTGCCATTGTTTCACAACCTGTGTAGCATGCGGTGGGATATTTTCATCGTGTTTGAGGTGTATCTTCACTATTTCAACACGTTGTTCGAGTACGTATGAATGAATATTTATATTTATATAGTTTTTACTTATCAAAAGTCATCACAATGATGTTTGACTGTTGACAGTTCAACAATGGTGTGAAATTTAAAATGACACCTCTTGTTGGACGACCCTTTACAATCACACCTAGGAAGATACGGCCTGCCCGAACTGAAATACCTCAAACTTTACAGTTTTGGAAAAATCCGAGATACAGAACCTTTCTGAGAACAAAATCAAACCACCCTTCTTTACATCCTCCCCTTTCGAGGTACATTCGAGCTGTCGTACTGGTTGGTTGGTTTTGTTGGACAAACAGAATATAAAGACCATAATACCATAATCTTGATTTTTGTGTTTTTTTTTCCACAAATCCAACACAAAGCTCAACCACTTCAAACACGTTTGAAGTGGTTGTTTCAAATAGATAAACTAAATAGAATTTTTAATTAATTACCTTTTCATGGAACCCTTTGTGAATGAACTCGCTATTCACGATTATGTGACATATGTATGTGACAAAAAAAGCCTTTTATCATAATTATTTCGAGCTATTGTGGTTCTGGTAAAACACACCATTCGAAGTCTGTCCGGTCATCAAAGTAATTGGAATAGAGATATCAACGCAGAACGCGACAAATCGTTTATCGTTTATTTATTTTATTGTCCACCCCCGCATATATCTACATGGGTACATGCCGGACGTGTCATTTTTCCCTACTCTCGGTTCAACACCCTGCCGCAGGGGGTTGTAAAATTTACATTTTTTTTTTTGCTCGATTTTCGAAGTGTGTGTCAAAAAAAAAATCGTGAGCGCCATGAACCAGAAGCTGTAGATGTCCATCAACAGAGAATTCACTTATTCAATGGTGGTACGAACGGGTGTTGTGATCCATCGTTTCCAACACAGAAAAGAGAAAACGAAAAAAAAAAATAATACAACTCTGGACGTCGATAAATCTGAGTGGGACTACAGCACTATCAGGATTTCATTATGGTCATGGTCGGTCGGGTGGAGGTAGTACCAATTCAATTGGGATGCGATGTGGTCCTGCAAAACAACCCAAATCAACAGGGTAGCTACTCGTGGAAGCCATATCATCTACAAATGAGCAGTACAGGGAAAAAAAATATTTTTCACAAATAATTCCCCAATACACAATCATATCCAGCGGAGACTAAAAAAAGAAAAGAAAAAAACAAATCCAGATCCAAACTAATAAATCACAGGAAAATAGTAAATTCAATAGGCTGCATACAAATTGGACAGGTAATATCGACTACTGCCTTCAATGGATTTCAGTTGGAACCATGTACCACACACACGCACATGCTGTTATGGAACATAATCATTGTTGTCGTAGGTCATTGTTAAAATGACAACATGGGGTGGGTGGGAGCTTGCAAATTTAATCAAAAATTTTCTGCATTCCAAATTGTCCTCTTCCTTGGCAAATAAATTAATCATATCATGGGTGGCCATGGCGTAGTGGTAATGCATTCGGCTATTGAATGGAAGGTTGTGCGTTCAATCCCAGCCATATCCTTTCAATCTTCATAGTTGTTGAATTAATGCCCCGAAAATTCCACCTAGAGTAACTTCACGTATACTCGAGAAAAATACTGTGAATTATAAGCCAATGCAAAAAATCGCAATACCTCCTCGCCCAGTGCGGACCCCACCCATGGAGAAAATTACTGAAACCTAATGTGACCTGAGTTTCAAAACCACTACGCCACACAAAAATCTTTCCTATCCCCTCTCTCTTCATTTCCGACCCACGCCGTGCAGTGTTTACTGTATGGCGTGAAGTCAACGTCTACCGCTCGCGCTGTGTGTCTTCGCATCATAAGGGTAGTCATAAACCCTTGAGCGCAAGTAATAATTATAAAAAAAAAAAAAAAAATATTTCATCATTCGAATTTTTTTTACATTGAATTTAATTTTGTATTTCATAGTATAGTTTTTTTTTGTCGTTTACATTAAAAAGATATCCACACAATAATTGATTCAAAATTCAAACATATGTGTAATCAAAACATACAGAAAAGCTACAATCCGTCTGGAACGGATCGTATGATACCCTATCCTCCTCTCTATAAAGTGGGCGTGGCCAAATTGCATTTTGTACTCAAATATAGCTATAATGCCGAACGTTTGAGGATGTTACATGTAAAATTTTATCAAAATAGGTTTTTTGATGATAACGCCCCCAAAAAGTGGGCGTGGCCAAAACTTTTGTATGGGTGGATTGTAGGGAATCTGAATGCCTAAATATTTGGTCTTAACAAAATTTTTCGGTTTCATATAATTTAGTGAAGTTATAAAAAAGTAGGCGTGGCAGTGGGCGGATGTAAAAAAATTTTACACTTGTACTGTATCTTTTTCTTGGAAGCCCAGATATGAAATTTCAGCGTCCTAGTTATTAATTGAAGGCCCAAAACTCGGTTTTGTGATGAAAACGCCCCCAAAAAGTGGGCGTGGCCAAAACTTTTGTATGGGTGGATTGTAGGGAATCTGAATGCCTAAATATTTGGTCTTAACAAAATTTTTCGGTTTCATATAATTTAGTGAAGTTATGAAAAAGTGGGCGTGGCAGTGGGCGGATTTAAAAAATTTTTACACTTGTACTGTATCTTTTTCTCAGAAGCCCAGATATGAAATTTCATCGTCCTAGCTCAAAATTTAAGGCCCAAAAAGTGGTGACATACGGACGGACGGACGGACGGACGGACGGACGGACGGTCATCGCTCAATCGATTTCGCTATTGATGCTGATCACGAATATATATACTTTATATGGTCTATCTCGATTATTTCTCTATGTTACAAACTATGTGTCAAACTTAATATACCCTTAGGATAGGGTATAAAAAGGACTTTTGCTGGTAGGATAATGCCTATCTTAGCTAACGTTGGTACCTAAATACTATTTGATGACACAGTGGATATTAATTTTCTATTAATAATTGAAGCACAGGAGGATATCATATGCATGGTCGGTTGGCATAGCAAATGAATAAGTTATTATTATGTTTGAAATATTGCGATTGGTTCTCATTATCCTTATTATTCCTTTGATACACACAGAGAGATTAAATTTTACACAATGGCTTGGGATGTTGATATTTGCTCTTCTTTACAAAGCATTATCAAGTAATATCCAATTCGCGGTTTTGCAATATACTATTCATAATATAATAATTAATATTCCGTTTTAAGTCACAGACTTCAGAATTATTCATTGAATGGATTGTTTGAATATGTGTATGATGGCTCTGGTGACTTGTAATGATTACCCTTCAAAACAATAGTCAAACAAAAGGCTACCATTCTAAGCGAATATTAAAATTGATACACAATTTGTTACAAAGTAATCAAGATAAATCCTACAAAATATATATGAATATCCACACCCATGTCCGTCCGTCTATTTGTCTGTATATCACCACGTTTTGGGCTTTAAATTTTGAGCTAGGAAGATGAAATTTCATAGCACTACAAATGTAAGGAAAATTTCAAATTTTTACTTGAAATCAAAAAAAAAATCATTAAGATCTAAAATGTAGAAATTTAAATTATCTACAATTCATTCATACATCATATGTGGCTACGTCCACGTTTTGACGGCGTTTTCATTAAAGGAACCTAATAAAATACCTTCGATGTTATCATTGTAAAGTGTCATCCAACGAGAGGTGACATTTTAAATTTCACGCCATTATTGATCTGTCAATATTTACCTATCATCGTGATGACTTTTGATAAGTAAAAACTAGGAGATTCTTAAATATGCATTCATATGTACTAAAACAATATTTTGAAATAGTGAAGATACACTACAAACAATTATTTCACACTACAGACACATAATCTGAAGCGATGTCATAAGAATTTCTTCGCCCTTTGTCCAATGATTCTCATTTTGGTCAGAATCGATTTGAAATCTATCATGGTTTCAGAGAAATCATACTTCATGGTTCGTAGTTCTGATAGAATGGCGAAAGACTACCCCAAACTAGAATCTATCCACTCAAGCAAAAATTATTTCACGCTACAGACACTGAATCTGCAGCTCGCAGTATTAAGCCGAATTTTAAGCCTAGAATAGATGGTAGTCCAGCAATTGTATTAAGAAATTGTTGTGAATCACTGTGCAAGCCTCTATAAATGATTTTTAATGTATCTCTTTCCTCTGGCACTTTCCTCGAAGATTGGAAAACTTCATATCTTGTTCCCATTTTCAAATCATTTTCTAAGAATAATGTTGAAAACTATCGAGGAATTCGCAAACAATCCGCTATACCAAAGTTTTTTGAAAGCATTGTTAAAAAGAAATTAGAATTCCATACAAAAGAGTACATATCGGAATTTCAGCACGGTTTTGTTTCTGGTCGCTCGACGACTTCTAATTTAGTCCATTTTACCTCGTATGTAATAAATGCTGTTGAAAGTGGATGCCAGGTTGACGCTATATATACTGAGTTTAGCAAAGCTTTTGATTCCGTGAATCATAATATTTTATTAAAGAAACTGCAACAGTTTGGTTTCCACTCGGCAATGCTAAAGTGGATTTCTTCGTTTTTAGTTGGTATTGTACAAAAAGTGTTCTTGGATAACTGCTATTCAAGAACAATCTCTTGTATCTCTGGTGTCCCAAAAGGTAGCCATTTGGGCTACCTGCTTTTTATAATTTTTATCGACGATATTCTTTAGTGCATACAAATTTGTCAATGACTACTGTATGCAGATGATCTGAAACTATTTCTGAAGATAAAATGCACAGATAATTCCAGAAAGATTCAGTTTCAGTTAAAGTTAAACATACAAAAATGCATGGTTATTTCTTTTTCAAGATCACAGCTGTATATTTCTCACGATTATTGTATTGAAACTTCGTGTTTGAAAAGAGTAAGTCAAATCTAAGATCTTGATGTCATTATTGATAATAAACTTACATTTGTTCCTCATGTTGAATATATAGTCGCCAAAGCCAATTCACTGGTTGGGTTTATTAGAATTAATTCAAGAGACTGATCCACATACTCTATTATCTTTATTCATATCCCTGGTTAGATCGATACTTGAATATGCCGACATTATATGGAGTCCTATTTATGAAAGCCATTCAGATCGAATTGAGAGGGTGCAGAGGCGTTTCACAAAATTTATTTTCTATAAAATGCGTTGGAACTTTGAACCATCCTCCAATGTACGATGTCAATTACTGGGTATATTGACCCTTAACGTAAGAAGGTATGCTCATGATTTTATGTTTGTTAGAGATGTTATCTGTTACCACATAAATAGCCCTACTCTTTTGTCTAGAGTGCATTGTTTGCTTTATTAAGAAACTAATCTCTCTTTTCGCTTTCCTCATATTTTTATTTTTTATTTTTTTAATACATATACACACATATGCATAGATGAATGAATTGTTGTATAAATTTAGTTATTATAGTATATATTTAAGTTTTTATTTTTATTTTGCGTAATCTGTAAGCTATGCTAGTAGGTGAAATAAATAAATAAATAAAAATGTTGAAAGACACACCCCTAAAAGGGTTTTTAGTCCTTATTTCTAATATTTAATAACTTAAAAAAAGTTTAATTGTTTTTGTTTTAATAATAAGAACTACATACATATAATTACTATTTTAGCTAATTCATGATTAAGAGCCCCTAATAAGAGATAAACATACAGAAAAGCTACAATCCGTCTGGAACGGATCGTCTGATACCCTATCCTCCTCTCTATAAAGTGGGCGTGGCCAAATTGCATTTCGTACTCAAATATGGCTATAAACTCGAACATTTGAGGATGTTACATGTAAAATTTTATCAAAATCGGTTTTTTGATGAAAACGCCCGCAAAAAGTGGGCGTGACCAAAACTGTTCTATGGGTGAATTGTAGGGAATCTGTATACCTAAATATTTGGTCTTAACAAAATTTTTCGGTTTCATATAATTTAGTGAAGTTATAAAAAAGTAGGCGTGGCAGTGGGCGGATGTAAAAAAAATTTACACTTCTACTGTATCTTTTCGTCATAAGCCCAGGTATGAAATTTCAGCGTCCTAGTTACTAATTTAAGGCCCAAAACTCGGTTTTGTGATGAAAACGCCCCCAAAAAGTGGGCGTGGCCAAAACTTTTGTATGGGTGGATTGTAGGGAATCTGAATGCCTAAATATTTGGTCTTAACAAAATTTTTCGGTTTCATATAATTTAGTGAAGTTATGAAAAAGTGGGCGTGGCAGTGGGCGGATTTAAAAAATTTTTACACTTGTACTGTATCTTTTTCTCAGAAGCCCAGATATGAAATTTCATCGTCCTAGCTCAAAAGTTAAGGCCCAAAAAGCGGTGACATACGGACGGACGGACGGACGGACGGACGGTCATCGCTCAATCGATTTCGCTATTGATGCTGATCACGAATATATATACTTTATAGGGTCTATCTCGATTATTTCTCTATGTTACAAACTATGTGTCAAACTTAATATACCCTTAGGATAGGGTATAATAATTCAATACCAAGTGGAAATTCATTAAAATATTTTTTAATACTAGTTTTAGCATCATACATATACTTATTATTTTCTACATACTCTTTTATTTATCTACCAATTAATACCATTTTTGATTTCTTCGTATTATGGAAGGTCTTAATTGAATAAATTCACTAATTTTGTTAACATGACAAAAAATTGGTCCTTTAATACTAATTTCTTATTTAATTACAAAATTTATATTATTTTGATGTATTTTATATTCAGTTATTATTAAGTCACGAGGAGGTTTAAATCAGTCTTCTTTACGGAAATTAATAACATTTTGCGCAATTGAGCATTTAGGATAAATATTCATAAGTAGCAGTAGTAAAGGGTTTTCCAATAGGGACTTGACAACTTTGAATTTAATTTGTAAACGCACTCTTTCACTAATCATCAAACTGTCACTCAACATTTTCATTATGGTAAAGTACACGAACGAGCAACGTCTGCAAATTATAAAAATTTTTTACCGAAATTCGGAGTCGGTGACTGCAACTTTAAGGCTCGTTTCACACTATCCAGTTTTAGCCGTACGGCAAAAAACCGTACGGCGAAATTATTTTAGTGGCCTGAAGAAAAGCATGGCCCCTTTCACAGTACACGGTTACGGCAAAATGCCGTCACCATGCCGGGTAGCAGCCGTCCACTGCCACTGCAACTAACGGCGTCCGTACGGCTACCGATAACGCAGTGGTGTACATAACCAAATGCGCGCTTTCACATTTACCGGTTTTAAATCGTACGATCAGTTGTCTTCAAGCCAGTGTAGTTGCGGTTTGGTTAATTCTATTTATTGGTTATTTAAATAATAATAGAAGCTATTGATAACGACGTGTTAATTACACTTGTGGAAGCCAGACCTATGCTGTGGGACAAATTTCTGGACACCGAAAATGCTACAAAAGATGCCTGGGATGAAGTTTGGATAGAACTACGCCCAGACTTTGAGGCTCTTGATGCCAAGGATAAAAATGCGTTTGGTATGAATTTTAAATAATATTATTAGTTATATACATACACTTGCCCGCATAAGTCTGCGTACAACGAAAAAAAAAGCAGAAACATTAACTTCAAACGTAAATATTTCAGCTATTATAGCTTGCATCGAGTTCATATTTGTTTTATTTTATACATTAATGATTTTTCTTACTAATGACTTTCAGATTTCAGCGTCCTAGTTAAACATTTTAGGCTCAAAAATCGGTTTTATGATGAAAACGCCCCCAAAAAGTGGGCGTGGCCAAAAATTTTGTATGGGTGGATTGTAGGGAATCTGAATGCCTAAATATTTGGTCTTAAAAAAATTTTTCGGTTTCATATAATTTAGTGAAGTTATGAAAAAGTGGGCGTGGCAGTGGGCGGATTTCAAAACGTTTTACACTTGTACTGTATCTTTTCCTCAGAAGCCCAGATATGAAATTTCATCGTCCTAGCTCAAAATTTAAGGCCCAAAAAGCGGTGACATACGGACGGACGGACGGTCATCGCTCATTCGATTTCGCTATTGATGCTGATCACGAATATATATACTTTATAGGGTCTATCTCGAATATTTCTCTATGTTACAAACTATATGTCAAACTTTTTTTTTTGCTGGATTTTCGAAGTGTGTGTCAAAAAGAAAATCGTGAGCGCCATGAACCAGAAGCTGTAGATGTCCATCAACAGAGAATTCACTTATTCAATGGTGGTACGAACGGGTGTTGTGATCCATCGTTTCCAACACAGAAAAGAGAAAACGAAAAAAAAACATACAGAAAAGCTACAATCCGTCTGGAACGGATCGTATGATACCCTATCCTCCTCTCTATAAAGTGGGCGTGGCCAAATTGCATTTTGTACTCAAATATAGCTATAATGTCGAACGTTTGAGGATGTTGCATGTAAAATTTTATCAAAATCGGTTTTTTGATGAAAACGCCCCCAAAAAGTGGGCGTGACCAAAATTGTTCTATGGGTGAATTGTAGGGAATCTGTATACCTAAATATTTGGTCTTAACAAAATTTTTCGGTTTCATATAATTTAGTGAAGTTATAAAAAAGTAGGCGTGGCAGTGGGTGATGTAAAAAAAATTTACACTTGTACTGTATCTTTTTCTTGGAAGCCCAGATATGAAATTTCAGCGTCCTAGTTAAAAATTTAAGGCCCAAAAATCGGTTTTGTGATGAAAACGCCCCCAAAAAGTGGGCGTGGCCAAAACTTTTGTATGGGTGGATTGTAGGGAATCTGAATGCCTAAATATTTGGTCTTAACAAAATTTTTCGGTTTCATATAATTTAGTGAAGTTATGAAAAAGTGGGCGTGGCAGTGGGCGGATTTCAAAAATTTTTACACTTGTACTGTATCTTTTTCTCAGAAGCCCAGATATGAAATTTCATCGTCCTAGCTCAAAATTTAAGGCCCAAAAAGCGGTGACATACGGACGGCGGACGGACGGACGGACGGTCATCGCTCAATCGATTTCGCTATTGATGCTGATCACGAATATATATACTTTATAGGGTCTATCTCGATTATTTCTCTATGTTACAAACTATGTGTCAAACATAATATACCCTTAGGATAGGGTATAAACATACAGAAAAGCTACAATCCGTCTGGAACGGATCGTCTGATACCCTATCCTCCTCTCTATAAAGTGGGCGTGGCCAAATTGCATTTTGTACTCAAATATATCTATAATGTCGAAAGTTTGAGGATGTTACATGTAAAATTTTATCAAAATAGGTTTTTTGATGATAACGCCCCCAAAAAGTGGGCGTGGCCAAAACTGTTCTATGGGTGAATTGTAGGGAATCTAAATACCCAAATATTTGGTCTTAACAAAATTTTTCGGTTTCATATAATTTAGAGAAGTTATAAAAAAGTAGGCGTGGCAGTGGGCGGATGTAAAAAAATTTTACACTTGTACTGTATCTTTTTCTTGGAAGCCCAGATATGAAATTTCAGCGTCCTAGTTAAAAATTTAAGGCCCAAAAATCGGTTTTGTGATGAAAACGCCCCCAAAAAGTGGGCGTGGCCAAAACTTTTGTACGGGTGGATTGTAGGGAATCTGAATGCCTAAATATTTGGTCTTAACAAAATTTTTCGGTTTCATATAATTTAGTGAAGTTATGAAAAAGTGGGCGTGGCAGTGGGCGGATTTCAAAAATTTTTACACTTGTACTGTATCTTTTTCTCAGAAGCCCAGATATGAAATTTCATCGTCCTAGCTCAAAATTTCAGGCCCAAAAAGCGGTGACATACGGACGGCGGACGGACGGACGGACGGTCATCGCTCAATCGATTTCGCTATTGATGCTGATCACGAATATATATACTTTATAGGGTCTATCTCGATTATTTCTCATAGTTACAAACTATGTGTCAAACTTAATATACCCTTAGAATAGGGTATAAAAAACAAAAACATACAAAAAAGCTACAATCCGTCTGGAACGGATCGTATGATACCCTACCCTCCTCTCTATAAAGTGGGCGTGGCCAAATTGCATTTTGTACTCAAATATAGCTATAATGTCGAACGTTTGAGGATGTTACATGTAAAATTTTATCAAAATCGGTTTTTTGATGATAACGACCCCAAAAAGTGGGCGTGGCCAAAACTGTTCTATGGGTGAATTGTAGGGAATCTAAATACCCAAATATTTGGTCTTAACAAAATGTTTCGGTTTCATATAATTTAGTGAAGTTATAAAAAAGTAGGCGTGGCAGTGGGCGGATGTAAAAAAAATGTACACTTCTACTGTATCTTTTCGTCAGAAGCCCAGATATGAAATTTCAGCGTCCTAGTTAAAAATGTAAGGCCCAAAAATCGGTTTTATGATGAAAACGCCCCCAAAAAGTGGGCGTGGCCAAAAATTTTTTATGGGTGGATTGTAGGGAATCTGAATGCCTAAATATTTGGTCTTAACAAAAGTTTTCGGTTTCATATAATTTAGTGAAGTTATGAAAAAGTGGGCGCGGCAGTGGGCGGATTCCAAAAATTTTTACACTTGTACTGTATTTTTTCCTCAGAAGCCCAGATATGAAATTTCATCGTCCTAGCTCAAAATTTAAGGCCCAAAAAGCGGTGACATACGGACGGACGGTCATCGCTCAATCGATTTCGCTATTGATGCTGATCACGAATATATATACTTTATAGGGTCTATCTCGATTATTTCTCTATGTTACAAACTATATGTCAAACTTTTTTTTTTGCTGGATTTTCGAAGTGTGTGTCAAAAAGAAAATCGTGAGCGCCATGAACCAGAAGCTGTAGATGTCCATCAACAGAGAATTCACTTATTCAATGGTGGTACGAACGGGTGTTGTGATCCATCGTTTCCAACACAGAAAAGAGAAAACGAAAAAAAAACATACAGAAAAGCTACAATCCGTCTGGAACGGATCGTCTGATACCATATCCTCCTCTCTATAAAGTGGGCGTGGCCAAATTGCATTTTGTACTCAAATATATCTATAATGTCGCACGTTTGAGGATGTTACATGTAAAATTTTATCAAAATAGGTTTTTTGATGATAACGCCCCCAAAAAGTGGGCGTGGCCAAAACTGTTCTATGGGTGAATTGTAGGGAATCTAAATACCCAAATATTTGGTCTTAACAAAATTTTTCGGTTTCATATAATTTAGAGAAGTTATAAAAAAGTAGGCGTGGCAGTGGGCGGATGTAAAAAAATTTTACACTTGTACTGTATCTTTTTCTTGGAAGCCCAGATATGAAATTTCAGCGTCCTAGTTAAAAATTTAAGGCCCAAAAATCGGTTTTGTGATGAAAACGCCCCCAAAAAGTGGGCGTGGCCAAAACTTTTGTACGGGTGGATTGTAGGGAATCTGAATGCCTAAATATTTGGTCTTAACAAAATTTTTCGGTTTCATATAATTTAGTGAAGTTATGAAAAAGTGGGCGTGGCAGTGGGCGGATTTAAAAAATTTTTACAGTTGTACTGTATCTTTTTCTCAGAAGCCCAGATATGAAATTTCATCGTCCTAGCTCAAAATTTAAGGCCCAAAAAGCGGTGACATACGGACGGCGGACGGACGGACGGACGGACGGTCATCGCTCAATCGATTTCGCTATTGATGCTGATCACGAATATATATACTTTATAGGGTCTATCTCGATTATTTCTCATAGTTACAAACTATGTGTCAAACTTAATATACCCTTAGAATAGGGTATAAAAAACAAAAACATACAAAAAAGCTACAATCCGTCTGGAACGGATCGTATGATACCCTACCCTCCTCTCTATAAAGTGGGCGTGGCCAAATTGCATTTTGTACTCAAATATAGCTATAATGTCGAACGTTTGAGGATGTTACATGTAAAATTTTATCAAAATCGGTTTTTTGATGATAACGACCCCAAAAAGTGGGCGTGGCCAAAACTGTTCTATGGGTGAATTGTAGGGAATCTAAATACCCAAATATTTGGTCTTAACAAAATGTTTCGGTTTCATATAATTTAGTGAAGTTATAAAAAAGTAGGCGTGGCAGTGGGCGGATGTAAAAAAAATTTACACTTCTACTGTATCTTTTCGTCAGAAGCCCAGATATGAAATTTCAGCGTCCTAGTTAAAAATGTAAGGCCCAACAATCGGTTTTATGATGAAAACGCCCCCAAAAAGTGGGCGTGGCCAAAAATTTTGTATGGGTGGATTGTAGGGAATCTGAATGCCTAAATATTTGGTCTTAACAAAAGTTTTCGGTTTCATATAATTTAGTGAAGTTATGAAAAAGTGGGCGCGGCAGTGGGCGGATTCCAAAAATTTTTACACTTGTACTGTATCTTTTCCTCAGAAGCCCAGATATGAAATTTCATCGTCCTAGCTCAAAATTTAAGGCCCAAAAAGCGGTGACATACGGACGGTCATCGCTCAATCGATTTCGCTATTGATGCTGATCACGAATATATATACTTTATAGGGTCTATCTCGATTATTTCTCTATGTTACAAACCATATGTCAAACTTTTTTTTTTGCTGGATTTTCGAAGTGTGTGTCAAAAAGAAAATCGTGAGCGCCATGAACCAGAAGCTGTAGATGTCCATCAACAGAGAATTCACTTATTCAATGGTGGTACGAACGGGTGTTGTGATCCATCGTTTCCAACACAGAAAAGAGAAAACGAAAAAAAAACATACAGAAAAGCTACAATCCGTCTGGAACGGATCGTCTGATACCCTATCCTCCTCTCTATAAAGTGGGCGTGGCCAAATTGCATTTTGTACTCAAATATATCTATAATGTCGCACGTTTGAGGATGTTACATGTAAAATTTTATCAAAATAGGTTTTTTGATGATAACGCCCCCAAAAAGTGGGCGTGGCCAAAACTGTTCTATGGGTGATTTGTAGGGAATCTAAATACCCAAATATTTGGTCTTAACAAAATTTTTCGGTTTCATATAATATAGTGAAATTATAAAAAAGTAGGCGTGGCAGTGGGAGGATGTAAACAAAATTTTACACTTGTACTGTATCTTTTTCTTGCAAGCCCAGATATGAAATTTCAGCGTCCTAGTTAAAAATTTAAGGCTCGGAAATCGGTTTTGTGATGAAAACGCCCCCAAAAAGTGGGCGTGGCCAAAACTTTTGTACGGGTGGATTGTAGGGAATCTGAATGCCTAAATATTTTGTCTTAACAAAATTTTTCGGTTTCATATAATTTAGTGAAGTTATGAAAAAGTGGGCGTGGCAGTGGGCGGATTTCAAAAATTTTTACACTTGTACTGTATCTTTTTCTCAGAAGCCCAGATATGAAATTTCATCGTCCTAGCTCAAAATTTAAGGCCCAAAAAGCGGTGACATACGGACGGACGGACGGACGGACGGACGGACGGTCATCGCTCAATCGATTTCGCTATTGATGCTGATCACGAATATATATACTTTATAGGGTCTATCTCGATTATTTCTCTATGTTACAAACTATGTGTCAAACTTAATATACCCTTAGGATAGGGTATAAAAAACAAAAACATACAAAAAAGCTACAATCCGTCTGGAACGGATCGTATGATACCCTATCCTCCTCTCTATAAAGTGGGTGTGGCCAAATTGCATTTTGTACTCAAATATAGCTATAATGTCGAACGTTTGAGGATGTTACATGTAAAATTTTATCGAAATAGTTTTTTTGATGAAAACGCCCCCAAAAAGTGGGCGTGGCCAAAAATTTTGTATGGGTGGATTGTAGGGAATCTGAATGCCTAAATATTTGGTCTTAACAAAATTTTTCGGTTTCATATAATTTAGTGAAGTTATGAAAAAGTGGGCGTGGCAGTGGGCGGATTTCAAAAAGTTTTACACTTGTACTGTATCTTTTCCTCAGAAGCCCAGATATGAAATTTCATCGTCCTAGCTCAAAATTTAAGGCCCAAAAAGCGGTGACATACGGACGGACGGACGGACGGACGGACGGTCATCGCTCAATCGATTTCGCTATTGATGCTGATCACGAATATATATACTTTATAGGGTCTATCTCGATTATTTCTCTATGTTACAAACTATGTGTCAAACTTAATATACCCTTAGGATAGGGTATAAAAAACAAAAACATACAAAAAAGCTACAACCCGTCTGGAACGGATCGTCTGATACCCTACCCTCCTCTCTATAAAGTGGGCGTGGCCAAATTGCATTTTGTACTCAAATATAGCTATAATGTCGAACGTTTGAGGATGTTACATGTAAAATTTTATCAAAATCGGTTTTTTGATGATAACGCCCCCCAAAAAGTGGGCGTGGCCAAAACTGTTCTATGGGTGAATTGTAGGGAATCTAAATACCCAAATATTTGGTCTGAACAAAATTTTTCGGTTTCATATAATTTAGTGAAGTTATAAAAAAAGTAGGCGTGGCAGTGGGCGGATGTAAAAAAATTTTACACTTGTACTGTATCTTTTTCTTGGAAGCCCAGATATGAAATTTCAGCGTCCTAGTTAAAAATTTAAGGCCCAAAAATCGGTTTTGTGATGAAAACGCCCCCAAAAAGTGGGCGTGGCCAAAACTTTTGTACGGGTGGATTGTAGGGAATCTGAATGCCTAAATATTTGGTCTTAACAAAATTTTTCGGTTTCATATAATTTAGTGAAGTTATGAAAAAGTGGGCGTGGCAGTGGGCGGATTTCAAAAATTTTTACACTTGTACTGTATCTTTTTCTCAGAAGCCCAGATATGAAATTTCATCGTCCTAGCTCAAAATTTAAGGCCCAAAAAGCGGTGACATACGGACGGACGGACGGACGGACGGACGGTCATCGCTCAATCGATTTCGCTATTGATGCTGATCACGAATATATATACTTTATAGGGTCTATCTCGATTATTTCTTTATGTTACAAACTATGTGTCAAACTTAATATACCCTTAGGATAGGGTATAAAAAACAAAAACATACAAAAAAGCTACAATCCGTCTGGAACGGATCGTATGATACCCTATCCTCCTCTCTATAAAGTGGGCGTGGCCAAATTGCATTTTGTACTCAAATATAGCTATAATGTCGAACGTTTGAGGATGTTACATGTAAAATTTTATCAAAATAGGTTTTTTTGATGATAACGCCCCCAAAAAGTGGGCGTGGCCAAAACTGTTCTATGGGTAAATTGTAGGGAATCTAAATACCCACATATTTTTTGCCTTAACAAAATTGTTCGGTTTCATATAATTTAGTGAAGTTATAAAAAAGTAGGCGTGGCAGTGGGCGGATGTAAAAAAAATTTACACTTCTACAGTATCTTTTCGTCAGAAGGCCAGATATGAAATTTCAGCGTCCTAGTTAAACATTTTAGGCTCAAAAATCGGTTTTATGATGAAAACGCAACCAAAAAGTGGGCGTGGCCAAAAATTTTGTATGGGTGGATTGTAGGGAATCTGAATGCCTAAATATTTGGTCTTAACAAAATTTTTCGGTTTCATATAATTTAGTGTTTTAACAAGTTTTACACTTGTACTGTATCTTTTCCTCAGAAGCCCAGATATGAAATTTCATCGTCCTAGCTCAAAATTTAAGGCCCAAAAAGCGGTGACATACGGACGGACGGACGGACGGACGGACGGTCATCGCTCAATCGATTTCGCTATTGATGCGATTATTTCTCTATGTTACAAACTATGTGTCAAACTTAATATACCCTTAGGATAGGGTATAAAAAACAAAAACATACAAAAAAGCTACAACCCGTCTGGAACGGATCGTCTGATACCCTATCCTCCTCTCTATAAAGTGGGCGTGGCCAAATTGCAGTTTGTACTCAAATATATCTATAATGTCGAAAGTTTGAGGATGTTACATGTAAAATTTTATCGAAATAGGTTTTTTGATGATAACGCCCCCAAAAAGTGGGCGTGGCCAAAACTGTTCTACTCGTAAATTGTAGGGAATCTAAATACCCACATATTTTTTGCCTTAACAAAATTTTTCGGTTTCATATAATTTAGTGAAGTTATAAAAAAGTAGGCGTGGCAGTGGGCGGATGTAAAAAAAATTTACACTTCTACTGTATCTTTTCGACAGAAGGCCAGATATGAAATTTCAGCGTCCTAGTTAAAAATGTAAGGCCCAAAAATCGGTTTTATGATGAAAACGCCCCCAAAAAGTGGGCGTGGCCATAAATTTTGTATGGGTGGATTGTAGGGAATCTGAATGCCTAAATATTTGGTCTTAACAAAATTTTTCGGTTTCATATAATTTAGTGAAGTTATGAAAAAGTGGGCGGATTTCAAAAAGTTTTACACTTGTACTGTATCTTTTCCTCAGAAGCCCAGATATGAAATTTCATCGTCCTAGCTCAAAATTTAAGGCCCAAAAAGCGGTGATATACGGACGGACGGAAGGACGGACGGTCATCGCTCATTCGATTTCGCTATTGATGCTGATCACGAATATATATACTTTATAGGGTCTATCTCGATTATTTCTCATAGTTACAAACTATATGTCAAACTTTTTTTTTTGCTGGATTTTCGAAGTGTGTGTCAAAAAGAAAATCGTGAGCGCCATGAACCAGAAGCTGTAGATGTCCATCAACAGAGAATTCACTTATTCAATGGTGGTACGAACGGGTGTTGTGATCCATCGTTTCCAACACAGAAAAGAGAAAACGAAAAAAAAACATACAGAAAAGCTACAATCCGTCTGGAACGGATCGTCTGATACCCTATCCTCCTCTCTATAAAGTGGGCGTGGCCAAATTGCATTTTGTACTCAAATATATCTATAATGTCGAAAGTTTGAGGATGTTACATGTAAAATTTTATCAAAATAGGTTTTTTGATGATAACGCCCCCAAAAAGTGGGCATGGCCAAAACTGTTCTATGGGTGAATTGTAGGGAATCTAAATATCCAAATATTTGGTCTTAACAAAATTTTTCGGTTTCATATAATTTAGTGAAGTTATAAAAAAGTAGGCGTGGCAGTGGGAGGATGTAAACAAAATTTTACACTTGTACTGTATCTTTTTCTTGCAAGCCCAGATATGAAATTTTAGCGTCCTAGTTAAAAATTTAAGGCCCAAAAATCGGTTTTGTGATGAAAACGCCCCCAAAAAGTGGGCGTGGCCAAAACTTTTGTATGGGTGGATTGTAGGGAATCTGAATGCCTAAATATTTGGTCCTTACAAAATTTTTCGGTTTCATATAATTTAGTAAAGTTATGAAAAAGTGGGCGTGGCGGTGGGCGGATTTCAAAAATTTTTACATTTGTACTGTATCTTTTTCTCAGAAGCCCAGATATGAAATTTCATCGTCCTAGCTCAAAATTTCAGGCCCAAAAAGCGGTGACATACGGACGGACGGTCATCGCTCAATCGATTTCGCTATCACGAATATATATACTTTATAGGGTCTATCTCGATTATTTCTCATAGTTACAAACTATGTGTCAAACTTAATATACCCTTAGAATAGGGTATAAAAAACAAAAACATACAAAAAAGCTACAATCCGTCTGGAACGGATCGTATGATACCCTATCCTCCTCTCTATAAAGTGGGCGTGGCCAAATTGCATTTTGTACTCAAATATAGCTGTAATGTCGAACGTTTGAGGATGTTACATGTAAAATTTTATCAAAATCGGTTTTTTGATGATAACGCCCCCAAAAAGTGGGCGTGGCCAAAACTGTTCTATGGGTGAATTGTAGGGAATCTAAATACCCAAATATTTGGTCTTAACAAAATTTTTCGGTTTCATATAATTTAGTGAAGTTCTAAAAAAGTAGGCGTGGCAGTGGGCGGATGTAAAAGAATTTTACACTTGTACTGTATCTTTTTCTTGGAAGCCCAGATATGAAATTTCAGCGTCCTAGTTAAAAATTTAAGGCCCAAAAATCGGTTTTGTGATGAAAACGCCCCCAGAAAGTGGGCGTGGCCAAAACTTTTGTACGGGTGGATTGTAGGGAATCTGAATGTCTAAATATTTGGTCTTAACAAAATTTTTCGGTTTCATATAATTTAGTGAAGTTATGAAAAAGTGGGCGTGGCAGTGGGCGGATTTCAAAAATTTTTACACTTGTACTGTATCTTTTCCTCAGAAGCCCAGATATGAAATTTCATCGTCCTAGCTCAAAATTTAAGGCCCAAAAAGCGGTGACATACGGACGGACGGACGGACGGACGGATCACGAATATATATACTTTATTGGGTCTATCTCGATTATTTCTCTATGTTACAAACTATGTGTCAAACTTAATATACCCTTAGGATACGGTATAAACATACAGAAAAGCTACAATCCGTCTGGAACGGATCGTATGATACCCTATCCTCCTCTCTATTAAGTGGGCGTGGCCAAATTGCATTTTGTACTCAAATATAGCTATAATGTCGAAAGTTTGAATATGTTACATGTAAAATTTTATCAAAATAGGTTTTATGATGATGACGCCCCCAAAAAGTGGGCGTGGCCAAAACTGTTCTATGGGTGAATTGTAGGGAATCTAAATACCCAAATATTTGGTCTTAACAAAATTTTTCGGTTTCATATAATTTAGTGAAGTTCTAAAAAAGTAGGCGTGGCAGTGGGCGGATGTAAAAGAATTTTACACTTGTACTGTATCTTTTTCTTGGAAGCCCAGATATGAAATTTCAGCGTCCTAGTTAAAAATTTAAGGCCCAAAAATCGGTTTTGTGATGAAAACGCCCCCAGAAAGTGGGCGTGGCCAAAACTTTTGTACGGGTGGATTGTAGGGAATCTGAATGTCTAAATATTTGGTCTTAACAAAATTTTTCGGTTTCATATAATTTAGTGAAGTTATGAAAAAGTGGGCGTGGCAGTGGGCGGATTTCAAAAATTTTTACACTTGTACTGTATCTTTTCCTCAGAAGCCCAGATATGAAATTTCATCGTCCTAGCTCAAAATTTAAGGCCCAAAAAGCGGTGACATACGGACGGACGGACGGACGGACGGATCACGAATATATATACTTTATTGGGTCTATCTCGATTATTTCTCTATGTTACAAACTATGTGTCAAACTTAATATACCCTTAGGATACGGTATAAACATACAGAAAAGCTACAATCCGTCTGGAACGGATCGTATGATACCCTATCCTCCTCTCTATTAAGTGGGCGTGGCCAAATTGCATTTTGTACTCAAATATAGCTATAATGTCGAAAGTTTGAATATGTTACATGTAAAATTTTATCAAAATAGGTTTTATGATGATGACGCCCCCAAAAAGTGGGCGTGGCCAAAACTGTTCTATGGGTGAATTGTAGGGAATCTAAATACCCAAATATTTGGTCTTAACAAAATTTTTCGGTTTCATATAATTTAGTGAAGTTCTAAAAAAGTAGGCGTAGCAGTGGGCGGATTTCAAAAATTTTTACACTTTTACTGTATCTTTTTCTCAGAAGCCCAGATATGAAATTTCATCGTCCTAGCTCAAAATTTAAGGCCCAAAAAGCGGTGACATACGGACGGACGGACGGACGGTCATCGCTCAATCGATTTCGCTATTGATGCTGATCACGAATATATATACTTTATAGGGTCTATCTCGATTATTTCTCTATGTTACAAACTATGTGTCAAACTTAATATACCCTTAGGATAGGGTATAAAAACACAAAAATCAAGATTATGGTACTATGGTCTTTATAACCAGTACGACAGGCCGAATGTACCTCGAAAGGGGAGGATGTAAAGAAGGGTGGTTTGATTTTGTTCTCAGAAAGGTTCTGTATCTCGGATTTTTCCAAAACTGTAAGGTTTGAGGTATTTCAGTTCGGGCAGGCCGTATCTTCCTAGGTGTGATTGTAAAGGGTCGTCCAACAAGAGGGTCATTTTAAATTTCATGCCATTGTTGAACTGTCAATAGTCAAACATCATTGTGATGACTTTTGATAAGTAAAAAATATACAGAAAAGCTACAATCCGTCTGGAACGGATTGTCTGATACCCTATCCTCCTCTCTATAAAGTGGGCGTGGCCAAATTGCATTTTGTACTCAAATATATCTATAATGTCGCACGTTTGAGGATGTTACATGTAAAATTTTATCAAAATAGGTTTTTTGATGATAACGCCCCCAAAAAGTGGGCGTGGCCAAAACTGTTCTATGGGTGAATTGTAGGGAATCTGTATACCTAAATATTTGGTCTTAACAAAATTTTTCGGTTTCATATAATTTAGTGAAGTTATAAAAAAGTAGGGGTGGCAGTGGGCGGATGTAAAAAAATTTTACACTTGTACTGTATCTTTTTCTTGGAAGCCCAAATATGAAATTTCAGCGTCCTAGTTAATAATTGAAGGCCCAAAACTCGGTTTTGTGATGAAAACGCCCCCAAAAAGTGGGCGTGGCCAAAACTTTTGTATGGGTGGATTGTAGGGAATCTGAATGCCTAAATATTTGGTCTTAACAAAATTTTTCGGTTTCATATAATTTAGTGAAGTTATGAAAAAGTGGGCGTGGCAGTGGGCGGATTTCAAAAATTTTTACACTTGTATTGTATCTTTTTCTCAGAAGCCCAGATATGAAATTTCATTGTCCTAGCTCAAAATTTAAGGCCCAAAAAGCGGTGACATACGGACGGACGGACGGACGGACGGACGGACGGACGGTCATCGCTCAATCGATTTCGCTATTGATGCTGATCACGAATATATATACTTTATAGGGTCTATCTCGATTATTTCTCTATGTTACAAACTATGTGTCAAACTTAATATACCATTAGGATAGGGTATAACTAGGAGATTATTAAATTTTCATTCATACGTACTCGAACAACGTGTTGAAATAGTGAAGATACACCAGAAATACGATGAAAATATCCCACCGCATGCTACACACGTTGTGAAACAATGGCACTAATACGTGGTTCCTGGACAAGTGATTTCTCGAAATGGAGACTTCAATTGGCCGCTGAGATAGTGCCATTTGACACTATTAGATTTTTTGATTTGAAGTTTCGTGAAGATTCATTCCAACGATTCATCATCTAGAGGGTAAACTTCCAGAAATACAGCCGCAATTATGGGATAATGTGATGAAAAATTTCATGAAAAGAATGACTATTTGTAGACAGAATTGAGGCAGATATTTGCCGGATATTGTAATCCCTTCCTAAACTCAGAGTTTATACTTTAGATTAAAATAAAAACATCACCACTTGTGGTAAAAATTTTGCATTTTTCTTATTTAGGTGACGCTACAGTCCGGGGTGGACCTGGGCCTCAACCAACAAGCCTCTCCAGTTAGCGCGATCTTGGGCTAACTGCCTCCAATTTGCACTATAAGTTGGTTGACGTCTTCTTCCACTTGTGAGCGCCACTTAAGGCGAGGTCTTCCTCTATTGCGTTGTCCATTGTATTTTTCTATTGATCTAAAATAACATCACTTGTTGGATGACCCTGTATATCAATCGAAAAAAAAAGATAACCCGCCACGCCCATTTAGGGGTTATGGAACAATTTTTTTTTAACTTTAATCAAAAATACATAAAAGTATGCCAAAATGGAATGCTAAACTTTATCCAAATATGAAAATCCGTGCCCATTTGACCACAGTCTACGTTTAATGACAACTATGGCTATGGCTATAGATTTTAGTTTGGGGAAGTCTTTCAGCATTCTAACAGAGCTAAGAATCATCAAATATGATTTCTCTGAAACCATGAAATATGAAATATTTTTTGCTCCAGTGGATAGATTTTAGTTTGGGGTAGTCTTTCAACATTCTATCAGAACTACGAACCATGAAGCATGATTTCTCTGAAACCATGATAGATTTCAAATCGATTCTGACAAAATGAGTCTGTAGTGTGAAATAAGTTTTGCTTCGGTGGATAGATTTTAGTTTGGGGTAGTCTTTCAGCATTCTATCAGAGCTACAGATAATGACAGTGGACGGTTACAAATCCCGAGTCTCCACATATGTACGTAGAAGAACAACAATGCTTTGATTCTCGGTATTAAGTTTGCTGTATTATCATATCACACCATCGACCACGCAAGGAAATGTACTTGAAAAGTACTTGCATATATACTGGCCAGTATTACAGTACCCAGTAAATGTACTTAGAAGAGAGTACTTATAAAAGTACTTGTACTTGGTGCCTTTAAAGTTACAAGTACATTGTACTCCTTTTTTTTAAGTACAAGTACAAGTACAAGGTACTTTGTACTTACGCAGTACTGCAGTACAAATGTTTTTAAGTACTTCACAACTCTGCTCTGAAACATCAATAACTCGCGAAGAAGAAATATTTAATTATAGGCTGTCTAGAGCTCGACGCATTGTGGAAAATGCATTTGGGATTTTGGTTCAGCGCTTTCGAGTTTTTTCGACAACAATAAAGCTACACCCTAAAAAAGTTGCCATAATTGTGTTAGCTTGTTGTTATCTTCATAACTCTTTAAGACAACGCAACGGAAATCAAGACTACAATTGTGATTTCAACACGGAAAGGGCGGAAAATAGTAACATTTCTGATTACAACCACTTGTAGGACGAAATCACACAAATGCAGCAAAAGAAGTAAGAAACTCATTCCGTTCTTATTTTGCCACTATTGGTTCAGTACAATTTCAACCCCACTGCGAAAATTGATATATTTTTTACAAAAATAAAATGAAATAAAAAATATATGTATAATAAAAATTTTTGTTTTCTTTCTTTTACACACCGAAATATTGCTGCTGCTTTCCTCCAAGTCTAGGGTATCTCTTGATCCCTTAAAAACTTTAATCTGTCAAAGTACCACAGTGTGGGTGGTACCTGCTCCCGACTTTTTTCTTTTTGACACTTTTTTCAATTCGCGCCTATAGTTCCCACGCAGGGTATTAATTTTTTTCACAACAGCCGCGCGATCAGCTGATTCGTCCACTTCTTTTAATTTTGTTACGAGTTTTTCGTATGCAGCACTTTTGAGCTGCCTGTTTTTGTATAATTCGCTTTTTACTTTATGCAATTCTGGTAAACTTTCGTAAATACCGATGAATTCACTACAAAATTTTCTATTTCCGAATGCTGCCATTGTGTCTTTTCACCATTAAAGACTTTAGACAACTGAACGAAAACAATAGAATTTGCGCATACCTTGCTATCCACAGGCACGCATGCATGTGGAATGCGCACACATGCCAGCAAAATTCAAAATTTTTTTAATTCTCGCATGCATGCCAGCGCAAGCTCACCGGCATTGATATCCACAGGCAGTTTTGCATTCGCATGCTTAAATTTGCGTATTCTTGCATGCCTGTGGATAGCCACCTTAAGAGTGAAGACAACTCTTCATCTATACTGTCCAAGACGGCCGGATCATCCAAAATTTTTGAGCTCGGTGAATTGAGGTAATCAATGGCTTCTTTTACGATTTTTGTTATTTGGCTGCAATAGCCAGCGCGCACTTGCAATTCCATTTTTCAAACAAATAAATTAAACCGACCACCGAAGAATTAAGATTTTTTAAAGAGATTAATCTTAGAGTTGCTTTTCCGTTTCTTCCCGGATTTCGGCACCAATGATAAAAAATAAACGCCCGTGAAAGATTTAATTAGACTGAACTTTATTTAAAACATACAGAAAAGCTACAATCCATCTGGAACGAATCGTCTGATACCCTATCCTCCTCTCTATAAAGTGGGCGTGGCCAAATTGCATTTCGTACTCAAATATGGCTATAAACTCGAACGTTTGAGGATGTTACATGTAAAATTTTATCAAAATCGGTTTTTTGATGAAAACGCCCCCAAAAAGTGGGCGTGGCGAAAACTGTTCTATGGGTGAATTGTAGGGAATCTGAATACCTAAATATTTGGTCTTAACAAAATTTTTCGGTTTCAAATAATTTAATGAAGTTATAAAAAAGTAGGCGCGGCAGTGGGCGGATGTAAAAAAAATTTACATTTCTACTGTACCTTTTCGTCAGAAGCCCAGATATGAAATTTCAGCGTCCTAGTTAAAAATTTAAGGCCCAAAAATCGGTTTTATGATGAAAACGCCCCCAAAAAGTGGGCGTGGCCAAAACTTTTGTATGAGTGGATTGTAGGGAATCTGAATGCCTAAATATTTGGTCTTAACAAAATTTTTCGGTTTCAAATAATTTAATGAAGTTATAAAAAAGTAGGCGCGGCAGTGGGCGGATGTAAAAAAAATTTACATTTCTACTGTACCTTTTCGTCAGAAGCCCAGATATGAAATTTCAGCGTCCTAGTTAAAAATTTAAGGCCCAAAAATCGGTTTTATGATGAAAACGCCCCCAAAAAGTGGGCGTGGCCAAAACTTTTATATGAGTGGATTGTAGAGAATCTGAATGCCTAAATATTTGGTCTTAACAAAATTTTTCGGTTTCATATAATTTAATGAAGTTAAATTATAAGTAGTAGTATAAGTGGGCGTGGCAGTGGGCAGATTTCAAAAATGTTTACACTTGTACTGTATCCTTTTCTCAGAAGCCCAGATATGAAATTTCATCGTCCTAGCTCAAAATTTAAGGCCCAAAAAGCGGTGACATACGGACGGACGGTCATCGCTCAATCGGTTTCGCTATTGATGCTGATCACGAATATATATACTTTATAGGGTCTATCTCGATTATTTCTATATGTTACAAACTATGCGTCAAACTTAATATACGCTTAGGATAGGGTATAAAAACCGATTCGCTCGGATCAAAAGTCTCGTAGCAACGGACATTTCAAACAATAATTGTACAATAGAAAGAGACATACATATGTGTATGATATGTGTTAATGTAAATAAGTATAAGATAAGCAAGTATGTATGATAAACATATACAGTATATGTAGATAGGTAATGCATGCACATGTGTCAGCTGAGTTATTTAATTTTCGACAGAATTTGCTGAAAGTTTTCCTGAAGGGATCGATGTGCCCGATGCTGTTCCGTAGTAACTGTCTATAATTGGTCATCATTACTTAGAAGGTCAATAACCAGTTTTTCAGTGTGAACAAATTTAACGGTTGTAAAATTTAATATTAAGTTATTTTGGGCTTGTGCTAGGGTTGAGAGATCGCAGTGGAGTGCATTCATAACATTAGGATTTACACATTCTCGCAGATATTGCATTAATACGTCAATAGTATTAAAGTTTATTGTGTGTCGAATACATTTCCGAAATAAGGTTTTTGTACTCTTATGATTATGGCTACATCTGGATATTACCAATTGGTTTCTAAATTGATTGACAGGGAACTTTATTGTTTGAATTGTTCTGGTTAATGAAATTTCGCTATGTACTGAAATTTCAATTTAGAAACCAATTGGAACTTTATTGTTTGAATTGTTCTGGTTAATTAAATTTCGCCATGCACTGTTTCTGATTTAGATAAGGTATGAATAAATTGTCCGGAAAGTGCATCTGCAACTTTATTTTTTTTACCAGGTTTATAATGGAATTTGGGCGAGAATTCCTCAATAAACGCACGACATCTTTTGATCTTTGAATTTGGAATTTGTCTGAATTTGCGAATGTAAGGGGTTGGTGATCTGTGTATATGTGAATGTCTTTGGTACCATATAGGTAATGTCTGAGATTCTGTAATGCCCATGTGATTGCCAAAAGTTCACGCTCATTGGTGGCGTACTTTTCTTCCGTTTTTGAAAGCGTTCGTGAAATCATGGTAATAGGTTTGCCATTCTGAGAGAGGACTGCTGCTAATGCAGATGAGAATGCATCAGTTGTTAACTCAAGAGGCTTCTCATAATCCGGATATTGTAGAAAAACGTCTTCTGAAGTTGAAATTTTCTTAAATTTTTCAAATACATCTAAGGCCTCCGTGTCACTTTTTTTTTTTATTTTATACTTTATTTCATGAAAAAACTAAAGCTAACATTAATTCTCATTTCTACTATACAATCACTTAAAACAAAGGTGCTTTAAATTTTAGTGAAATAGATAGTGAGGTACATTCAATTGCATATAACTGATGCAATATTGTGCAATCCAGTAAAATATTATTAAAAAAAAAAATCAAAACTATTAGATAAATTCATTAACATAGTAGGTACAACAAATGACAAATAAAATTGTAACATTTAATAATGAAACTATATCTTCATGATTAAAAGAAAAAAGAAAAGATTTTAGTTTATTTAGGAAAACTGATATATGTACGTCTCTCGCATCTCAAACTAACATGTAAACTATTAAATAAACGAGTCGCGGTGACCTTGTAGAAGAGTGAAAAGTGTATTTTTCTTATGTTAGGTACATTTACCAAATTCGTGCGATTAACACGTAAATTGTGACAATCATACAATCTTGAGAAGTAATACCCGGAACTTGCGAAATGTTGAAAATCATGAATTTAGTTTTATCACTTATAATTAGTTTATGAAAAAAATACCATTTGCGCAGAATTTCTAAATCATTATTTACAGACATATACAAGTTAAGATAATTTTTTTCTGAGTAGGATAAGGAGGTGTCATCAGCAAAGGCTGTAACTTTATCTTTAAAACGTTGGGCGAAAAGAGAATTAACAAAAATTAAGAATAGGATCGTACCCAAAACGGAACCTTGAGGAACTCCTAAGTTTATAGTTTTGTCGTAACGTAGACTTTCGCGAATCATAACTTTTTGTTTCCGATCACTTAGATAAGACGCGAACCAGTCATGAACAGACTCTCGGAAACCTATCCTATACAATTTTTGGAGTAACAACAGATTGTCGACCATGTCAAAAGCCTTAGTTATGTCAATAAAACAGTGTAGCTGCAAACTCAGATTCGTTCAAACTTTGATAAAGTTCTCCACAGAGTTTCAAAAGAGCATCTTCAGTCGACCTTCCTTTTCTGAACCCAAATTGAGAATTACTAAAGAAATTATGTTTATCCAGAAAGGACAACGTTCTTGATTTCATGCCTTTTTCAAACACTTTAGCAAAAACAGAAAGCAATGAAATAGCAATTGTTAAGATTAGTAGTTTCACCTTTTTTGTGCAGCGGAATAACAATTGCTACCTTAAGTGCTTTCGGAAAAATTCTTTTCTGAATACTTAGATTAAAGATAAAATCAAGACATCAGAGATGTACTATGAAATATTCTTCAAAAATTTTACTGGAAACCATATCATTTGAAGTTGAATTAGAAGTTTTAAGAGACATTATAATATTATGGATTTCCAGTGAATAAAAATTTTGAAAGAAGAAGCTTTCGGTGCAAAAGTAATCCTTAACAATACTATCTGAACAATGACATGAACTTGAAAGAGGAGTATTAATGATGTCCTGATTTATATTGGAGAAAAAATTATTAAACAAATTAGAAACTACTAATGGGTCATTGACTAAGGAACTACCATTTAATATATGTAGATATATCAGCCTTAGGCTTTTTATACCCTATCCTAAGGGTATATTAAGTTTGACACATAGTTTGTAACATAGAGAAATAATCGAGATAGACCCTATAAAGTATATATATTCGTGATCAGCATCAATAGCGAAACCGATTGAGCGATGACCGTCCGTCCGTATGTCACCGCTTTTTGGGCCTTAAATTTTGAGCTAGGACGATGAAATTTCATATCTGGGCTTCTGAGAAAAAGATACAGTACAAGTGTAAAAATTTTTTAAATCCGCCCACTGCCACGCCCACTTTTTCATAACTTCACTAAATTATATGAAACCGAAAAATTTTGTTAAAACCAAATATTTAGGCATTCAGATTCCCTACAATCCACCCATACAAAAGTTTTGGCCACGCCCACTTTTTGGGGGCGTTTTCATCACAAAACCGATTTTTGGGCCTTAAATTTTTAACTAGGACGCTGAAATTTCATATCTGGGCTTCCAAGAAAAAGATACAGTACAAGTGTAAAATTTTTTTACATCCGCCCACTGCCACGCCTACTTTTTTATAACTTCACTAAATTATATGAAACCGAAAAATTTTGTTAAGACCAAATATTAGGTATTTATATTCCCTACAATTCACCCACAGAACAGTTTTGTCCACGCCCACTTTTTGGGGGCGTTTTCATCACCAAACCGAGTTTTGGGCCTTAAATTTTTAACTAGGACGCTGAAATTTCATATCTGGGCTTCCAAGAAAAAGATACAGTACAAGTGTAAATTTTTTTTACATCCGCCCACTGCCACGCCTACTTTTTTATAACTTCACTAAATTATATGAAACCGAAAAATTTTGTTAAGACCAAATATTTGGGTATTTAGATTCCCTACAATTCTTTCACTTTGTGGGGACGTTATCATAAAAAAACCTATTTTGATAAAATTTTACATGTAACATCCTCAAACGTCCGAGGTTGTAGCCATATTTGAGTACAAAATGCAATTTGGCCACGCCCACTTTATAGAGAGGAGGATAGGGTATCAGACGATCCGTTCCAGACGGATTGTAGCTTTTCTGTATGTTTATACCCTATCCTAAGGGTATATTAAGTTTGACACCGCTTTTTGGGCCTTAACTTTTGAGCTAGGACGATGAAATTTCATATCTGGGCTTCTGAGAAAAAGATACAGTACAAGTGTACAAATTTTTGAAATCCGCCCACTGCCACGCCCACTTCAGATTCCCTACAATCCACCCGTACAAAAGTTTTGGCCACGCCCACTTTTTGGGGGCGTTTTCATCACAAAACCGATTTTTGGGCCTTAAATTTTTAACTAGGACGCTGAAATTTCATATCTGGGCTTCCAAGAAAAAGATACAGTACAAGTGTAAAATTTTTTTACATCCGCCCACTGCCACGCCCACTTTTTTATAACTTCACTAAATTATATGAAACCGAAAAATGTTGTTAAGACCAAATACTTGGGTATTTAGATTCCCTACAATTCACCCATAGAACAGTTTTGGCCAGGCTCACTTTTTGGGGGCGTTATCATCAAAAAACCTATTTTGATAAAATTTTACATGTAACATCCTCAAACGTTCGACATTATAGCTATATTTGAGTACAATATGCAATTTGGCCATGCCCACTTTATAGAGAGGAGGATAGGGTATCATACGATCCGTTCCAGACGGATTGTAGCTTTTCTGTATGTTTATCTATATCTTTTTATACCCTATCCTAAGGGTATATTAAGTTTGACACATAGTTTGTAACATAGAGAAATAATAGAGATAGACCCTATAAAGTATATATATTCGTGATCAGCATCAATAGCGAAATCGATTGAGCAATGACCGTCCGTCCGTCCGTCCGTCCGTTCGTCCGTATGTCACCGCTTTTTGGGCCTTAAATTTTGAGCTAGGACGATGAAATTTCATATCTGGGCTTCTGAGAAAAAGATACAGTACAAGTGTAAAATTTTTTTAAATCCGCCCACTGCCACGCCCACTTTTTCATAACTTCACTAAATTATATGAAACCGAAAAATTTTGTTAAGACCAAATATTTGGCATTCAGATTCCCTACAATCCACTCATACAAAATTTTTGGCCACGCCCACTTTTTGGGGGCGTTTTCATCATAAAACCGATTTTTGAGCCTAAAATGTTTAACTAGGACGCTGAAATTTCATATCTGGGCTTCTGACGAAAAGATACAGTAGAAGTGTAAATTTTTTTTACATCCGCCCACTGCCACGCCTACTTTTTCATAACTTCACTAAATTATATGAAACCGAAAAATTTTGTTAAGACCAAACATTTGGCATTCAGATTCCCTACAATCCACCCATACAAAATTTTTGGCCACGCCCACTTTTTGGGGGCGTTTTCATCATAAAACCGATTTTTGAGCCTAAAATGTTTAACTAGGACGCTGAAATTTCATATCTGGGCTTCTGACGAAAAGATACAGTAGAAGTGTAAATTTTTTTAAATCCGCCCACTGCCACGCCCACTTTTTCATAACTTCACTAAATTATATGAAACCGAAAAATTTTGTTAAGACCAAATATTTGGCATTCAGATTCCCTACAATCCACCCATACAAAATTTTTGGCCACGCCCACTTTTTGGGGGCGTTTTCATCATAAAACCGATTTTTGAGCCTAAAATGTTTAACTAGGACGCTGAAATTTCATATCTGGGCTTCTGACGAAAAGATACAGTAGAAGTGTAAATTTTTTTTACATCCGCCCACTGCCACACCCACTTTTTCATAACTTCACTAAATTATATGAAACCGAGTTGTGGGCCTTAAATTATTAACTAGGACGCTGAAATTTCATATCTGGGCTTATGACGAAAAGATACAGTAGAAGTGTAAATTTTTTTTACATCCGCCCACTGCCACGCCTACTTTTTCATAACTTCACTAAATTATATGAAACCGAAAAATTTTGTTAAGACCAAATATTTGGGTATTTAGATTCCCTACAATTCACCCATAAAACAGTTTTGGCCACGCCCACTGTTTGGGGGCGTTATCATCAAAAAACCTATTTTGATAAAATTTTACATGTAACATCCTCAAACGTTCGACATTATAAATATATTTGAGTACAAAATGCAATTTGACCACGCCCACTTTATAGAGAGGAGGATAGGGTATCATACGATCCGTTCCAGACGGATTATAGCTTTTCTGTATGTTTATATTAATAAACAAAACTGTATTCAAAAAAACCTTTTTTTTCCAATTTACTTGAAGTAATTGCGGAATATCAAGGTGCGCCACTTTTTTGTAACTCAGTGTATTTATTAAAAAGCTTCAATTTCACATCTCAAATAGCAGGTACTGTGTCAACAATACTAATAAAAAATTTAAACAACTAAAAGAATGGATGAATTTATTTCTTCTCAAAAAAATTAGTCTAAAGAATAAGCTTCATATTATATTAAGAAAACATCCTTCTAATATTACACTTAAAAGATGTTATGATAAACTTTGCAACGAACTCAGAACTGAAACTCCGCTTTACAGAGATAATTACTTTAGAAAGAGACTTGCAGTTAATTTAAGTAACACTAAAAAAGAATTTGAAGTTGTTAACCAGATCTTAAATAAAAAAACCCTAAGGCTGATATATCTACTTATATATCTTTTATTCACTGGAAATCCATAATATTATAATGTCTCTTAAAACTTCTAATTCAACTTCAAATGATATGGTTTCCAGTAAAATTTGTGAAGAATATTTCATACTACATCTCTGATGTCTTTATTTTATCTTTAATCTAAGTATTCAGAAAAGAATTTTTCCGAAAGCACTTAAGGTAGCAATTGTTATTCCGCTGCACAAAAAAGGTGAAACTACTAATCTTAACAATTGCTATTTCATTGCTTTCTGTTTTTGCTAAAGTGTTTGAAAAAGGCATGAAATCAAGAACGTTGTCCTTTCTGGATAAACATAATTTCTTTAGTAATTCTCAATTTGGGTTCAGAAAAGGAAGGTCGACTGAAGATGCTCTTTTGAAACTCTGTGGAGAACTTTATCAAAGTTTGAACGAATCTGAGTCTGCAGCTACACTGTTTTATTGACATAACTAAGGCTTTTGACATGGTCGACAATCTGTTGTTACTCCAAAAATTGTATAGGATAGTTTTCCGAGAGTCTGTTCATGACTGGTTCGCGTCTTATCTAAGTGATCGGAAACAAAAAGTTTGATTCGCGAAAGTCTACGTTACGACAAAACTATAAACTTAGGAGTTCCTCAAGGTTCCGTTTTGGGTATGATCCTATTCTTAATTTTTGTTAATTCTCTTTTCGCCCAACGTTTTAAAGATAAAGTTACAGCCTTTGCTGATGACACCTCCTTATCCTACTCAGAAAGAAATTATCTTAACTTGTATATGTCTGTAAATAATGATTTAGAAATTCTGCGCAAATGGTATTTTTTTCATAAACTAATTATAAGTGATAAAACTAAATTCATGATTTTCAACATTTCCGGTTCTAGATGTGAAAATATGATGTTAAGATACCACTCTCCTACTTGTCCTAAATATATTTTGAATGCTTGTTGTCGTAAATTCGGCGTGTTATCGTATAATGCCAACGAAAAGTGTTCTGTTTTTTACTATAATATAGAACAGGTAGACAGCTTTAAGTATTTGAGAATTATTTTAGATTGCAGGTTAAGCTGGAAAGATCACATTTCTCATTTGTCTAAATATTTAAACAACGTTTTGAGGCAGCTCTATCAGCTTGGCCGTTACTGCAGCGAACACATTGTAAAATTAGTCTATAATGCTTTATTTAAATGAAGGCGCCAATATGGGTTAACTTGTTGGGGCGGTACTCACTCTTATAAAATCGAGCCCTTACTTACTAAACAAAAGCATGCATTTCGTATCTTATACAAAGTTAATCGCAGAACTTATAGTTTTGAGTTATTCAGAAGCCTTAAGACACTTCCTCTTAAACATTTATATTTTTATATAGTTTTAAAAACATTTTTTGAAAGTTCCAGGTATTACTTCTCAAGATTGTATGATTGTCACAATTTAACACGTAAATTGCATGAATTTGGAAAATGTACCTAACATAAGAAAAATATACTTTTCACTCTTCTACAAGGTCACCGCGTCTCGTTTATTTAATAGTTTACATGTTATTCTGAGCTGCGAGAGACGTATATCACTTTTCCTAAATAAACTAAAATCTTTTCTTTTTTCTTTTAATCATGAAGATATAGTTTCATTATTAAATGTTACAATTTAATTTGTCATTTGTTGTACCTACTATGTTAATGAATTCATCTAATGTAATTGAATGTACCTAACTATTTATTTCACTAAAATTTAAAGCACATTTGTTTTCATTAATTGTATAGTAGAAATGAGAATTAATGTTAGCTTTAAGTTCTTTCATAAAATAAAATATAAAAGTAAAAAAAAAAGAAACAATTATCCACAACTATTTTGTTTATAGAACACCTTATAATATTCTTTGGTTTCTCTTCTTAATTAAATTAATTTTTTTAGGTTTCTTTTCAATTAATTTAATGGACTCCATGATTTATTTATTTATTCATTTATTTACAAAATGATTATTATTCCTTTAAATTATTTTATTTTGAAAATTGATTTTTTTTTTTTTAAATTTATATATAATTTATAAATACTTGAGGTACAATAGCAATAAAAAGTTGAACATGATATATGAATATATATATATTTCTTTATAAAAATTTTAAGTAATAAATAAAGCAATAAACCATTACAATACAAGTTCAGAAAGATAAAGTGACTAACACAATTGAAGTATTAAATGCATTTATTTCTGCTGCACACGTCGAAGATAATGATTTTGCTCAGTATAAAAAGCTATTAACGAAAACATTTAGAAAAGATGATAGTTTTGACGTAATGACTGTTTATCACAAAATTAGTAAACTTTTTAAATTTACTTTCTGTAAGAATGAAAAATACATTATGATTATTTATACATATGTATATTAAAAATTTTAATAAGAATGATCCATATCCATTAAGGTATTAGAAGAACAATTGGCCAAACATTCTGCATCTATACAGCGCAGTTTTGTCGATGAAATAAATAAAATGCGAAGTGAATTTTTCAATAAAATTGAAGAATTAAAGGAAAGCTGGGCGCAACGCTTTGAGAGCATCAACAATTCAATCTCCAACATAATCGCTCGTGTTGATAAAGTCGAAGAAATCTCTTCAGCAGCGGCTCAGTTACATAATGCTGAGATTGTCGCTCTTCGACAGCGGGTCAATGTCTTGGAGATGAAAGAAGTCGCAAGCGATGCTGTCCTCTTTGGTGTACCCGAATTTCCAGACGAGAATTTAACACATCTCTTTAATAAACTCTGTCATACTATAAACTGCAACCCGCCTCTCTTAGCTACCGCCTTTCGTGCAAAAAGGCGAAACAACTCCAAAAACGATTCTTCGTTTATCTTGAAATTTAAGAACTCAGTGGAAAGAAATGCTGTTCTCAAAGCTGCAGCCAACTATCGGAAAGCCAACAACAAAGTGTTAAGACTTAATGATTTGAGTATCGAATCGAATGACAGCTGCTACTTGAACGAGAGCTTAACCAAGCATTCGCGTTTTCTCTTACATAGTGCGCTTGGGCTTAAGAGGAAAAAACTATTGTTCTCTGTTTTCTCCAAATCTGGAATTGTTTATGCTAAGAAGACGGTAAACGGAAGAAGCTTTTCCAACGAAAGCGCTGATGATCTCCATTCTATTGCTGCTGGTCCTGCTATGAATAACTGAAATCACCATATCGTATTCATTTCTTTATTTAAATTAAACTGTATTAATTTGCTCTTCTTAATATAATTTTCTGTGTTTGTCGCTCTCTTAGTCTGTGGTATTATTTTTGTTTCTCTATTTTGTTTCTCTTTTGTTTGCTTTGTTTTTAATATAAAATGAATAATGTATGCTCTAATTACAGTGTGGATGAAAAATCAACGCATACAATGCTAAATATTTTGTCTAAATGTCGTGATGGTTTTAAAGTGTGTCACTTAAATGCACGTAGCCTTAATCAATATAAATTAGACTATCTTAAGCACATTTTTACGAATTCTGGTGTTGATATTGTTTGTATTAGCGAGACCTGGTTTAGGCCTGATATTTCTGACTCAGTTTACAATAAACCTAACTACAAAATATTTAGAAATGATAGATTAACTTACACGTGGGGAGGTGGGATAGCAATTTACTGCAAATCTACCCTAAATTGCAAAATAATTTGTAAATCAGTTGATTTAGATGTCGAGTTTTTGGTAGTCGAAATACAGGATAGGAGTTCTAAATGCGCTGTCGCTTGTGCATATAATCCTAATCGAAGTTGTTCTCCTCAACCCTTTTTCTCGGCCCTTTCTGAATTTTCAATTCTATATGAACATATCATTATTTGCGGAGACTTTAATGCTGATTTGTTCAAAAACGATTCTCGTGCCTTTCAAATAAAAGATTTGGCCTCTTCTTTAGGACTCCAAATAGTAAACACCAACTACCCAACAAGATTCGCTAAAAACTCCACTCACAGCCTCCTTGATCTGACAATCGTATCTGATATTTCGTATGTTCTTATTTTCGATCAGCTTTCTTTGGATTGTATCTCCGATCACGATCTTCTTTTTTGTACATACAATATCCATTTTACTCACTCTGCTGTTCCCCTGTCTTTTACTTATAAAGACTTCTCTTCGATTAACTTGGCTGCTCTTCAGTTTTCCGCCCCTACAGCCCCTTGGGGTTGCTGCAGACTGCGTTCGGAAGAAGAAAAACTGCACTATTTTCAGGAGATTATTGTCCAACTATATAACCAACATGTACCTGAGTAGGTATTAGGTCCCTTTGAACTGGGAACCAAAAAGATGTTTTTAGGGAAACGCGTCATAAATGATTGGTTTTTGGGGTAAAAAGTGTGATTTTGAAATTTTGCTGTTTATGTCTGTCGGTGATGGGAATTTAGTTGGTTAGCGTAGAAAGTGTGGGTGAGTGGGTGGATGATAGTTGATGTGTACTTAGAAAGTGGGAGTGAATATGGGTTTTGTATCTGGGAGTGTGTGTGTGTGCGGCTGATGTTGAATGGATGAGATCTTATCTGTGGGATGGGTAATTCGTGAACGTTGTTATCTGGTTATCTGGTGTGTGACGTGGCATGGATATTTGTTTATGTTATTTTAATGGTTTTTTAATTGTTTTTGGATATAGTTGGAGCGTTGGATTGTGTGATCATGTTGTTGGAGTTTTTGTTTGGTTGAGAGAATGATGCGAATTTTGGAGGATGAGTGTGAGGGGAATGGAGATGGTTTTTCGTTATCGGGGAGGGGTTGGTTGTGTGTGATGACGATAGATGGTTTGTATTTTGTTAATTGGGTGTGCTGGCGTGTTGTGTCATGAATTTTTTGTCAGCGTGATAATCATCTGTATTATTTGTTGTTGTTGTTGTTTTGTTGGGGGGGATGTTTTTGGATGTTATCGTGAGTAATGCATGATCTACCGATCGTTGAAATCAAGCAGCATCGGGGTGGTGTTACTACTTAGATGGGGGACGAAAAGTCTTTCTAATAATAATATATATTCATATATATGTATATACATATGTATAATTCCTGATCTTGCTATGGGAGTTGGGAATGCGAATAGGGTGATGAATGCGGAAGGAAAATAGTTTGTATGTGTATGAATTATTGGCATCGGTGACGATAGATGGTTCCCGTGACTAAATGTGTGTGTGTAAACTTGTGCAAGGGCATTGAATATAATGGATTATCACAAATCAGGGTCAGGGTAATGTTGATTTGATAAGAGTGGGTCAGGGATAGGAAATTTGAATGTATGAAAAGAAATTAATTGAATGTACATACATTAAGTAAACATTCACATGTACTTACATTAAGTAATACTTTATGAGAACAGTCGGAGTAACATTTGTACATATGTACATACGAAATTAAATATGGGAATGAAACCAAATCTAGAACATAACCAGCAATCAAGTGTCTTTGATGAAGGTACTGCAGATGAAGGGATGTACCTATGTACATACATATAAGGCTTGTCAAGAAGCATCTGAAACGTGATTGTAATTTATTAATTATGAATTGACGAGCAAGTCAATCAGCCCTAAGTTATGCAATGAACTCGAAAGATCCTCAGATATTAGAAATGCTACTACGTCAGAAAAAATATAAAATTTAACAAAAGACACGCTCATCTGTTAAATTTGGGAATTAATCCATCTATCAATCTAGAACATAACCAGCAATCAAGTGTCTTTGATGAAGGTACTGCAGATGAAGGGATGTACCTATGTACATACATATAAGGCTTGTCAAGAAGCATCTGAAACGTGTTTGTAATTTATTAATTATGAATTGACGAGCAAGTCAATCAGCCCTAAGTTATGCAATGAACTCGAAAGATCCTCAGATATTAGAAATGCTACTACGTCAGAAAAAATATAAAATTTAACAAAAGACACGCTCATCTGTTAAATTTGGGAATTAATCCATCTATCAATCTAGAACATAACCAGCAATCAAGTGTCTTTAAGAATGTACTGCAGATGAAGGGATGTACCTATGTACATACATATAAGGCTTGTCAAGAAGCATCTGAAACATGATTGTAATTTATTAATTATGAATTGACGAGTAAGTCAATCAGCCCTAAGTTATGCAATGAACTCGAAAGATCCTCAGATCTTAGAAATGCTACTTTATGTCAGAAAAAATATAAAATTTAACAAAAGACACGCTCATCTGTTAAATTTAGGAATTAATCCATCTATCAATCTAGGATATATCCAGCATTCAAGTCTCTTTAAGAAGGTACTGCAAATGGAGTTATGTATAAGGCTTGTCAAGGAATATCTGCAATCTGATTGTAATTATTAATTAAGAATCAACGAGCAAGTCAATCCGTCCTAAATTATGCAATGAACTCGAAAGATCCTCAGATCTTAGAAATGTTACTAGGCGTGTACATACGTCAGTAAATATAGAACTTAACAAAATACACACTCATCTGGCGCTATTCAATAGCATCGATCTAAATCGATCCTATGTCTTTATGGTGAATAAACAAAAATTTTTTCGTTATCCGTTTAAGCGGAATGAATAGAGATCGTCACAATCAAATGTGATTTATCGTATTGTTGTAAATCCACCTGCACTTTTTTCAAAACTACATAGAAACTCATTACTTCCTCTGAAAAAATATTATTAAGTAGTTAAAATGTTGACGATCAATAACTGAAATGTTACAGATCAGATCCCAATATCCCAGATCAAAGAGCAATTACTCCCATCCTGTGCATGATAAGAAACGAGCAGCTTTCGATGGATAGAAAAGGTCAACTTATACAAAAATCTCTTGAGCCATCCATTGATTGACCTAAACACATTTCATGATACTGAAGCCAGGCAACTGTTGGAAAATGAGTTTCCAGATCATCAGCAGAGATCAATTTAACATATTGATCAATTTTCTACGAAGAAGCAATGAAGAAAAATTCCTACAAAGCTTACATAGAAAATCTTTGCTGCGTCAGAAAAAAGAATTAAACCTTCTGAAAAATTAAAATTAAATAAAAAACCATTTTTATTTTTAAATTTTTTATTATTATAGCAATCCAGCTATATATTCCAACTCCTTCGGAGTTACGGGGACATCAAACTGACCACTAACTCCTAGATGCTCCAATACTTTGATCATATGAAACAGCGTCTTTAATTGATTTATTTTTTCATCTCTCCTATATTCGTGCAGAAGTTTTGTCGCCTCCGCAACAAATTCTGGGTAGTCCCAGCAAGCCTTCTCGAACTCTTCGATGAACTTAGTTATGATTTGTTGAATCATTTTGTGGCTACTATGAATAACATAAATTCATAAGTCTTATTTATACTGAAATTTTTCTCGCTCATTGATCGTGCTCTATGTAAAAAAAAACATACAGAAAAGCTACAATCCGTCTGGAACGGATCGTCTGATACCCTATCCTCCTCTCTATAAAGTGGGCGTGGCCAAATTGCATTTTGTACTCAAATATATCTATAATGTCGAACGTTTGAGGATGTTACATGTAAAATTTTATCAAAATAGGTTTTTTGATGATAACGCCCCCAAAAAGTGGGCGTGGCCAAAACTGTTGGTCTTAACAAAATTTTTCGGTTTCATATGATTTAGTGAAGTTATAAAAAAGTAGGCGTGGCAGTGGGCGGATGAAAAAAATTTTACACTTGTACTGTATCTTTTTCTTGAAAGTTGAAATATGAAATATTTGTACTGTATCTAAGTTATGCAATGAACTCGAAAGATCCTCAGATATTAGAAATGCTACTACGTCAGAAAAAATATAAAATTTAACAAAAGACACGCTCATCTGTTAAATTTGGGAATTAATCCATCTATCAATCTAGAACATAACCAGCAATCAAGTGTCTTTGATGAAGGTACTGCAGATGAAGGGATGTACCTATGTACATACATATAAGGCTTGTCAAGAAGCATCTGAAACGTGTTTGTAATTTATTAATTATGAATTGACGAGCAAGTCAATCAGCCCTAAGTTATGCAATGAACTCGAAAGATCCTCAGATATTAGAAATGCTACTACGTCAGAAAAAATATAAAATTTAACAAAAGACACGCTCATCTGTTAAATTTGGGAATTAATCCATCTATCAATCTAGAACATAACCAGCAATCAAGTGTCTTTAAGAATGTACTGCAGATGAAGGGATGTACCTATGTACATACATATAAGGCTTGTCAAGAAGCATCTGAAACATGATTGTAATTTATTAATTATGAATTGACGAGTAAGTCAATCAGCCCTAAGTTATGCAATGAACTCGAAAGATCCTCAGATCTTAGAAATGCTACTTTATGTCAGAAAAAATATAAAATTTAACAAAAGACACGCTCATCTGTTAAATTTAGGAATTAATCCATCTATCAATCTAGGATATATCCAGCATTCAAGTCTCTTTAAGAAGGTACTGCAAATGGAGTTATGTATAAGGCTTGTCAAGGAATATCTGCAATCTGATTGTAATTATTAATTAAGAATCAACGAGCAAGTCAATCCGTCCTAAATTATGCAATGAACTCGAAAGATCCTCAGATCTTAGAAATGTTACTAGGCGTGTACATACGTCAGTAAATATAGAACTTAACAAAATACACACTCATCTGGCGCTATTCAATAGCATCGATCTAAATCGATCCTATGTCTTTATGGTGAATAAACAAAAATTTTTTCGTTATCCGTTTAAGCGGAATGAATAGAGATCGTCACAATCAAATGTGATTTATCGTATTGTTGTAAATCCACCTGCACTTTTTTCAAAACTACATAGAAACTCATTACTTCCTCTGAAAAAATATTATTAAGTAGTTAAAATGTTGACGATCAATAACTGAAATGTTACAGATCAGATCCCAATATCCCAGATCAAAGAGCAATTACTCCCATCCTGTGCATGATAAGAAACGAGCAGCTTTCGATGGATAGAAAAGGTCAACTTATACAAAAATCTCTTGAGCCATCCATTGATTGACCTAAACACATTTCATGATACTGAAGCCAGGCAACTGTTGGAAAATGAGTTTCCAGATCATCAGCAGAGATCAATTTAACATATTGATCAATTTTCTACGAAGAAGCAATGAAGAAAAATTCCTACAAAGCTTACATAGAAATTCTTTGCTGCGTCAGAAAAAAGAATTAAACCTTCTGAAAAATTAAAATTAAATAAAAAACCATTTTTATTTTTAAATTTTTTATTATTATAGCAATCCAGCTATATATTCCAACTCCTTCGGAGTTACGGGGACATCAAACTGACCACTAACTCCTAGATGCTCCAATACTTTGATCATATGAAACAGCGTCTTTAATTGATTTATTTTTTCATCTCTCCTATATTCGTGCAGAAGTTTTGTCGCCTCCGCAACAAATTCTGGGTAGTCCCAGCAAGCCTTCTCGAACTCTTCGATGAACTTAGTTATGATTTGTTGAATCATTTTGTGGCTACTATGAATAACATAAATTCATAAGTCTTATTTATACTGAAATTTTTCTCGCTCATTGATCGTGCTCTATGTAAAAAAAAACATACAGAAAAGCTACAATCCGTCTGGAACGGATCGTCTGATACCCTATCCTCCTCTCTATAAAGTGGGCGTGGCCAAATTGCATTTTGTACTCAAATATATCTATAATGTCGAACGTTTGAGGATGTTACATGTAAAATTTTATCAAAATAGGTTTTTTGATGATAACGCCCCCAAAAAGTGGGCGTGGCCAAAACTGTTGGTCTTAACAAAATTTTTCGGTTTCATATGATTTAGTGAAGTTATAAAAAAGTAGGCGTGGCAGTGGGCGGATGAAAAAAATTTTACACTTGTACTGTATCTTTTTCTTGAAAGTTGAAATATGAAATATTTGTACTGTATCTAAGTTATGCAATGAACTCGAAAGATCCTCAGATATTAGAAATGCTACTACGTCAGAAAAAATATAAAATTTAACAAAAGACACGCTCATCTGTTAAATTTGGGAATTAATCCATCTATCAATCTAGAACATAACCAGCAATCAAGTGTCTTTGATGAAGGTACTGCAGATGAAGGGATGTACCTATGTACATACATATAAGGCTTGTCAAGAAGCATCTGAAACGTGTTTGTAATTTATTAATTATGAATTGACGAGCAAGTCAATCAGCCCTAAGTTATGCAATGAACTCGAAAGATCCTCAGATATTAGAAATGCTACTACGTCAGAAAAAATATAAAATTTAACAAAAGACACGCTCATCTGTTAAATTTGGGAATTAATCCATCTATCAATCTAGAACATAACCAGCAATCAAGTGTCTTTAAGAATGTACTGCAGATGAAGGGATGTACCTATGTACATACATATAAGGCTTGTCAAGAAGCATCTGAAACATGATTGTAATTTATTAATTATGAATTGACGAGTAAGTCAATCAGCCCTAAGTTATGCAATGAACTCGAAAGATCCTCAGATCTTAGAAATGCTACTTTATGTCAGAAAAAATATAAAATTTAACAAAAGACACGCTCATCTGTTAAATTTAGGAATTAATCCATCTATCAATCTAGGATATATCCAGCATTCAAGTCTCTTTAAGAAGGTACTGCAAATGGAGTTATGTATAAGGCTTGTCAAGGAATATCTGCAATCTGATTGTAATTATTAATTAAGAATCAACGAGCAAGTCAATCCGTCCTAAATTATGCAATGAACTCGAAAGATCCTCAGATCTTAGAAATGTTACTAGGCGTGTACATACGTCAGTAAATATAGAACTTAACAAAATACACACTCATCTGGCGCTATTCAATAGCATCGATCTAAATCGATCCTATGTCTTTATGGTGAATAAACAAAAATTTTTTCGTTATCCGTTTAAGCGGAATGAATAGAGATCGTCACAATCAAATGTGATTTATCGTATTGTTGTAAATCCACCTGCACTTTTTTCAAAACTACATAGAAACTCATTACTTCCTCTGAAAAAATATTATTAAGTAGTTAAAATGTTGACGATCAATAACTGAAATGTTACAGATCAGATCCCAATATCCCAGATCAAAGAGCAATTACTCCCATCCTGTGCATGATAAGAAACGAGCAGCTTTCGATGGATAGAAAAGGTCAACTTATACAAAAATCTCTTGAGCCATCCATTGATTGACCTAAACACATTTCATGATACTGAAGCCAGGCAACTGTTGGAAAATGAGTTTCCAGATCATCAGCAGAGATCAATTTAACATATTGATCAATTTTCTACGAAGAAGCAATGAAGAAAAATTCCTACAAAGCTTACATAGAAATTCTTTGCTGCGTCAGAAAAAAGAATTAAACCTTCTGAAAAATTAAAATTAAATAAAAAACCATTTTTATTTTTAAATTTTTTATTATTATAGCAATCCAGCTATATATTCCAACTCCTTCGGAGTTACGGGGACATCAAACTGACCACTAACTCCTAGATGCTCCAATACTTTGATCATATGAAACAGCGTCTTTAATTGATTTATTTTTTCATCTCTCCTATATTCGTGCAGAAGTTTTGTCGCCTCCGCAACAAATTCTGGGTAGTCCCAGCAAGCCTTCTCGAACTCTTCGATGAACTTAGTTATGATTTGTTGAATCATTTTGTGGCTACTATGAATAACATAAATTCATAAGTCTTATTTATACTGAAATTTTTCTCGCTCATTGATCGTGCTCTATGTAAAAAAAAACATACAGAAAAGCTACAATCCGTCTGGAACGGATCGTCTGATACCCTATCCTCCTCTCTATAAAGTGGGCGTGGCCAAATTGCATTTTGTACTCAAATATATCTATAATGTCGAACGTTTGAGGATGTTACATGTAAAATTTTATCAAAATAGGTTTTTTGATGATAACGCCCCCAAAAAGTGGGCGTGGCCAAAACTGTTCTATGGGTGAATTGTAGGGAATCTAAATACCCAAATATTTGGTCTTAACAAAATTTTTCGGTTTCATATGATTTAGTGAAGTTATAAAAAAGTAGGCGTGGCAGTGGGCGGATGAAAAAAATTTTACACTTGTACTGTATCTTTTTCTTGAAAGTTGAAATATGAAATATTTGTACTGTATCTAAGTTATGCAATGAACTCGAAAGATCCTCAGATATTAGAAATGCTACTACGTCAGAAAAAATATAAAATTTAACAAAAGACACGCTCATCTGTTAAATTTGGGAATTAATCCATCTATCAATCTAGAACATAACCAGCAATCAAGTGTCTTTGATGAAGGTACTGCAGATGAAGGGATGTACCTATGTACATACATATAAGGCTTGTCAAGAAGCATCTGAAACGTGTTTGTAATTTATTAATTATGAATTGACGAGCAAGTCAATCAGCCCTAAGTTATGCAATGAACTCGAAAGATCCTCAGATATTAGAAATGCTACTACGTCAGAAAAAATATAAAATTTAACAAAAGACACGCTCATCTGTTAAATTTGGGAATTAATCCATCTATCAATCTAGAACATAACCAGCAATCAAGTGTCTTTAAGAATGTACTGCAGATGAAGGGATGTACCTATGTACATACATATAAGGCTTGTCAAGAAGCATCTGAAACATGATTGTAATTTATTAATTATGAATTGACGAGTAAGTCAATCAGCCCTAAGTTATGCAATGAACTCGAAAGATCCTCAGATCTTAGAAATGCTACTTTATGTCAGAAAAAATATAAAATTTAACAAAAGACACGCTCATCTGTTAAATTTAGGAATTAATCCATCTATCAATCTAGGATATATCCAGCATTCAAGTCTCTTTAAGAAGGTACTGCAAATGGAGTTATGTATAAGGCTTGTCAAGGAATATCTGCAATCTGATTGTAATTATTAATTAAGAATCAACGAGCAAGTCAATCCGTCCTAAATTATGCAATGAACTCGAAAGATCCTCAGATCTTAGAAATGTTACTAGGCGTGTACATACGTCAGTAAATATAGAACTTAACAAAATACACACTCATCTGGCGCTATTCAAAGCATCGATCTAAATCGATCCTATGTCTTTATGGTGAATAAACAAAAATTTTTTCGTTATCCGTTTAAGCGGAATGAATAGAGATCGTCACAATCAAATGTGATTTATCGTATTGTTGTAAATCCACCTGCACTTTTTTCAAAACTACATAGAAACTCATTACTTCCTCTGAAAAAATATTATTAAGTAGTTAAAATGTTGACGATCAATAACTGAAATGTTACAGATCAGATCCCAATATCCCAGATCAAAGAGCAATTACTCCCATCCTGTGCATGATAAGAAACGAGCAGCTTTCGATGGATAGAAAAGGTCAACTTATACAAAAATCTCTTGAGCCATCCATTGATTGACCTAAACACATTTCATGATACTGAAGCCAGGCAACTGTTGGAAAATGAGTTTCCAGATCATCAGCAGAGATCAATTTAACATATTGATCAATTTTCTACGAAGAAGCAATGAAGAAAAATTCCTACAAAGCTTACATAGAAATTCTTTGCTGCGTCAGAAAAAAGAATTAAACCTTCTGAAAAATTAAAATTAAATAAAAAACCATTTTTATTTTTAAATTTTTTATTATTATAGCAATCCAGCTATATATTCCAACTCCTTCGGAGTTACGGGGACATCAAACTGACCACTAACTCCTAGATGCTCCAATACTTTGATCATATGAAACAGCGTCTTTAATTGATTTATTTTTTCATCTCTCCTATATTCGTGCAGAAGTTTTGTCGCCTCCGCAACAAATTCTGGGTAGTCCCAGCAAGCCTTCTCGAACTCTTCGATGAACTTAGTTATGATTTGTTGAATCATTTTGTGGCTACTATGAATAACATAAATTCATAAGTCTTATTTATACTGAAATTTTTCTCGCTCATTGATCGTGCTCTATGTAAAAAAAAACATACAGAAAAGCTACAATCCGTCTGGAACGGATCGTCTGATACCCTATCCTCCTCTCTATAAAGTGGGCGTGGCCAAATTGCATTTTGTACTCAAATATATCTATAATGTCGAACGTTTGAGGATGTTACATGTAAAATTTTATCAAAATAGGTTTTTTGATGATAACGCCCCCAAAAAGTGGGCGTGGCCAAAACTGTTCTATGGGTGAATTGTAGGGAATCTAAATACCCAAATATTTGGTCTTAACAAAATTTTTCGGTTTCATATGATTTAGTGAAGTTATAAAAAAGTAGGCGTGGCAGTGGGCGGATGAAAAAAATTTTACACTTGTACTGTATCTTTTTCTTGAAAGTTGAAATATGAAATATCAGCGTCCTAGTTAAAAATTTAAGGCCCAAAAATCGGTTTTGTGATGAAAACGCCCCCAAAAAGTGGGCGTGGACAAAACTTTTGTATGGGTGGATTGTAGGGAATCTGAATGCCTAAATATTTGGTCTTAACAAAATTTTTCGGTTTCATATAATTTAGTGAAGTTATGAAAAAGTGGGCGTGGCAGTGGGCGTATTTCAAAAATTTTTACACTTGTACTGTATCTTTTTCTCAGAAGCCCAGATATGAAATTTCATCGTCCTAGCTCAAAATTTCAGGCCCAAAAAGCGGTGACATACGGACGGACGGACGGACGGACGGACGGTCATCGCTCAATCGATTTCGCTATTGATGCTGATCACGAATATATATACTTTATAGGGTCTATCTCGATTATTTCTCTATGTTACAAACTATGTGTCAAACTTAATATACCCTTAGGATAGGGTATAAACAGATAAATATTTAATAAAAATTAAAACAAAATTGCTATTTAAAAGGAAAATAATTTTATTTTAGCTCAAGAATTTATTTAACAGACAAACATTTTGCAAAGCACACCATTTGCCATGGGGCAAACATTTTATTTCATTAGGATGGAGACGTTTCAATTCATTTAAACTCAGGCAGCCAGCTTCTTCAATATTCATTATTTCAACATTTTCATCATGAAGTAACTCCTTGAACCATTGTGGTTTTTCTGTTGCTTTAACATAAACAATAGTATTTTTGATCTGTTCTCGAAGATATTTTCTAACTTCTTGGAATTCCATAAATCCACCATCCCAAGTTAAACCATGATAATTCTGATAAAGCCAATGAGCTTCTTTCCTTAGTGCTGGTGATAGTTGGTCATAGTTGAATGGAGGTTTTAAGATGAAATGATGATGTTGACCATTGTGTACCAATGCTAATTCCTTGGCGATAAAGTTGTTATTTTGACCTTTAAAGCCTTGAGCATCGAAAATAAAATACATTTTGTGTGGTATGAGTATGTGTGTGTTTCCTCAATTAAAGCTGTTCCTCAATTAACAATTATACTTCTCGAGAAACTATTTGACTCAATGGATTATAATTTATAATACGATCATGTAACATCAAGTAGTATACTACTGATGTGTTAGCAGGAATTATTTTTGATGTTTTGATTTCAATGCGAATATCGACTGGTCCATTTTTTATTAATTCACTCTGATGTCTACAATCTATTACGAAAATATTCACTTAAGACTTGAATGTATTTCTTGATTATAATGGTTCTGCAACAGATCGATTATAGTAGGTTTTTGAAAATCACAATACATCTTGTATAGTAAACTATAGTTGTTTTTATCAAATGCTAGATTTAAATCTTCACATGGATAGGAATCAGAATTTAAATAGGCTTTCACATTATAATTAGTTTAATTTTCATTTGCAGAGCAATATAATGTAGTGTGGTTTCTCCAATCGAATGTTGTCTTCACATTCCAAATATGACGATTGATACTAGGTAGTGCTGGATATTCGTATAGATCCCAGTTCCGAACAACAATTATTAATAGGTTTGTACAGCTTTAATTTGTAAGTATCATTCAATGTAATATGGGGAATTTTCCACTGTACATACTTTGAACAAATTAAAGAATTTTCATCGGTTCATAAAAGTGTTAGAATTAAATCATGCATGAATTAAATCTTTTGAAGTCTTCAGCAAATTCTAGGAATTTATGTAAAGGCATGCAAAAATTAAAACATACAGAAAAGCTACAATCCGTCTTTAACGGATCGTATGATACCCTATCCTCCTCTCAATAAAGTGGGCGTGGCCAAATTGCATTTTATACTCAAATATAGCTATAATGTCGAACATTTGAGGATGTTACATGTAAAATTTTATCAAAATAGGTTTTTTGATGATAACGCCCCCAACAAGTGGGCGTGGCCAAAACTGTTCTATGGGTGAATTGTAGGGAATCTAAATGCCCAAATATTTGGTCTTAACAAAATTTTTCGGTTTCATATAATTTAGTGAAGTTATAAAAAAGTAGGCGTGGCAGTGGGCGGATGTAAAAAAATTTTACACTAGTATTGTATCTTTTTCTCGGAAGCCCAGATATGAAATTTCAGCGTCCTAGTTAAAAATTTAAGGCCCAAAAATCGGTTTTGTGATGAAAACGCCCCCAAAAAGTGGGCGTGGCCAAAACTTTTGTATGGGTGGATTGTAGGGAACCTGAATGCCTAAATATTTGGTCTTAACAAAATTTTTCGGTTTCATATAATTTAGTGAAGTTATGAAAAAGTGGGCGTGGCAGTGGGCGGATTTCAAAAATTTTTACACTTGTACTGTATCTTTTTCTCAGAAGCCCAGATATGAAATTTCATCGTCCTAGCTCAAAATTTAAGGCCCAAAAAGCGGTGACATACGGACGGACGGACGGACGGACGGACGGACGGACAGACGGACGGACGGACGGACGGTCATCGCTCAATCGATTTCGCTATTGATGCTGATCACGAATATATATACTTTATATGGTCTATCTCGATTATTTCTCTATGTTACAAACTATGTGTCAAACTTAATATACCCTTAGGATAGGGTATAAAAAAAGAGCCGATTGACGTTGATTGATATATCATATATCATAGCACTTTCATGTTTATTTAAGGAAATATAATTTTAATAGTTGAAGTGATACCAACACTACGATTGCTATCGATTTCGACACTACTTAATTCATAGCGAATTTCATCGAACAAAAAAGCCACTTCGTTATTTATAAGTTTTATATTCGCGACTGCCATTCCATCAGTTTTCTTAAAATATTAAGATTTTGATGTTGAACACAAATTTGTATAATATCATTTTTCTCGAAATTATTTAAATACGGCGATTGTGTGTGATGTTTCAATTTTGAGATACTCACCTCAAACTTTGGTTCTTCGAAAATGTTCAGCATGACTTTGAAAGATTTGATTTGATTTAATTTGTGATAATAGAAATTGCTTATTTCGTACAGTGAGTTTTGAGGTTCTCTTATCAGACGTTGATTGTATAGTAATAGGTTTAATGGGAATACCTGCTTTTTTATACCCTATCCTAAGGGTATATTAAGTTTGACACATAGTTTGTAACATAGAGAAATAATCGAGATAGACCCTATAAAGTATATATATTCGTGATCAGCATCAATAGCGAAATCGATTGAGCGATGACCGTCCGTCCGTCCGTCCGTCCGTCCGTATGTCACCGCTTTTTGGGCCTTAAATTTTGAGCTAGGACGATGAAATTTCATATCTGGGCTTCTGAGGAAAAGATACAGTACAAGTGTAAAAACTTTTGCAATCCGCCCACTGCCACGCCCACTTTTTCATAACTTCACTAAATTATATGAAACCGAAAAATTTTGTTAAGACCAAATATTTAGGCATTCAGATTCCCTACAATCCACCCATACAAAATTTTTGGCCACGCCCACTTTTTGAGGGCGTTTTCATCATAAAACCGATTTTTGAGCCTAAAATGTTTAACTAGGACGCTGAAATTTCATATCTGGGCTTCTGACGAAAAGATACAGTAGAAGTGTACATTTTTTTTAAATCCGCCCACTGCCACGCCTACTTTTTTATAACTTCACTAAATTATATGAAACCGAAAAATTTTGTTAAGCCCAAATATTTAGGTATTCAGATTCCCTACAATTCACCCATAGAACAGTTTTGGCCACGCCCACTTTTTGGGGGCGTTTTCATCAAAAAACCGATTTTGATAAAATTTTACATGTAACATCCTCAAACGTTCGAGGTTAAAGCCATATTTGAGTACAAAATGCAATTTGGCCACGCCCACTTTATAGAGAGGAGGATAGGGTATCAGACGATCCGTTCCAGATGGATTGTAGCTTTTCTGTATGTTTATAATTAGAGATGTGAGATGAGCTGTAATATATTATCATTATTATGATTTAAGGTGCAATCGCACTACTAGTTCGTATTTGTGTCAGTCGTATACATGCATACTAAAGCATTTGATTAGAGACAATGCAAGCTATATAGTTATTTTAAGGAAGATGAACTCAACCTTAAACATATGTATATACAATGATCATATAAACTCCTTTATGACATTCAGTCAATTCAAAGAATTGAACTCAACTTGTTGGAAACATTTTAATTAATTTATTTGGAATAGCCCTATTGAAGGCACAGCCCTGTTGAGAACAGCCCTATTGAAGGAACAGCCCTGTTGAAGGAACAGCCCTGTTGAAGGAACAGCCCCGTTGAAGGAACAGCCCTGTTGAGAACAGCCCTGTTGAAGGAACAGCCCTGTTGAGAACAGCCCTGTTGAAGAAACAGCCCTGTTGAAGGAACAGCCCTGTTGAGAACAGCCCTGTTGAGAACAGCCCTAGAAATGCTTTGAAGAAGAAATATACGTTGCTCAAAACTGGAAAAAGTATGAAGAAAACAGACTTTGAAAATACTTTTAAACCAATAATTGAACCTTTAAAAGAAGTCTCGAAAAAGGTCGAGAGTGAGGATACTCAAAATACTAATAAAAGGAAAGATATAAATGAAACAGTAAAACGACAATTAAAATTTCAAAGCCCACCAGAAGAAAAGGAACAATTTAAGGAGAGGTTCGAGTACTCATCTCTGGAACCATTGCTATCGACTTCAGCAACACCCACAAATTTCTATAACGATAGTCTCAATCAAAGTACTTTATTTAATCGATCATCACCATCAAATAAGAATCGTGACAAGATCAATGGTCCACATTTCGATTCGCAATCAAATTCTACGAAACTAAGTATATCAACATTTTCAATAAACGAACACCATGATTTCGTTATTGACGATGAAATCTTCAGTGGAAGAGATGGGCTCTATGAGCTGATTTTACGTAAAAACCCTAGAAAATCACGGTATACTAATGAGGATTTGCAACAATATCGAAAAATATCACATAAGACCAATGTGAATATGAGAAACTATGATAGTACTTCCCAAATTAAAGGTAACAAAGGCCAAAAGTTAAACATATTATTCACCCTATCAAAGAGCGTTAAAAGAAAAACTGGTAAAGCATATATTAATTCATTCGATATGACATAGGTACTCTAGTATTAATTGTATTAGGAAAATCCCAATGAATTCGTTGATAGATTACGATCTATAATCACAACCGCAAAAAGCTGGCGATAATAATATCATATTCAGTTAGCTAAATCCATACATTACGGATACCTTTATAGATATACCAGCCTAGTATATACTATTATCTGCACCTACAATCCTCACAATTTTTGATTGCCTTAGTATACATAGCTCTGGATATATAAATATTATAGTACGTGGAGATTTTCATATGGATCTTCAGAGAAACAATAATTTATTTCGTAATTTTCGGACTAATTGGTATATTATGAGTGTAGGCATCATAAACATTTCAAATGCGACACATTTTAAGCCTAACTGTTCTGAAAGCCTTCTTCATCTAATTCTTATCTCAAATTTGAATTTAGTTAAATTGTACAAACAGATAGGACTCCTTGGTATTCCATCCTACCATGATTATACACTATCCTAAGGGTATATTAAGTTTGACACATAGTTTGTAACATAGAGAAATAATCGAGATAGACCCTATAAAGTATATATATTCGTGATCAGCATCAATAGCGAAATCGATTGAGCGATGACCGTCCGTCCGTCCGTCCGTATGTCACCGCTTTTTGGGCCTTAAATTTTGAGCTAGGACGATGAAATTTCATATCTGGGCTTCTAAGATAAAGATACAGTACAAGTGTAAAAATGTTTGAAATCCGCCCACTGCCACGCCCACTTTTCCATAACTTCATTAAATTATATGAAACCAAAAAATTTTGTTAAGACCAAATATTTAGGCATTCAGATTCCCTACAATCCACTCATACAAAAATTTTGGCCACGCCCACTTTTTGGGGGCGTTTTCATCACAAAACCGATTTTTGGGCCTTAAATTTTTAACTAGGACGCTGAAATTTCATATCTGGGCTTCTGACGAAAAGGTACAGTAGAAATGTAAATTTTTTTTACATCCGCCCACTGCCACGCCTACTTTTTTATAACTTCACTAAATTATATGAAACCGAAAAATTTTGTTAAGACCAAATATTTGGGTATTTAGATTCCCTACAATTCACCCATAGAACAGTTTTGGCCAGGCTCACTTTTTGGTGGCGTTATCATCAAAAAACCTATTTTGATAAAATTTTACATGTAACATCCTCAAACGTTCGACATTATAGCTATATTTGAGTACAATATGCAATTTGGCCATGCCCACTTTATAGAGAGGAGGATAGGGTATCATACGAGCCGTTCCAGACGGATTGTAGCTTTTCTGTATGTTTTAATATTTCATATCGTGATCCCCGCAACATTAATGAGCCAGAATTATTTCTGGGTGTTTTTCGAAGTCCTTGATATTTTTGTTGGGAAGCCTACAGAGTTGATGACAAGGCCTATTTCTTTCAAAATTTAAGTCAATCGCTCATTGAACGGTATGTAACAATTAAGTCCAAAAGGTTAAGGGATGCTAGAGAACCATGGTTTTCTGATAATATTAAAATGCAAATTGCCGATAGAAATAAGGTATATTATCACCAACGAGCAAAATTACAGATCGATAAGGAACAGACTAACTAGTGAAATCTAAAATGCTAAGGTGAAATGGTTTTTACTCATCAAAGCTTAGCTTAAATTAATCTTCCTCAAATCTATGGAAGAACCTTAGAACATTGAAAGTTATTGATAAAGCCTCATTGTCATGTGATTTAGATCCAAATCTCTTGACGGATAATTTGCTCAGCTCTGTTTCTAGCCATATAAGTAATATAACAAAGGTATTTCTACAAAATGATCAATCAAATACTCTAGTCTTTCAATATATATATATCTAAATATGATGTTCTAAAGGCAGTAACTAGTATCAAATCAAACGCAACAGAATTTGATGAAATAAATTTGAGATTTTTCAAACTCATTCTACCGTAAATATACATATTATACCTTAACACATATTATTAATTTTTATACCCTATCCTAAGGGTATATTAAGTTTGACACATAGTTTGTAACATAGAGAAATAATCGAGATAGACCCTATAAAGTATATATATTCGTGATCAGCATCAATAGCGAAATCGATTGAGCGATGACCGTCCGTCCGTCCGTCCGTCCGTCCGTATGTCACCGCTTTTTGGGCCTTAAATTTTGAGCTAGGACGATGAAATTTCATATCTGGGCTTCTGAGAAAAAGATACAGTACAAGTGTAAAAATTTTTGAAATCCGCCCACTGCCACGCCCACTTTTTCATAACTTCACTAAATTATATGAAACCGAAAAATTTTGTTAAGACCAAATATTTAGGCATTCAGATTCCCTACAATCCACCCATACAAAAGATTTGGCCACGCCCACTTTTTGGATGCGTTTTCATTACAAAACCGAGTTTTGGGCCTTAAATTTTTAACTAGGACGCTGAAATTTCATATCTGGGCTTCCAAGAAAAAGATACAGTACAAGTGTAAATTTTTTTTACATCCGCCCACTGCCACGCCTACTTTTTTATAACTTCACTAAATTATATGAAACCGAAAAATTTTGTTAAGACCAAATATTTGGGTATTTAGATTCCCTACAATTTACCCATAGAACAGTTTTGGCCACGCCCACTTTTTGGGGGCGTTATAATAAAAAAACCTATTTTGATAAAATTTTACATGTAACATCCTCAAATGTTCGACATTATAGCTATATTTGACTACAAAATACAATTTGGCCACGCCCACTTTATAGAGAGGAGGATAGGGTATCATACGATCCGTTCCAGACGGATTGTAGCTTTTCTGTATGTTTGTATCATGATTTGACAATTCCAAACAGTTGAAAATACGTTAAGGTAGTTCCTGTGCTGAAGAACTGTACTAGAAATAGACCCGATGACTTCAGACAAAAAAGCATTTTGTCATGTCTCTCAAAAGTATTGGAAGTTCTAATGAGAAATCAAATCACATATTGACCTGAATAATATGCTATCTCTGGATCAATCTGATTTCAGGTCAAAACATAGTTGTACCATCGCCACTGTTGAAATCATGAATGACATAAAACAACAGTTTGACCAGAATAATATTTCCATTTTGTGCCTGTTAGATTTTTCCAAGGCTTTTAATAATTGGGATTACTTTCTTTTGTTGAAAAACTAAGGCAACTGTAAAATTTTAACCAAAACTCTGTAATTTTGATTTCCAGCTATCTTAGTAACAGATTTCAACAAGTCAGTACAGCCTAATGGATTTCTCAGTCTTTGGAAGTACACTCTGGGGTTCCACGAGGATCTATTTTAAGTCCTTTATTATTCTCCCTCTGTATTTTTCTATATAACAATCGGCCTCATTAAAGACTCCGTTGCAATAAGTTCTGTCTTAATCCAACAAAATCAAAAGCTTAAGTCATATCTAACAACTATGTAGATCCAAATTTCTTAGAAAACTCTAAATCTTATGGGTACGACTATATCCTATGTACATAGATGAGGCTAACAACCTATGCATTTATCTTAATAGTATCTACACTCTCCTGCGAACCTTATATTATCTACATATGTAATTAAGCGGATTTATTTTGGCATTCATCAAATATGCATAACATAAAACTAAAACTTGTGACAGCTCTATTTCTAAATTCGTAAATTAGAATTGGTATTTAATTCAGCAATACACTATGAGTATGGTCTCCGAAAATTTGACTGTATTTCAAGGTTTTCGCATTCTATCACTGGCTGTTCACTTAGGCAGCATATCAACATTAGAAATTGCATTTTTCTCTTTAACATTCTAAGAACCCTCCATTGATCGGTATCTCTATCTCTTGTTCACGCCATACATCATTTCCATATGAGACAATGTATACGAATAGATCATCATTGATTAGAGCGTGATCAAACATGTTTGTTTTTCTCCATATGAGACATTGTATATGGATACATTCTTTGATGGAGTTCACTTATTTCTGTTAGAGAAGCATTTTTGATTATTGGGACCATGAAATTGGTCTCTGTGTTTATGCAAGATAATTAGGATAAGTCAATGGATATGATTTCTCCGTTGTTCCTCTTTGTCATGAGACAAAATATACGGATAGATTCTTTGCTTGATCAATGCGTGTCACCAGTGATTGAAATTTTAATTACCCTCAAAAATATGATCGCTGAAACCTCTCTCAATGTCTCTGTTTATAAAAAAGTGTCGATTATTGCTAAAGCAAAGGACATAAATTCTCCTTTTGTTTTTCTCCATATGGGACAATGTATATGGATAGATTTTTTTTTTTTTGATGGAGTCCACATATGTATGTATCTGCTAGAGAAGCATTTTTGATTATTGGGACCACGAAATTGGTCTCCGTGTTTATGCAAGACTCGATTATTGATAAGCCGATGGATATGATTTCTCCGTTGTTCCTCTTTGTCTTGAGACAAAGTATACGAATAGATTTTTTGATGGAGTCCACATATCTGCTAGAGAAGCATTTTTGATTACGGGGACCACTGTCCGAATGAAATTAAATATCGAACTGGAAAGGAGAGTTTATGATTGAATCTCTGTGTGTGTGTGTATTTATCCAAGTCAGAGGGCAGTGAATTATCCCTTGTTCTCCTTTGTATTTCTCCATATGAGATAGGACATGTGTATGGATTTTTTTTTTACATAGAGCACGATCAATGAGCGAGAAAAATTTCAGTATAAATAAGACTTATGAATTTATGTTATTCATAGTAGCCACAAAATCGTTCAACAAATCATAACTAAGTTCATCGAAGAGTTCGAGAAGGCTTGCTGGGACTACCCAGAATTTGTTGCGGAGGCGACAAAACTTCTGCACGAATATAGGAGAGATGAAAAAATAAATCAATTAAAGACGCTGTTTCATATGATCAAAGTATTGGAGCATCTAGGAGTTAGTGGTCAGTTTGATGTCCCCGTAACTCCGAAGGAGTTGGAATATATAGCTGGATTGCTATAATAATAAAAAATTTAAAAATAAAAATGGTTTTTTATTTAATTTTAATTTTTCAGAAGGTTTAATTCTTTTTTCTGACGCAGCAAAGAATTTCTATGTAAGCTTTGTAGGAATTTTTCTTCATTGCTTCTTCGTAGAAAATTGATCAATATGTTAAATTGATCTCTGCTGATGATCTGGAAACTCATTTTCCAACAGTTGCCTGGCTTCATTATCATGAAATGTGTTTAGGTCAATCAATGGATGGCTCAAGAGATTTTTGTATAAGTTGACCTTTTCTATCCATCGAAAGCTGCTCGTTTCTTATCATGCACAGGATGGGAGTAATTGCTCTTTGATCTGGGATATTGGGATCTGATCTGTAACATTTCAGTTATTGATCATCAACATTTTAACTACTTAATAATATTTTTTCAGAGGAAGTAATGAGTTTCTATGTAGTTTTGAAAAAAGTGCAGGTGGATTTACAACAATACGATAAATCACATTTGATTGTGACGATCTCTATTCATTCCGCTTAAACGGATAACGAAAAAATTTTTGTTTATTCACCATAAAGACATAGGATTTGCATCCATTTGTGAGACTATATGAAGCATGGCACTTGTTCTTTGATTTTATATATGTATGTACGCTCCATGCTTCAGAAGTTCCTGTATGATATGCTTTTATTGTAATACTTTACTGTATAAAACAGAGCTGACGAGACGATTGGATTGACGCTATTCAGTGGCGTCAGATGAGCTTGTATTTTGTTAAGTTCTATATTTTCTGACGTAGATAGTAACATCTGTAAGATTTGAGGATCTCTATCAAGTTCATTGTATAATTAAGGACGGATTGACTTGTTCATCGATTCGTAATTAATTAATTACAATCATATTTCAGATATTCCTTGACAAGCCTTATACATTTCTCTATCCAAGAAGGTACTTAAAGACACTTAAATGCAGAATATCTTCTAGATTTGGATTCTTTCCCATATTTAATAGAATTTAGAAATCTCGTGTATATCACCGACTGTTCTCATAAAGTATTACTTGATGCATATATGTACATATGTATGATACACATTCATTCAATTTATTTATTTTTATTTTTCACATTTCCTATTCCTGATCCCACTCTTATCAAATCATCATTACCCTGACCCTGACTTGTGATAAACCATTATATTCCATGCCTTTATGAAAGGTTACACAGCATAAAATGGAGCTGACGAGACGTTTAGATCGATGCTATTGAATAGCGCCAGATGAGTGTGTATTTTGTTAAGTTCTATATTTACTGACGTATGTACACGCCTAGTAGCATTTCTAAGATCTGATGATCTTTCGAGTTCATTGCATAATTTAGGACGGATTGACTTGCTCGTTGATTCTTAATTAATAATTACAATCATATTGCATATATTCCTTGACAAGCCTTATACATCCCTCCATTTGCAGTACCTTCTTAAAGAGACTTGAATGCTGGATATAGCCTAGATTGATAGATGGATTAATTCCCAAATTTAACAGATGAGCGTGTCTTTTGTTAAATTTTATATTTTTTCTGACATAAAGTAGCATTTCTAAGATCTGAGGATCTTTCGAGTTCATTGCATAACTTAGGGCTGATTAACTTGCTCATCAATTCATAATTAATAAATTACAATCATGTTTCAGATGCTCCTTGACAAGCCTTATACATCCCTTCATTTGTAGTACCTTCTTAAAGAGACTTGATTGCTGGTTATGTTCTAGATTGATAGATGGATTAATTCCCAAATTTAACAGATGAGCGTGTCTTTTGTTAAATTTTATATTTTTTCTGACGTAGTAGCATTTCTAATATCTGAGGATCTTTCGAGTTCATTGCATAACTTAGGGCTGATTGACTTGCTCGTCAATTCATAATTAATAAATTACAATCATGTTTCAGATGCTTCTTGACAAGCCTTATATATGTATGTACATAGGTACATCCCTTCATCTGTAGTACCTTCTTAAAGAGACTTGATTGCTGGTTATGTTCTAGATTGATAGATGGATTAATTCCCAAATTGTAGTAGCATTCGGGTTCATTGCATAACTTAGGGCTGATTGACTTCCTCGTCAATTCATAATTAATAAATTACAAACACGTTTCAGATGCTTCTTGACAAGCCTTATATGTATGTACATAGGTACATCCCTTCATCTGCAGTACCTTCATCAAAGACACTTGATTGCTGGTTATGTTCTAGATTGATAGATGGATTAATTCCCAAATTTAACAGATGAGCGTGTCTTTTGTTAAATTTTATATTTTTTCTGACGTAGTAGCATTTCTAATATCTGAGGATCTTTCGAGTTCATTGCATAACTTAGGGCTGATTGACTTGCTCGTCAATTCATAATTAATAAATTACAATCACGTTTCAGATGCTTCTTGACAAGCCTTATATGTATGTACATAGGTACATCCCTTCATCTGCAGTACCTTCATCAAAGACACTTGATTGCTGGTTATGTTCTAGATTTGGTTTCATTCCCATATTTAATTTCGTATGTACATATGTACAAATGTTACTCCGACTGTTCTCATAAAGTATTACTTAATGTAAGTACATATGAATGTTTACTTAATGTATGTACATTCAATTAATTTCTTTTCATACATTCAAATTTCCTATCCCTGACCCACTCTTATCAAATTAACATTACCCTGACCCTGACTTGTGATAATCCATTATATTCAATGCCCTTGCACAAGTTTACACACACACATTTAGTCACGGGAACCATCTATCGTCACCGATGCCAATAATTCATACACATACAAACTATTTTCCTTCCGCATTCATCACCCTATTCGCATTCCCAACTCCCATAGCAAGATCAGGAATTATACATATGTATATACATATATATGAATAAGTAGTAACACCACCCCGATGCTGCTTGATTTCAACGATCGGTAGATCATGTATTACTCACGATAACATCCAAAAACATCCCCCCTTATCACATATTCCCTCACCCATCCATCGAAATTACTCATCCACATACTGTGCTTCACAATTACACAATATCCCACACACTCCAATGCTCCAGCAATATCCAACAAAACAACAACAACAACAAATAATACAAATGATTATCACGCTAACAAAAAATTCATGACACAACACGCCAGCACACCCAATTAGCAAAACACAAACCATCTATCGTCATCACACGCAACCAACCCCTCCCCGATAACGAAAAACCATCTCCATTCCCCTCACACTCATCCTCCAAAATTCGCATCATTCTCTCAACCAAACAAAAACTCCAACAACATGATCACACAATCCAACGCTCCAACTATATCCAAAAACATACAGAAAAGCACAATCCGTCTGGAACGGATCGTCTGATACCCTATCCTCCTCCCTATAAAGTGGGCGTGGCCAAATTGCATTTTATACTCAAATATAGCTATAATGCCGAACGTTTGAGGATGTTACATGTAAAATTTTATCAAAATAGGTTTTTTGATGATAACGCCCCCAAAAAGTGGGCGTGGCCAAAACTGTTCTATGGGTGAATTGTAGGGAATCTGAATACCCAAATATTTGGTCTTAACAACATTTTTCGGTTTCATGTAATTTAGTGAAGTTATAAAAAAGTAGGCGTGGCAGTGGGCGGATGTAAAAAAATTTTACACTTGTACTGTATCTTTTCGTCAGAAGCCCAGATATGAAATTTCAGCGTCCTAGTTAAAAATTTAAGGCCCAAAAATCGGTTTTTTGATGATAACGCCCCCAAAAAGTGGGCGTGGCCAAAACTGTTCTATGGGTGATGTTCGATAATAACAACACCAGAATTATTTTTTTTGTTATTCATTATTGTTATAGTTTTTCGATAACTTTGTTTTGTAAAGTAACTTTTTGGGGTCACTGCATTTTTTTGTTTATATAAAAATTACTTTGATTCACTGCACTTCATTTGTATCGAACCACTTTTATGCAGTTGTATCCTACCAACAACTGCACGCATTAACTATCGTACGATGCACTTGCTCTCGCACACACACAAGCGCACACATTCCTGCAGTGCGAACACACATACGCGCTGCTCTCTTGCACTGCGTAGGTGAAAACGAATGCTAGTGTGCGTAAATGTAGATACACTTCGAATCAAGCACCTCTCGTTCACTTGGATCTCGTTCGTTGCAGGCACCACACCTCTTACTGGCTAAGTATCACACCTAATCATTTATATCATAATATAATAAATTTGTTATCTTGTTGCACAATCGTTGTCGTTCTTTTCTTCAGTCATTTCGGTGCAATTACAAGAATTGTCGTTTGATCGCTTTATTCATTAACATAATTATTGGTCCTTCTGTAGCCGGATTAATTTAAATGAATTAGACAATCGCGTTGCTGACAAATAATCTAATTTGAAATTTCATGTGTGATTAGGCCGTCTGACTCGTGCAGCAACTTTCGTAGACACAATCGAAGCATCCACAACTCTTGAGATGCTAGAAATTCGTTTAAGTAAATTAGAGGAAACGTGGTCTGAATTTTCGTCGCTGCATTACGAACTTTTGCAGCAAGTGCAGGAAACGGAATCAATTGAGCTTGAAGCTGAATTTGGCGAATATGAATCGAAATATTTCATAGCTCATTCAAAAATTGTCAAAGCCACTCGCGAACGTAAAAGCGTGATACAAAAGGAAGTAAACGTGTCGGTTGTAGAAGATCTTGCTAACCAGCAGTCTGCATTTTTGGAAAAACTTAACTCCTCTACAAACAATTCGTCGTCTATAAGTCTTCCAAAAATCGTCATACCGTCGTTTTCGGGAAATTATAAGGACTGGCCGTCTTTTCGTGATCTTTTCCTAGGCTCGGTTGACAATCGAAGTGATCTCAATGCTACACAGAAGTTTCACTACCTAAAATCATTCCTTCGAGATGATGCGGCTAACCTAATTAAACATATGTCAAGTTCCGAAACAAATTATGTTGAGGCCTGGGAGCGGCTAGAAAAGCGTTACGATCGGGTCCATCTAATAGTGCGCTCTTTTATTCAGACATTTCTATCACTTCCTGCAATCAGTGTCAGTAATGTTCAAACGCTACGAAAAATCACTGACGGGGCAGATGAGGTCGTGCGCGGACTTAATGCCCTTGAACAAAACGGTCGTGATCCGTGGCTAATATACCTGCTTCTGAACAAGCTTGATCAAGACTCACAACAAGCTTGGGCAGAGGATGCCGGGTATCGGGATGATTGCACATTCAATGAACTTGTAGATTTTTTGCAATCACGTTGTGACGCTCTCGAATCGTGCCAAACAGTGAATCGTTCTGCTACATCGCGTTCAAAGTCAGCAGCTTCAATTCGAACCCATATAGCAGAAGAATGTAATCTTAAATCACAGTGCCGCAAGTGCAAAAATGACCATTTATTACCCCAGTGTCCCAAATTCGTGGCTTTAGACGTTGAGTCGCGTCGGAATTTCGTAAAAACCAATTCACTTTGTTTTAATTGTCTTCGGATAGGACATTCGTCGAGTAAGTGCCGATCTACATTTCGTTGTCGCGTTTGCAAATCACGATACCATTCGTTAGTCCATCCTTATGAACCAAATAATTCTCCATCGTCATCGTCCTCAAGGCCATTGCCGAATCATGACCCGTCGTTGCTTCTCCAACAATCTCCGTCTTTCGCACCACATTCAAAATCTGCTTCTCCACTCGTGAATAATCATTCTGTTGAATTTAGTCGTCGGAAGCAAACCATTCTACCTACTGTGCTAGCTAAAGTTCGGGATGTTCAGGGGAATCTCATTGATTGTCGAGTGTTACTGGACTCTGGATCCCAATCATCATTTGTCGTCGAGTCCTTCTCTCAAAGACTCGGGTATCCTCGTGTTCATGCTAGGATTCCAGTTCTCGGGTTGTCATCTAAGGAAGCAGGGTATACAAAAGGATATATCTCCTTAAATCTTTGTTCTCGATATAACTCAACTAGCTTATTTGTCGATGCATTTATCCTACATAAGTTGACATCAAATCTACCATCCAAGTCGTTAGATGTATCTTCTTGGCCGCATATCGTTAATCTAGACTTAGCTGATCCACATTTTAATCTAGCTAGTCCGATCGATGTTCTACTTGGCGCCGATAAACTTTGGTGTATTTTAAAAGGCGAGCAAATCTACGGTCATGAAGGTATTCCACTCGCTCAAAATACGTCCTTTGGATGGGTAGTGACAGGAGAGGTTTTTGATCGTTCGGCTTCTGACAATTTAACTTTGTCTTCGCTTCATTCGTCTATGGACGTTGATGTTTTGTTGCAGCGCTTTTGGGAGCTGGAACACGTGGATCCGGCAAAGAATGAGTGTTTTGCTAACGATGAGGCTGAAAAACGTTTTCAGGAAACATTCACTCGCTCATCGGATGGGAAATATATCGTCCAACTTCCCTTTAAAACGTCAAATCCATCTTTCGGGAATACATTAAAATCTGCCATGTCTCGTTTATATTCCATGGAACGTCGCTTTCGGTATAATCCTGAACTTCAACGCTTGTACTCGGAATTTATGAAGGAATACCTTAAACTTGGTCACATGCGGCAAATTCCTCCTAACGAAATCGAAACAATCCCTGGCAAACATTTTTACCTGCCACATCACGCGGTTTTGAAACCAGACAGTTCATCAACTAAATTACGTGTCGTGTTTGATGGATCTATAAAGGATTCGTATGGACAATCATTAAATAGCGCGTTGTTAGTAGGTCCTCCAATTCAACGGGATTTGATAGGCGTGTGCTTGCGCTTTCGGGAGCATAGATACGTTTTCACCGCCGATGTTGTAAAAATGTTTCGCCAAATCTGGATTGAGGAGTCGCACACTGACTTTCAGAGGATTGTGTGGCGTGAAAATCCAACTGAACACATCCAACATTTTCGTTTATGTACTGTCACCTACGGTACCGCGTCCGCTCCGTTCTTGGCAGTTCGAATATTAAAGCAGCTAGCACTTGATTATAAATCAAAGTACCCAAATGCATCCCAAGTTCTATTAAATGATGTATATGTTGACGACGTCATGACAGGATCGAGCTCCATTCAATCGCTAATTGACTTGCAGTCAGAGCTAGTTGCGCTGTTAGGAGAAGCTAAACTTCAGCTTCGAAAATGGAGTTCGAACTGTTGGCCACTTCTTTCTCGCTTGCCAAAAGAGGACTGTGAATTTTCCATCTTCGACACCGAACGCTCGCATTCGTTAATCAAAGTACTCGGTATGTACTGGAGTCCTGTTAGTGACGAGTTCTCTTTTCGTATGTCGAAATCTGTTTTATCGTCTTTGTCGACCAAACGAACCTTACTTTCAGAAGTATCTCGCATTTTCGATCCCTTGGGACTGTTAGCTCCCTCCGTAATTTTGTTCAAGATCCTGTTTCAGGAACTGTGGTCTTCGGAATTGAACTTAAGCTGGGATGATCCGTTACCCACCCAGTTAGCCGAACGGTGGGCTGGCTATCGACAGGAGCTTCCATTTTTAGAACGAATTCGAGTTCCAAGAAATATATTCTCATCGTCGGGAGGAATCGAACTTCATGGATTTTCAGATGCTTCCTCAGTAGCCTATGCTGCAGTTGTATACAGCCGTTGGAGAAATGCCGAAGGAGAATTCAAAACCACCATCATCGCAGCCAAGACGAAGGTTGCACCAATTAAACCGGTTGGAACTCTGTGGTGCTTTGCTGTTGACTCGGTTGCTGAACCTAGTGAAGTCATCGTTTTCAACAAAGATTTCCCGGGTATTGGCGTGGTGCGATTCGGAAATCGTACTCCATTGGTTATCTTCGCCACCTCGTCGTTGGACAACATTTGTAGCTAACCGTACTGCTGCGATCCTTGAAATAGCTCCACGACATGCATGGCATCATATTGCTTCGGAAATAAATCCAGCCGATTGTGCGTCGCGCGGTGTAACTGCATCGAATCTCGTCAACCATAATCTCTGGTGGACCGGCCCACCATTTTTGTCATTAACAGATGAGCATTGGCCAAAGTCTAGATTTGTTTCGCGAAAATCGGAGTGTAATGACATTTTAATCGAAGAAAAACAATCATCTCGACAAGTGCTAGTTACCTCTACCGATACAGGCGTAATTCAAACCCTCATCGACAGAATATCCTCGTGGTATCGTGTGCAAAGGATAATCGCGTATTGTCTTCGGTATTCGTTTAACTACCGCGCCAGAAGGGTTGATCGGCGCACTACTGGCCTCAACTTAAATGAAATTCAAGGGGCAAGAATACTAATACTAAAAACGGTTCAACAAATAGCATTCGGTGAAGATATTCAGTGTCTACTTAAGTATAAAAAACTTCCTACCAAGTCGAAACTTCTAAGATACTCGGCGTTTGTTGACGATAAAGGCCTGCTCCGAGTGGGAGGAAGACTAAAACATGCTACTGTTTCATTTAACATTAAACATCCAATTATTCTTCCTAATAATAATGTAATATCTTCCCTTATCATAACAGATACGCACAGTAATAACTTGCATCCAGGAGTGTCGCAAACGTTTGCTATTGTGCGGCAGCAGTATTGGATTTTGGGAAGCCGCAATCTCATTCGGAGGATAGTTCACAATTGTAAGGTCTGCTTTATGCAAAGAAAGCTGACAAGTACGCAACTAATGGGAGATTTACCATGCCATCGAATCCAGCCGAGTCGTCCCTTTTCCAATACTGGGTGCGACTATGCTGGTCCCATAAGCATCAAACTTTCCCGCTGCCGCAAACCCAAAATTCATAAAGCATACATCGCGTTGTTTGTGTGTATGGCTACAAAGGCGATTCATCTGGAGGTGATGAGCGATCTCAGAACGGATGCCTTCCTGGCTGCATTACGTAGATTCGTTTCTCGTCGGGGTCTGTGTTCAAACATCTACACCGACAATGGCACCAACTTTCAAGGAGCTCGTCGTTGTTTAAATGAAATGCATAAGTTGGTTATGTCTCAAGTCCACAACGACACCATTGCTGCAAATCGGTCAAATCGCATTTACGGCGAGTAGTTGGATCCGCAATTTTGACCTTTGAAGAGTTGTACACAGTACTTACTCAAATCGAGGCTATTTTAAACTCTCGTCCTCTATGTGTTCTATCTGATGAAGATCTCAATCCTCTAACACCCGCTCATTTCATTATAGGTGAACCATTCACAGCTGTTCCTGAACCAAGCACTCTCAACACACCTATCAATCGTGTAAGGCACTGGAATCACATCCAAAACATGGTCCAAGGGTTTTGGAAAAGGTGGCAGAGTGAATACTTAACTACACTCCAAGAGCGACCGAAATGGCAGCATACCAACCGAAATTTCACCCAAGGAGACGTGGTCGTAATCAAGGAGCCCAACCTTCCGCCAACGAAGTGGCTTCTTGGAAAAGTCGAAGCGATCAATCCAGGTGCGGATGAGCACGTTCGGGTAGCTACGGTTAAAACTAATCGGGGCACCTTCATACGTTCAATAACCAAGCTGGCGTTACTACCTCGGTCCTGAAACACGTTCCAGGGGGACCGGGATGTTCGATAATAACAACACCAGAATTATTTTTTTTGTTATTCATTATTGTTATAGTTTTTCGATAACTTTGTTTTGTAAAGTAACTTTTTGGGGTCACTGCATTTTTTTGTTTATATAAAAATTACTTTGATTCACTGCACTTCATTTGTATCGAACCACTTTTATGCAGTTGTATCCTACCAACAATTGCACGCATTAACTATCGTACGATGCACTTGCTCTCGCACACACACTCTTGCACTGCGTAGGTGAAAACGAATGCTAGTGTGCGTAAATGTAGATACACTTCGAATCAAGCACCTCTCGTTCACTTGGATCTCGTTCGTTGCAGGCACCACACCTCTTACTGGCTAAGTATCACACCTAATCATTTATATCATAATATAATACCTTTGTTATCTTGTTGCACAATCGTTGTCGTTCTTTTCTTCAGTCATTTCGGTGCAATTACAAGAATTGTCGTTTGATCGCTTTATTCATTAACAGGTGAATTGTAGGGAATCTGAATACCCAAATATTTGGTCTTAACAAAATTTTTCGGTTTCATATAATTTAGTGAAGTTATGAAAAAGTGGGCGTGGCAGTGGGCGGATTTCAAAAATTTTTACACTTGTACTGTATCTTTTTCTCAGAAGCCCAGATATGAAATTTCATCGTCCTAGTTCAAAATTTAAGGCCCAAAAAGCGGTGACATACGGACGGACGGACGGACGGACGGACGGACGGTCATCGCTCAATCGATTTCGCTATTGATGCTGATCACGAATATATATACTTTATAGGGTCTATCTCGATTATTTCTCTATGTTACAAACTATGTGTCAAACTTAATATACCCTTAGGATAGGGTATAAACAATTAAAAAACCATTAAAATAACATAAACAAATATTCATGCCACGTCACACACACACTAATCAACACTATCATATTACAATCTCTCGCACTCACCCCAGATAACAACGATCACGAATTACCCATCCCACAGATAAGATCTCATCCATTCAACATCAGCCGCACACACACACACACTCCCAGATACAAAACCCATATTCACTCCCACTTCCTAATTACACATCAACTATCATCCATCCACTCACCCACACTTTCTACACTAACCAACTAAATTCCCATCACCGACAGACATAATACAGCAAAATTTCTAAATCACACTTTTTACCCCAAAAACCAATCATTTATGACGCGTTTCCCTAAAAATCATCTTTTTGGTTCCCAGTTCAAAGGGACCTAATACCTACTTACCTACTAGAACAGTTAACATCCGTAATAGGAATTGCCCCTGGTTTACGACTGAGGTTATTGATACCATCAAAGCTCGAAACAAGCTTTACAGTAAATGGAAACATAGACCATCTAATGCCAATTGGCTTGCCTACAAATCTATGCGCAACCATTCTACAGATATTGTACGAGCTGCTAAAAGAAATTTCTATGCTTCTAAACTGAGTACATCCCTCCCTCCCAAAAAGCTTTATAGTAACTTGCGACAGGTTGGTATCTCCAATGCTAAAAATAGCACTCAGTGTGATTTCGATCCTGATGCGCTGAATAAGCTTTTTGTTGAAAATAGTTCTGAAGAGTTAAGCTTTAATTTAGCAGAAAGCTCCAGCCCATCTCTGCATTCAATTAGCGACTTTGAAGTTGAAGTGGTAAGTGAAAATGAAGTTATTAGCTGTGTTGCGGCCATAAAATCAAACGCAGTTGGTGAAGATGGGTTGCCTCTGCGCTTCATCAAACTCATTCTGCCTTACATCATATCGCACTTAACACATGTCATTAACATGTGATACAGTGCACAACGTCAACTTTCCCTAAGTCGTGGAAGATTGCTCGAGTAATACCTGTAGCCAAAAAGGTAACTCCAGTCTCTGCCGCTGATTTCAGACCTATCAGCATTTTACCGTGCTTGTCGAAAGTCTTTGGAAAACTCATAGCAAGACAGATTCTTAAACACTTGTCCATTCATCGTTTACTGTATGCGGGACAATCAGGCTTCAGACCAAACCATAGTTGTTCCACTGCTATGGTCAACATACTGGAAGATATTAGACAAGAATTTGATAGAGGACATATTACGCTTCTTTGTCTGCTTGATTTTTCTAAGGCTTTTGATAAGGTAAACCACAAAATTCTCTGCTGGAAACTAAAAAACTTGTTTGGGTTCGGTGACGGAGCAGTGAGACTAGTTGGAAGTTTTCTCTCTGATAGATTTCAAAAAGTTGTGACTTGCGATTCGTCCTCAGCACTTCTAGCGGTGAAACAGGGTGTACCTCAGGGGTCAATTTTGGGCCCAATCCTGTTTTGCATGTTTATCAATGACTTGCCGACTGTCTGTAAATACACCTCGGTTCACCTATATGCAGATGATGTCCAGCTATACTCGGCCAGGCCAATTAATGATATAACTGAGCTTGTTACTCATATTAACGAGGACTTGTCTGGGATACACAATTGGTCGTTTATAAATGGACTGCTTTTAAATCCGAATAAGTCCCAGATCATTCCAATATCAAATAAAATATTCAACTTCAACCTTTTGCACGATGTACTGCTTACCGGGAGTAAACTTAAGGTTGCTGAAACCGTAACTAGCCTAGGATTTGTCATTAACTGCAATTTATCGGGATACAATCATATCAACTCAGTAGTCAGGCGTATTTATGGTTGCCTTCGTAGGCTGTGGATAACTGCAAGTTTTACGCCTACTGAAACTCGGAGGAAGCTTGTAGTTAGTCTTGTTCTACCCTTAATTACTTATGCTGAAGTTGTTTATTGTAATGTTGATTCGCTTTCTCAACGAAAGTTACAAGTAGCTTTCAATGATGCAGTGAGATATGTTTACGGTATCCGAAGATATGACCACGTATCTGAGTATTCAAAAGACTTACTTGGTACCAGTCTCCAACAATACATCAACGCCAGAAATTGTATTTTCTTATACAATATTGTAAAAAACAAGACGCCAGAGTATCTGTACGAAAACCTTAATTTTGCTCGTTCACGTAGGACCCTTAGCTTAATTCCATCACGTCATCGGTATTTAAACTCATCTCGTTTATTTTTCATCCATTCGATTAAATTATGGAACTCCTTACCACTAGTTATCAGAAACATTTCTAGTACCACACGCTTCAAGAGTGCAGTTTTTAACTATTTCTCGCTTCTTAGTTGAATTATTGTATATTGTATATTAAGTCTCTAATGAAAATTTTGTTAATTAGATCTTATTGCATTGAAATTGATTAAACACGTCCAGCTCTTTGTATTAATGCTAAGTACTATAAAAGATTTATCTTAATGTACATACCACTAAATTGAATAAATTGAAATTGAATTGAATTGAATTGAAATTGAATGATAACTGTCGAAACTAATGAAAGTGATTGAGAAAAAATTTAAGAGTTTGAAAAAGAAAGATGAACATTCTTTTTACTCCCTTCGTTGAATACTTTTGACAGTATTATAGGGAACGATTTCCCTTAAGCAAATAGATGCAAAAATCGATACTAAAAATGGAATTTTATTTTATAAACATGGCAAAGAAAAACTGTGTCATCTCACTTGTCAACAGGTTAACTTAATTATTACAGATCAAAAATCAGTTCCTGAGTACCTCCAAACACAATTTGAACAGGTAATCCAAGAAAAGGCGACTGTATTTGCAGAGCCCGATAGGGCATTACCTTATAATACGCGGATTGAAGCCACCATACGCACAACAACTGACGAACCCATCTATACAAGGAGCTATCCTTATCCTATTTCAGCAACCCAGTTCATAAATACTGAAATAAAATCACTGTTGCGTGATGGAATCATTCGAACCATCATTGTTCACCATAAAATTCCCCAATTCATGTAGTTAATAAGAAAGGTTAAGACGAAAATGGTAGGCCAAAATTAAGAATGGTCATCGACTTTAGAAAAATTAATGAGAACACCGTAGTCGACCGGTACCCCATCCCTGATACATCGGTTATATTAACAAATTTGGGTGAATCTAAATACTTTACAACCCTGGACTTAAAATCCGGGTTTCATCAAATTATCTTAGCCGTAAACGACCGGCAAAAGACTGCTTTCAGCGTTAATAAAGGCAAATACGAATTTTGTCGCTTGCCATTTGGCCTTAAAAATGCTCCCAGCATTTTTCAAAGAGCTATAGACTATATTTTACGAGAAGATATCGGTAAAATCTGTTATGTTTATATCGATGATATAATCATATACTTCCCAGACGAGCAGACACATTTAACACACATAGACAGAATATTGAAAAAACTGGAACAAGCCGGAATGCGTGTTTCCACGGAAAAATCTACATTTTTTAAAAACGAAGTAGAGTTTTTAGGTTTCTTAGTTTCACAGAAAGGTATTAAAACTTGCCCCGACAAAGTTCAGGATATTTTAAATTATAAAACACCAGAGACACTTCGAGCATTACGTTCATTCTTAGGGTTATCAGGATACTATCGTAGGTTTATAAAAGATTATGCGAGAATAGCTAAACCTTTGACGAAATGGTCATATAGGAACTAATCATTCAAAAAATATAAAGATAAAATTTGACACGGAGGCCTTACAGGCATTTGAAAAACTTAAGACAATTTTAGCTTCAGAAGACGTTTTACTACAATATCCGCATTATGGGAAGCCTCTTCAGTTAACAACTGATGCATTCTCACCTGCATTAGCAGCAGTCCTCTCTCAGGACGGCAAACCCATTACCATGATTTCACGAACGCTTTCAAAAATGGAAGAAAATTACGCCACCAATGAGCGTGAACTTTTGGCAATCGTATGGGCATTACAGAATCTCAGACATTACCTATATGGTACCAAAGACATTCACATATAAACAGATCACCAACCCCTTACATTCGCAATTTCAGACAAAAATCCAAATTCAAAGATCAAAAAATGGCGTGCGTTTATTGAGGAATTCTCACCCAAATTCCATTATAAACCTGGTAAAGAAAATAAAGTTGAAGATGCACTTTCTGGACAATTTATTCATACTTTATCTGAATCAGAAACAGTACATAGCGAAATTTCATTAACCAGAACAATTCAAACAATAAATTTGTTCACACTGAGAAACTGGTTATTGACCTTCTAAATAAAGATGACCAATTAGAGACAGTTACTACGGAACAGCATCGGGCACATCGATCCCTTCAGGAAAACTTTCAGCAAATTCTGTCGAAAATTAAATAACTCAGCTGACACATGTGCACGCATTACCTATCTACATATACTGTATATGTTTATCATACATACTTGCTTATCTTATACTTATTTACATTAACACATATCATACACATATGTATGTCTCTTTCTATTGTACAATTATTGTTTGAAATGTCCGTAGCTACGAGACTTTTGACCCGAGCGAATCGGTTTTTTAAATAAAGTTCTTACTTACTTACTTAGGTGGCGCTACAGTTCGGGGTGAACCTGGGCCTCAACTAACAAGCCTCTACAGTTAGCTCGGTCCTTAGCTAACTGCCTCCAGTTGCGCACTCCAAGGTCTGCCCCTGCTGCGTTGTCCCTCCGGGTGTGATTCGAAGACTCTTCGGGCCGGAGCACTGGTGTCCATTCGCTCTACATGTCCTAGCCATCTCAAACGACTAATGCGCAGTTTTTTTACTAGGTCGATGACGCTGTACAGCTCGTATAGTTCGTCGTTGAATCTTCTCCTCCAAAGCCCGTCAACCCAAATGGGACCGAATATTTTATGAAGAATTTTTCTCTCGAAACGACCGAGGAGAAGCTCGGACTTTATCATCCGCTTTTGATAAAGTCCGAGCTTCAGTGCCATAAAGCAGGACTGGGATGATCAAGGTCTTATATAGAGCCTCCTTAGTTGTTCGGGATAGGGCCTTACTACTCAATTCCCTTCTCAGCCCAAAGAAACAGCGATTGGTAAGAGTTATTCTTCGTTTTATTTCTGCTGAGGTGTTATTTTCGGAATTGATAGCAGAGCCGAGGTAGACAAAGTCCCTTACTACCTCAAAGTTCAGTCTAATTAAATCTTTCACGGGCGTTTATTTTTTATACCCTATCCTAAGGGTATATTAAGTTTGACACATAGTTTGTAACATTAAGAAATAATTGAAATAGACCCTATAAAGTATATATATTAGTGATCAGCATCAATAGCGAAATCGATTGACCGATGACCGTCCGTCCGTCATAAAATTCCTTAAATTTTCATATCTGGGCTTCTGACGAAAAGATACAGTAGAAGGGTAAATTTTTTTTAAATCCGAACACTGCCACGCGTACTTTTTTATAACTTCACTAAATTATATGAAACCGAAAAATTTTGTTAAGGCCAAATATTTAGGTATTCAGATTCCCTACAATTAACCATAGAACAGTTTTGGCCACGCCCACTTTTTGGGGGCGTTTTCATCAAAAAAACAGATTTTGATAAAATTTTACATGTAACATCCTCAAACGTTCGAGGTTATAGCCATATTTGAGTACGAAATGCAATTTGGCCACGCTAACTTTATAGAGAGCAGGATAGGGTATCAGACGATCCGTTCCAGACGGATTGGAGCTTTTCTGTATGTTTATCATTGGTGCCGAAATCCGGGAAGAAACGGAAAAGCAACTCTAAGATTAATCTCTTTAAAAATCCTAATTCTTAATTCTTCGGTGGTCGGTTTAATTTATTTGTTGAAAAATGGAATTGCAAGTGCGCGCTGGCTATCGCAGTGAAATAACAAAAATCGTAAAAGAAGCCATGGATTACCTCAATTCACCGAGTTCAAAAATTTTGGATGATCCGGTCGTCTTGGACAGTATAAAATAAGAGTTGTCCTCACTCTTACATCGTTTGACTGCTCATCAGAATCTTATTGCTATCAATAAGGATATTCAGATCAAGGGTATAGAGGACAAAAATTCGGAAAAAATTGCGGGGTACGAGAACTCGGCTGTTGGTGCAATTGCACGCGTTGAAGTACGTCTTAAGTTAATTGATCGCCTCATGCAACAGTTAATGAACTTAACTCCAGTACATAATAAAACGGATTCATATGGACTGAGACAACTGTACAACACGGTCATATCAGCTAGTCGATCTCTCACAGCTCTCGGCGTCCCTTCTTCACACTATTATATAATGTTGAATCAATCCTCTTACGTTGCATGCCCGGTGAGTTAAGAATTCAATACCATCGCACACAGAAGGAAGCGGCAAAAGACGATGCAGTAAAACTGCACATCTGCCAGTATGTTTTAATGGCTCCTAGTGGGAGTAGCGATCAGTTTAAAGAACTAAAGTTGGCGGATTCGAATGAAGGCGGGTGGGTACAGGAGGATGGTTTGGGACTTTTGATCGGTGCGGATTATTATTGGTGTGTTGTTACCGGTAAACATCGTAAATTATCAAGTCATTTGGCGGCTGTGTTCACAGTTTTTGGTTGGACAGTTCAATGTCCATGTGAAAATGTGTGAAAAACATACAGAAAAGCTACAATCCGTCTGGAACGGATCGTCTGATACCCTAGCCTCCTCTCTATAAAGTGGGCGTGGCCAAATTGCATTTTGTACTCAAATATGGCTATAACCTCGAACGTTTGAGGATGTTACATGTAAAATTTTATCAAAATCGGTTTTTTGATGAAAACGCCCCCAAAAAGTGGGCGTGGCCAAAACTCTTCTACGGGTGAATTGTAGGGAATCTGAATGCCTAAATATTTGGTCTTAACAAAATTTTTCGGTTTCATATAATTTAGTGAAGTTATGAAAAAGTGGGCGGATTTCAAAAATTTTTACACTTGTACTGTATCTTTTCCTCAGAAGCCCAGATATGAAATTTCATCGTCCTAGCTCAAAATTTAAGGCCCAAAAAGCGGTGACATACGGACGGACGGACGGTCATCGCTCAATCGATTTCGCTATTGATGCTGATCACGAATATATATACTTTATAGGGTCTATCTCGATTATTTCTCTATGTTACAAACTATGTGTCAAACTTAATATACCCTTAGGATAGGGTATAATGACAATGGGGAGAAAATTTACGAAGCGTCTTCTTCACTTTGTAGTTTTGCGATAGAAGACATGTGGAGTTTAGAAGTACTGGGAATTCGAGGCGAGAAGTGTGAAGCCGATTCATTTACCGACGATCTCAAGGCCAAGTGTTTACGGAAAACAGCGACAAGATACGAAGCAGCTCTTCCTTGCAAAAAATCAGAGTTATTGATGGCAAGTAACAGGGAAAACGCGGTCATTCGACTTCATTCGCTAGTAAAGAAACTTTCAAGAGAACCATCTATGCTTTGGGAATACGATGCTGCTGTGAGGGAGTTTATTGCTTCTGGGTTCGCAAAGCTGGCTAGTATAAAGGTAATTGGCAAATTATATTATATGCCTTACCTTTCTTTAAATGAATTATTGTTGACGGGATCCAATCTGCTTCCAGAAATATTTTGTATTCTTTTGCACTTTAGAATGGGTAGAATTGCGATTACTGCCGATATTGAAAAGGCGTTTTTACAAATCAGACCGAGACAGCCATCGATTTCTTTGGTTTGCAGATAAGATTCAATAATCGGCTAAATTACCACCCATTAAAGAGTTTCGCATGACTCGAGTTACTTTTGGAGTCACTTGCAGTCCTTTTTATACCCTATCCTAAGGGTATATTAAGTTTGACACATAGTTTGTAACATAGAGAAATAATCGAGATAGACCCTATAAAGTATATATATTCGTGATCAGCATCAATAGCGAAATCGATTGAGCGATGACCGTCCGTCCGTCCGTATGTCACCGCTTTTTGGGCCTTAAATTTTGAGCTAGGACGATGAAATTTCATATCTGGGCTTCTGAGGAAAAGATACAGTACAAGTGTAAAAATTTTTGAAATCCGCCCAAAAATTTTGTTAAGTCCAAATATGTAGGTATTCAGATTCCCTACAATTCACGAGTAGAAGAGTTTTGGCCACGCTCACTTTTTGGGGGCGTTTTCATCAAAAAACCGATTTTGATAAAATTTTACATGTAACATCCTCAAACGTTCGAGGTTATAGCCATATGTTATCTGGAAGGATAAGGAAAGGGCGTTTTATGTTGATGATATCGTGGTCAGTATGGATAGTCAAAGTCAGGCAAAGCAGTTTCATCGAGATTCCGTAGAGGTTATGAGTTGCGCTCGTATGCATTTGCGAAAATGGACCAGCAACGATCGGGAAGTTAGGAGTTACTTAGGCGCTGACAGCATCGAACCAATCCAGATGGTATTGGGTCTCAAATGGAACATTCATAGCGAAGAGTTGACCATCAACGTGAAACCGCTCAGCATAGATGAATCCTTTGTTCCAACGAAGCGTAACATTTTAAAAATTATTGCCTCTATTTATGATCCATTGGGATTTCTAAGCCCTATTGCAACCCGTTTAAAAATTATTTTTCAGTGTCTTTGGCGATTCAAATTAGACTAGGGCAGCCCCCTTCCCGCTGATTTTTTGAACGAGTGGATTGTGTGTTCCAAAGGCTTACATCGAATTGGGAGCTTGGCTAGGTATGGGTGCTAACAGCCACGCTATTGAGACACATATTTTCGCAGATGCTAGTATTAAGGCATTCGGTGCAGTGGCCTACGTACTAATTGAAGATACCTCAGGCAACGTGAAGGTAAATTTCGTGTGTGCAAAGGCGCGTGTAGCACCATTGAAGGAAACGCAGACCGACGAAATGAGTTTACCAAAGTTGGAACTTACTGCTTCCCTGATGGCAGCCCGATTGAGGTCATATTTTGATAAATTGGCGATGCCATTTGGAACCTATGTTTTATGGACCGATTCGCGTTACATTGGATGCTTGAAGATGCGAAGAGATGGAAGCCCTACGTGTTCAACGGAGTCAAGGAGATACAAGACATTACGAAAGGAGGTGAATGGCGGCATTGTCCAGGTAAACTTAACCCAGCCGATCTACTTACGAGGGGAATATCCGTGGACAAGTTTGAGGCATCACCTGAATGGAGAGATGGTCCAGAATGGCTTGGGAAGCCTAAAGCTGAGTGGCCGATGGAAGCCCGAATAACTGCTGCACCTACAGTCTCACTTACATTGTTCGAAGATGCAGAAGAAACACAGGGTAGTATAATTCTCGAACCGTTATTGGCTTATGACAAGGTAAGCTCTTGGAAAAGACTATTGCGAATAACAGCATATGTTCTGCAGGCAGTGGATCGCTTTCGTGGTAAGCATCATCCTTGGATAAAGTTTCTTAAAGCTGGTGAGTTGGAGGTCGCTGAGAAATATTGGATAAAGTTTTTCCAAAAGTTGTATTTTAAAAATGAATTTCGCATTTGTCAAAGAAAAAACCCATTCCACTATCTTCAAACCTGTTGACACTCAACCCTTTCTTGGATGCTGAAGGTTTTTTGCGGGCTGGTAGCAGATTACAGTTACTTGAGGAGCAGTTAGATGTCGTAAGCCCAATTCTACTACCGAAATCCAGTCATTTAAGTACTTTGGTAGTTACGCATCTGCACGAGGTATCACTACATGGTGAAGTTGGTGCGGTATTGACACGATACAAGACAAATTTTGGTTACCAGGTAGTCGGCAACTTATCAAGAAGGTTATCAACGCATGCAAGCTCTGCCGTAGATTTAAAAGTAAGCCTCTTTCAAATCCTTTCGCGCCGCTGCCCAAGGAACGGATGATGGCTTTGAAGGCATTCGAAACCGTGGGAGTCGATTTTGCGGGTCCACTTTATACTTGTCAAAATGGAGAAGCAGATAAAGTCTATATTATGTTGTTCACGTGCGCTGTGGTCCGAGTAATACATTTAGAACTGCTGTTGAGTCTTAATGGAATGCTGTCTGTTGGCTTTAGGAGGTTCATTGCTCGAAGAGGTGCCCCCAAGATCATCTATTCAGATAACGCCAAGACGTTTAAAAGAGCATCGGCAGAGTTACGGTGTGTGGGAAACATTCTTGACAGTGAAGTGTTTTAAGGATTTTTAAGCAATCGTGGGATAATTTGGCGGTTTAGCGTCGAACGGGCTCCATGGTTGGGCGGTTTTTGGGAACGTATGGTTAAAAGCGTTAAGAACGTCCTTAACATTACTATTTGGAAGTCGAAATTAACAAACGAAGAGCTGTATACCCTACTCGCCGAAACGAAAAACGTTATTAATATGCGTCCACTAACCTATCTGAGTGACGACCCAATGGATTTGACTCCACTTACTCCAAGCTGTTTACTTGCTGGACATTTTGAGACATCTTCGAAGCTGCTGCCAGAGTTGGCTAATGATGCTGAATTACGTAAATTGTGGAGAACCAGTACTCAATATATAAATCGTTTATGGAAAAGATGGAATACAGAGTATCTTCGTCTGCTGAGATCTGCGCACCATTCCGGTAAGACCAATTCCTCAGAAATTAAATTGGGAGATGTGGTTTTGGTTCACGATATTGCTGTTCCGCGTCTGCAAGTTAGCCGTGGTGGAGACCTGCTTCCCTGGAAGGGATAATAAAATAAGGGCCTGCGAAGTTCGTTTTGCTAACGGTAAGAAAGTTAGACGTCCCATCCAGTTGCTATATCCTATGGAGATTCGTCGCTTGCCCCGCCCGGAGGATGTCGAAAATTAAATAACTCAGCTGACACATGCATGCATTACCTATCTATATATTTACATTTACACATATCATACACATATGTATGTCTCTTTCTATTGTACAATTATTGTTTGAAATGTCCGTGGCTACGAGACTTTTGACCCGAGCGAATCGGTTTTTTAAATAAAGTTCAGTCTAATTAAATCTTTCACGGGCGTTTATTTTTTCTCAAATTCTCAATGATATTAAGAAGATGCTCAAGACTATTATTATGAATTGCAAAATATGCTTGGAAAACAAATACCAAAGGAAACCTTCTAAACCAGAGGTAGGCGCAACACCTTTGCCTAGCTTTCCGGGAGAAATTCTACATATCGATATCTTTATAACAAATAAGCAGCATTTCTTAACATGCATTGATAAATTCTCAAGTTCGTAATAGTAACCCCTATAGCCTCACGTTCTTCCATTGACATAGAAGAAGCATTGCTTCAAATTTTAGGAAAATTCAAAAGCACAGCAACAAATAAGAGTCACAGTAGTACTTGTGCTTCTAGCAACACATAGATATAATAATACAATCCACTCTATTACGAATGCAAAACCAACCGATATAATGCACGATTATCAATAAGAGAAGCTAGAGGTCATAAGGAAAAAGCTAGCCATAGCTCAAAAAAAAAAAAAAGTTTCGTCGAATTAACCAAAACACTTCCAATAAAATATGCAACCCTGGCGAACTAGTTTTCATCCGTAGAAATAGGCGCTTAGGAAACAAATTCGAAAAAATCTTTATTGAAAAAGTAATAGAAACAAATTTAGGCACCACAGTCTTAATAGACGGCAAGAAGATTCACAAGAGTAATCCCCGTTAACAATATATTTTCAGTTTGTCACAACGATTTTGAACTTCTATTAACAAAACAAAATACGCTAATTGAAAACAGCAATAGACAAGCAAAAATAAATTCTCAAATACAAGACAATATTAATGAATTGACAAATCAGATTAACGCTATAGTTTTACAAAACAGCGATTTTCTGATCCGAGGACTACCAGCTTTCGTCTTTTCAGTACTCAATTTAAGAAACAAAGCCTCTCTCAAAGGCCAATCTTTTTATACCCTATCCTAAGGGTATATTAAGTTTGACACATAGTTTGTAACACAGAGAAATAATCGAGATAGACCCTATAAAGTATATATATTCGTGATCAGCATCAATAGCGAAATCGATTGAGCGATGACCGTCCGTCCGTCCGTCCGTATGTCACCGCTTTTTGGGCCTTAAATTTTGAGCTAGGACGATGAAATTTCATATCTGGGCTTCTGAGGAAAAGGTACAGTACAAGTGTAAAAATTTTTTAAATCCGCCCACTGCCACGCCCACTTTTTCATAACTTCACTAAATTATATGAAACCGAAAAATTTTGTTAAGACCAAATATTTAGGCATTCAGATTCCCTACAATACACCCGTACAAAAGTTTTGGCCACGCCCACTTTTTGGGGGCGTTTTCATCATAAAACCGATTTTTGGGCCTTAAATTTTTAACTAGGACGCTGAAATTTCATATCTGGGCTTCTGACGAAAAGATACAGTAGAAGTGTACATTTTTTTTACATCCGTCCACTGCCACGCCTACTTTTTTATAACTTCACTAAATTATATGAAACCGAAAAATTTTGTTAAGACCAAATATTTAGGTATTCAGATTTTAATTGCGGGGTACGAGAACTCGGCTGTTGGTGCAATTGCACGCGTTGAAGTACGTCTTAAGTTAATTGATCGCCTCATGCAACAGTTAATGAACTTAACTCCAGTACATAATAAAACGGATTCATATGGACTGAGACAACTGTACAACACGGTCATATCAGCTAGTCGATCTCTCACAGCTCTCGGCGTCCCTTCTTCACACTATTATATAATGTTGAATCAATCCTCTTACGTTGCATGCCCGGTGAGTTAAGAATTCAATACCATCGCACACAGAAGGAAGCGGCAAAAGACGATGCAGTAAAACTGCACATCTGCCAGTATGTTTTAATGGCTCCTAGTGGGAGTAGCGATCAGTTTAAAGAACTAAAGTTGGCGGATTCGAATGAAGGCGGGTGGGTACAGGAGGATGGTTTGGGACTTTTGATCGGTGCGGATTATTATTGGTGTGTTGTTACCGGTAAACATCGTAAATTATCAAGTCATTTGGCGGCTGTGTTCACAGTTTTTGGTTGGACAGTTCAATGTCCATGTGAAAATGTGTGAAAAACATACAGAAAAGCTACAATCCGTCTGGAACGGATCGTCTGATACCCTATCCTCCTCTCTATAAAGTGGGCGTGGCCAAATTGCATTTTGTACTCAAATATGGCTATAACCTCGAACGTTTGAGGATGTTAAATGTAAAATTTTATCAAAATCGGTTTTTTGATGAAAACGCCCCCAAAAAGTGGGCGCGGCCAAAACTCTTCTACGGGTGAATTGTAGGGAATCTGAATACCTAAATATTTGGTCTTAACAAAATTTTTCGGTTTCATATAATTTAGTGAAGTTATGAAAAAGTGGGCGTGGCAGTGGGCGGATTTCAAAAATGTTTACACTTGTACTGTATCTTTTCCTCAGAAGCCCAGATATGAAATTTCATCGTCCTAGCTCAAAATTTAAGGCCCAAAAAGCGGTGACATACGGACGGACGGACGGATGGACGGACGGACGGACGGTCATCGCTCAATCGATTTCGCTATTGATGCTGATCACGAATATATATACTTTATAGGGTCTATCTCGATTATTTCTCTATGTTACAAACTATGTGTCAAACTTAATATACCCTTAGGATAGGGTATAATGACAATGGGGAGAAAATTTACGAAGCGTCTTCTTCACTTTGTAGTTTTGCGATAGAAGACATGTGGAGTTTAGAAGTACTGGGAATTCGAGGCGAGAAGTGTGAAGCCGATTCATTTACCGACGATCTCAAGGCCAAGTGTTTACGGAAAACAGCGACAAGATACGAAGCAGCTCTTCCTTGCAAAAAATCAGAGTTATTGATGGCAAGTAACAGGGAAAACGCGGTCATTCGACTTCATTCGCTAGTAAAGAAACTTTCAAGAGAACCATCTATGCTTTGGGAATACGATGCTGCTGTGAGGGAGTTTATTGCTTCTGGGTTCGCAAAGCTGGCTAGTATAAAGGTAATTGGCAAATTATATTATATGCCTTACCTTTCTTTAAATGAATTATTGTTGACGGGATCCAATCTGCTTCCAGAAATATTTTGTATTCTTTTGCACTTTAGAATGGGTAGAATTGCGATTACTGCCGATATTGAAAAGGCGTTTTTACAAATCAGACCGAGACAGCCATTGATTTCTTTGGTTTGCAGATAAGATTCAATAATCGGCTAAATTACCACCCATTAAAGAGTTTCGCATGACTCGAGTTACTTTTGGAGTCACTTGCAGTCCTTTTTATACCCTATCCTAAGGGTATATTAAGTTTGACACATAGTTTGTAACATAGAGAAATAATCGAGATAGACCCTATAAAGTATATATATTCGTGATCAGCATCAATAGCGAAATCGATTGAGCGATGACCGTCCGTCCGTCCGTCCGTATGTCACCGCTTTTTGGGCCTTAAATTTTGAGCTAGGACGATGAAATTTCATATCTGGGCTTCTGAGGAAAAGGTACAGTACAAGTGTAAAAATTTTTTAAATCCGCCCACTGCCACGCCCACTTTTTCATAACTTCACTAAATTATATGAAACCGAAAAATTTTGTTAAGACCAAATATTTAGGCATTCAGATTCCCTACAATACACCCGTACAAAAGTTTTGGCCACGCCCACTTTTTGGGGGCGTTTTCATCATAAAACCGATTTTTGGGCCTTAAATTTTTAACTAGGACGCTGAAATTTCATATCTGGGCTTCTGACGAAAAGATACAGTAGAAGTGTACATTTTTTTTACATCCGTCCACTGCCACGCCTACTTTTTTATAACTTCACTAAATTATATGAAACCGAAAAATTTTGTTAAGACCAAATATTTAGGTATTCAGATTTTAATTGCGGGGTACGAGAACTCGGCTGTTGGTGCAATTGCACGCGTTGAAGTACGTCTTAAGTTAATTGATCGCCTCATGCAACAGTTAATGAACTTAACTCCAGTACATAATAAAACGGATTCATATGGACTGAGACAACTGTACAACACGGTCATATCAGCTAGTCGATCTCTCACAGCTCTCGGCGTCCCTTCTTCACACTATTATATAATGTTGAATCAATCCTCTTACGTTGCATGCCCGGTGAGTTAAGAATTCAATACCATCGCACACAGAAGGAAGCGGCAAAAAACGATGCAGTAAAACTGCACATCTGCCAGTATGTTTTAATGGCTCCTAGTGGGAGTAGCGATCAGTTTAAAGAACTAAAGTTGGCGGATTCGAATGAAGGCGGGTGGGTACAGGAGGATGGTTTGGGACTTTTGATCGGTGCGGATTATTATTGGTGTGTTGTTACCGGTAAACATCGTAAATTATCAAGTCATTTGGCGGCTGTGTTCACAGTTTTTGGTTGGACAGTTCAATGTCCATGTGAAAATGTGTGAAAAACATACAGAAAAACTACAATCCGTCTGGAACGGATCGTCTGATACCCTAGCCTCCTCTCTATAAAGTGGGCGTGGCCAAATTGCATTTTGTACTCAAATATGGCTATAACCTCGAACGTTTGAGGATGTTACATGTAAAATTTTATCAAAATCGGTTTTTTGATGAAAACGCCCCCAAAAAGTGGGCGTGGCCAAAACTCTTCTACGGGTGAATTGTAGGGAATCTGAATGCCTAAATATTTGGTCTTAACAAAATTTTTCGGTTTCATATAATTTAGTGAAGTTATGAAAAAGTGGGCGGATTTCAAAAATTTTTACACTTGTACTGTATCTTTTCCTCAGAAGCCCAGATATGAAATTTCATCGTCCTAGCTCAAAATTTAAGGCCCAAAAAGCGGTGACATACGGACGGACGGACGGACGGTCATCGCTCAATCGATTTCGCTATTGATGCTGATCACGAATATATATACTTTATAGGGTCTATCTCGATTATTTCTCTATGTTACAAACTATGTGTCAAACTTAATATACCCTTAGGATAGGGTATAATGACAATGGGGAGAAAATTTACGAAGCGTCTTCTTCACTTTGTAGTTTTGCGATAGAAGACATGTGGAGTTTAGAAGTACTGGGAATTCGAGGCGAGAAGTGTGAAGCCGATTCATTTACCGACGATCTCAAGGCCAAGTGTTTACGGAAAACAGCGACAAGATACGAAGCAGCTCTTCCTTGCAAAAAATCAGAGTTATTGATGACAAGTAACAGGGAAAACGCGGTCATTCGACTTCATTCGCTAGTAAAGAAACTTTCAAGAGAACCATCTATGCTTTGGGAATACGATGCTGCTGTGAGGGAGTTTATTGCTTCTGGGTTCGCAAAGCTGGCTAGTATAAAGGTAATTGGCAAATTATATTATATGCCTTACCTTTCTTTAAATGAATTATTGTTGACGGGATCCAATCTGCTTCCAGAAATATTTTGTATTCTTTTGCACTTTAGAATGGGTAGAATTGCGATTACTGCCGATATTGAAAAGGCGTTTTTACAAATCAGACCGAGACAGCCATCGATTTCTTTGGTTTGCAGATAAGATTCAATAATCGGCTAAATTACCACCCATTAAAGAGTTTCGCATGACTAGAGTTACTTTTGGAGTCACTTGCAGTCCTTTTTATACCCTATCCTAAGGGTATATTAAGTTTGACACATAGTTTGTAACATAGAGAAATAATCGAGATAGACCCTATGAAGTATATATATTCGTGATCAGCATCAATAGCGAAATCGATTGAGCGATGACCGTCCGTCCGTCCGTCCGTATGTCACCGCTTTTTGGGCCTTAAATTTTGAGCTAGGACGATGAAATTTCATATCTGGGCTTCTGAGGAAAAGATACAGTACAAGTGTAAAAATTTTTGAAATCCGCCCACTGCCACGCCCACTTTTTCATAACTTCACTAAATTATATGAAACCGAAAAATTTTGTTAAGACCAAATATTTAGGCATTCAGATTCCCTACAATACACCCGTACAAAAGTTTTGGCCACGCCCACTTTTTGGGGGCGTTTTCATCATAAAACCGATTTTTGGGCCTTAAATTTTTAACTAGGACGCTGAAATTTCATATCTGCGCTTCTGACGAAAAGATACAGTAGAAGTGTACATTTTTTTTACATCCGTCCACTGCCACGCCTACTTTTTTATAACTTCACTAAATTATATGAAACCGAAAAATGTTGTTAAGACCAAATATTTAGGTATTCAGATTTCCTACAATTCAGCTATAGAACAATTTTGGCCACGCCCACTTTTAGGGGGCGTTTTCATCAAAAAACCTATTTTGATAAAATTTCACATGTAACATCCTCAAACGTTCGACGTTATAGCCATATTTGAGTACCAAATGCAATTTGGGCATGAGCACTTTATAGAAACGAGGATAGGGTATCATACGATCCGTTCCAGACGGATTGTAGCTTTTCTGTATGTTTTAATCCAGTGCTCAGATTTAGCTCTGCTTTCCCATAAGCATATAAAACAGGGATGTTTCGTATAACCATCTTGCTGACTCAAGGGGAAGTTTACCATTTTCAGATCTATGCATATAACCCAGTTATGTTCTGCGTACTTTATTTTTTTCAAAAGAACCCAGCTTATTGCCATTATGCAAAAGTATACATTTAAGACTGCGTTTTGATGAGTCTATAAATAAACGCCAATCATTTGAGTTATAGTTTTGTAATCCTATTGCAGCCATTAAACCAGAAATATTGTTGCAAAATGCAAAATCATCCTCTTCAGAAAAGAAAGGGAGTACATTTTTTTCCCTTTATTTGTGTTTGGTGTTACTAGATTTCTTTCTTTCAACCGAGAAGCTAGAACTTCTGATGCTTTTTTAGACAGTCCAAGATCTCTGATTAAGTCATCTAGATCATTTTGATTAAACAGTCTAGGTTCGAAAGGGCAATAAAAATCACTATCTTTACCATTATCACTATTTTCTGAAGGTTCTGGAGAAGTTAGATTGGACGTACTGGATTGAGACTGTGGTACTGACTCATCACTAGTACTCAGAACACGTCTAATAGCAGATTGCAAGCTAGGATAAGTCCACTTGGATCGATTTTTACGGTTTATTCCGTTAATATTTACAAGATAAAAATAACAGTCATCGTGATGATTTGATGGTTCGCGCCAGATCATTGGACTTTTGTAGGTCTTTTTTTTATTTGCCCATAAACGCAAAGACTCAACACAGCTTTTACATACCAAATTTGGGATCCAAGGCTTGATCTTTATTTCTAATAGCTTCCCAAAGTACTCCATGTAGGTTTGTTTTACAAAGTCAGACACATTCAATCGACATTCTTTAAACATGCACCTACTCACCACAAATGAAACAAAAACTATTTGGATTGTTTACACAAGTTCTTCTTGATGACGACGATGACGAAAATTTATGAAATCTGGTTACTTACTGCGCGGTTCGTAACAGTTTGTCGACTAAGAAGTAAAATTCTATGGGGTACTTGTATCCCAAAAACTCGAGCTGGTACATAAAAAGTAACGGCAGATTCGAAATCAGCAACGTCAAATTAGTAACAAACAGTTATAAAACCTCATGCAACGGAAAAAAAGTGTGATTTTGTTTACCAATGTAATTCATTAAACAGATTATTGGATCATTTTTTTGTTTGTATAAAAGAACTTAAAGTAAAAACATCTTGCGCTTCTTATGAACTGCTTAATAATTCGTTCCATCACAAGCAAACGGAGTTTGAATTTGAATTTTACAATATTTTAAAGCCGGTTGATAGTAATACTAAAACTTTTAATTTCCATAAACCAAATTTTGTGGGTTTAAATAGTTGGATCAATTCGTTTGATTGGACTTATCGATTTCATTGACTAAATCTAAATGAAATGTATGCTCGTTTCAAAACTATTATTGACGCAGGGTTTGAAATGTACATATGTACCGAGGACACATAAAAAGAAACTCTCAAAGCCCCCCTGGTATAACCAACGGTTAATGCATTTGAAGAACTTAAAAAACAAGGCCCTTAAACGGTATAAGAATTCGCAAACCTTGGTTGATTATGCTACTTTTTGCACCTTGAGAAAGCAGTTTAGTGTGCTCATTAGGTTTCTTCATAGAAATTACGTGAACCGTCAACCACAATGTCTTAATACATAAGTTGAAGTGCTTCGGTTTCCACTCATCTATGTTAAGATGGATCTCGTATTTTTTAACGAATAGAGTGCAGTTGGTTAAGCTCGATTATATTCAGTCTAATCCATTTCACTGTTGTTCAGGTGTACCCCAAGGCAGTCACCTAGGGCCTTTACTTTTCATTATATTTATCAACGATATAACATCTGTTCTTAGCTACAGCAAATGCCTTCTGTATGCAGATGATTTAAAACTGTTTTTAAGTATTTCAAGCACAAATGATTGCATAAAGCTTCAATATGACATTGATGCGCTTTCAATTAGGTGCAAAATTAATTGCCTCCATCTTAACATAGCGAAATGCAACGTCACTACATTTAGTAGATCCTCCAACCGTATTATTTATAGATACTTAATCGATTCCTTAGATCTTATACGAATAAATAAGGTTAAAGATCTCGGTGTTGTTTTTGGTCAGGCATTGTCTTTTTGTGATCACATAGATTATTTATTTATTTATTTATTTATTTCATCAACTAGCTTAAGCTTAACAGATTACAGAATTTAAATAATAATAATAATAATAATAAATGCTATAAAAGTAGATAGAAATTATAAATTAAGGAATGTAAATGAAATTAAAAATTAAAAAAAACATACAGAAAAGCTACAATCCATCTGGAACGGATCGTCTGATACCCTATCCTCCTCCCTATAAAGTAGGCGTGGCCAAATTGCATTTTATACTCAAATATAGCTATAATGCCGAACGTTTGAGGATGTTACATGTAAAATTTTATCAAAATAGTTTTTTTGATGATAATGCCCCCAAAAAGTGGGCGTGGCCAAAACTGTTCTATGGGTGAATTGTAGGGAATCTGAATACCCAAATATTTGGTCTTAACAATATTTTTCGGTTTCATGTAATTTAGTGAAGTTATAAAAAAGTAGGCGTGGCAGTGGGCGGATGTAAAAAAATTTTACACTTGTACTGTATCTTTTCGTCAGAAGCCCAGATATGAAATTTCAGCGTCGTAAATGTAGATACACTTCGAATCAAGCACCTCTCGTTCACTTGGATCTCGTTCGTTGCAGGCACCACACCTCTTACTGGCTAAGTATCACACCTAATCATTTATATCATAATATAATAAATTTGTTATCTTGTTGCACAATCGTTGTCGTTCTTTTCTTCAGTCATTTCGGTGCAATTACAAGAATTGTCGTTTGATCGCTTTATTCATTAACATAATTATTGGTCCTTCTGTAGTCGGATTAATTTAAATGAATTAGACAATCGCGTTGCTGACAAATAATCTAATTTGAAATTTCATGTGTGATTAGTGCATCTAGAGACAATAAAATTTGTTGCAAAGATAATCCCCTTTGATTTATAGTGAGAGCCTTATAATTCCGTAAGGGGGCAACATTAAGTTCAAGCCGTTTACCAGAAATTTCCCTTTAAAAATCTCGTGTCAGTTAATTCGTTTTTCATAATCATGAACACTTTAAATCTAAAACGCGGAAATGCGAAAGGCCGTCTGACTCGTGCAGCAACTTTCGTAGACACAATCGAAGCATCCACAACTCTTGAGATGCTAGAAATTCGTTTAAGTAAATTAGAGGAAACGTGGTCTGAATTTTCGTCGCTGCATTACGAACTTTTGCAGCAAGTGCAGGAAACGGAATCAATTGAGCTTGAAGCTGAATTTGGCGAATATGAATCGAAATATTTCATAGCTCATTCAAAAATTGTCAAAGCCACTCGCGAACGTAAAAGCGTGATACAAAAGGAAGTAAACGTGTCGGTTGTAGAAGATCTTGCTAACCAGCAGTCTGCATTTTTGGAAAAACTTAACTCCTCTACAAACAATTCGTCGTCTATAAGTCTTCCAAAAATCGTCATACCGTCGTTTTCGGGAAATTATAAGGGCTGGCCGTCTTTTCGTGATCTTTTCCTAGGCTCGGTTGACAATCGAAGTGATCTCACTGCTACACAGAAGTTTCACTACCTAAAATCATTCCTTCGAGATGATGCGGCTAACCTAATTAAACATATGTCAAGTTCCGAAACAAATTATGTTGAGGCCTGGGAGCGGCTAGAAAAGCGTTACGATCGGGTCCATCTAATAGTGCGCTCTTTTATTCAGACATTTCTATCACTTCCTGCAATCAGTGTCAGTAATGTTCAAACGCTACGAAAAATCACTGACGGGGCAGATGAGGTCGTGCGCGGACTTAATGCCCTTGAACAAAACGGTCGTGATCCGTGGCTAATATACCTGCTTCTGAACAAGCTTGATCAAGACTCACAACAAGCTTGGGCAGAGGATGCCGGGTATCGGGATGATTGCACATTCAATGAACTTGTAGATTTTTTGCAATCACGTTGTGACGCTCTCGAATCGTGCCAAACAGTGAATCGTTCTGCTACATCGCGTTCAAAGTCAGCAGCTTCAATTCGAACCCATATAGCAGAAGAATGTAATCTTAAATCACAGTGCCGCAAGTGCAAAAATGACCATTTATTACCCCAGTGTCCCAAATTCGTGGCTTTAGACGTTGAGTCGCGTCGTAATTTCGTAAAAACCAATTCACTTTGTTTTAATTGTCTTCGGATAGGACATTCGTCGAGTAAGTGCCGATCTACATTTCGTTGTCGCGTTTGCAAATCACGACACCATTCGTTAGTCCATCCTTATGAACCAAATAATTCTCCATCGTCATCGTCCTCAAGGCCATTGCCGAATCATGACCCGTCGTTGCTTCTCCAACAATCTCCGTCTTTCGCACCACATTCAAAATCTGCTTCTCCACTCGTGAATAATCATTCTGTTGAATTTAGTCGTCGGAAGCAAACCATTCTACCTACTGTGCTAGCTAAAGTTCGGGATGTTCAGGGGAATCTCATTGATTGTCGAGTGTTACTGGACTCTGGATCCCAATAATCATTTGTCGTCGAGTCCTTCTCTCAAAGACTCGGGTATCCTCGTGTTCATGCTAGGATTCCAGTTCTCGGGTTGTCATCTAAGGAAGCAGGGTATACAAAAGGATATATCTCCTTAAATCTTTGTTCTCGATATAACTCAACTAGCTTATTTGTCGATGCATTTATCCTACATAAGTTGACATCAAATCTACCATCCAAGTAGTTAGATGTATCTTCTTGGCCGCATATCGTTAATCTAGACTTAGCTGATCCACATTTTAATCTAGCTAGTCCGATCGATGTTCTACTTGGCGCCGATAAACTTTGGTGTATTTTAAAAGGCGAGCAAATCTACGGTCCTGAAGGTATTCCACTCGCTCAAAATACGTCCTTTGGATGGGTAGTGACAGGAGAGGTTTTTGATCGTTCGGCTTCTGACAATTTAACTTTGTCTTCGCTTCATTCGTCTATGGACGTTGATGTTTTGTTGCAGCGCTTTTGGGAGCTGGAACACGTGGATCCGGCAAAGAATGAGTGTTTTGCTAACGATGAGGCTGAAAAACGTTTTCAGGAAACATTCACTTGCTCATCGGATGGGAAATATATCGTCCAACTTCCCTTTAAAACGTCAAATCCATCTTTCGGGAATACATTAAAATCTGCCATGTCTCGTTTATATTCCATGGAACGTCGCTTTCGGTATAATCCTGAACTTCAACGCTTGTACTCGGAATTTATGAAGGAATACCTTAAACTTGGTCACATGCGGCAAATTCCTCCTAACGAAATCGAAACAATCCCTGGCAAACATTTTTACCTGCCACATCACGCGGTTTTGAAACCAGACAGTTCATCAACTAAATTACGTGTCGTGTTTGATGGATCTATAAAGGATTCGTATGGACAATCATTAAATAGCGCGTTGTTAGTAGGTCCTCCAATTCAACGGGATTTGATAGGCGTGTGCTTGCGCTTTCGGGAGCATAGATACGTTTTCACCGCCGATGTTGTAAAAATGTTTCGCCAAATCTGGGTTGAGGAGTCGCACACTGACTTTCAGAGGATTGTGTGGCGTGAAAATCCAAGTGAACACATCCAACATTTTCGTTTATGTACTGTCACCTACGGTACCGCATCCGCTCCGTTCTTGGCAGTTCGAATATTAAAGCAGCTAGCACTTGATTATAAATCAAAGTACCCAAATGCATCCCAAGTTCTATTAAATGATGTATATGTTGACGACGTCATGACAGGATCGAGCTCCATTCAATCGCTAATTGACTTGCAGTCAGAGCTAGTTGCGCTGTTAGGAGAAGCTAAACTTCAGCTTCGAAAATGGAGTTCGAACTGTTGGCCACTTCTTTCTCGCTTGCCAAAAGAGGACTGTGAATTTTCCATCTTCGACACCGAACGCTCGCATTCGTTAATCAAAGTACTCGGTATGTACTGGAGTCCTGTTAGTGACGAGTTCTCTTTTCGTATGTCGAAATCTGTTTTATCGTCTTTGTCGACCAAACGAACCTTACTTTCAGAAGTATCTCGCATTTTCGATCCCTTGGGACTGTTAGCTCCCTCCGTAATTTTGTTCAAGATCCTGTTTCAGGAACTGTGGTCTTCGGAATTGAACTTAAGCTGGGATGATCCGTTACCCACCCAGTTAGCCGAACGGTGGGCTGGCTATCGACAGGAGCTTCCATTTTTAGAACGAATTCGAGTTCCAAGAAATATATTCTCATCGTCGGGAGGAATCGAACTTCATGGATTTTCAGATGCTTCCTCAGTAGCCTATGCTGCAGTTGTATACAGCCGTTGGAGAAATGCCGAAGGAGAATTCAAAACCACCATCATCGCAGCCAAGACGAAGGTTGCACCAATTAAACCGGTTGGAACTCTGTGGTGCTTTGCTGTTGACTCGGTTGCTGAACCTAGTGAAGTCATCGTTTTCAACAAAGATTTCCCGGGTATTGGCGTGGTGCGATTCGGAAATCGTACTCCATTGGTTATCTTCGCCACCTCGTCGTTGGACAACATTTGTAGCTAACCGTACTGCTGCAATCCTTGAAATAGCTCCACGACATGCATGGCATCATATTGCTTCGGAAATAAATCCAGCCGATTGTGCGTCGCGCGGTGTAACTGCATCGAATCTCGTCAACCATAATCTCTGGTGGACCGGCCCACCATTCTTGTCATTAACAGATGAGCATTGGCCAAAGTCTAGATTTGTTTCGCGAAAATCGGAGTGTAATGACATTTTAATCGAAGAAAAACAATCATCTCGACAAGTGCTAGTTACCTCTACCGATACAGGCGTAATTCAAACCCTCATCGACAGAATATCCTCGTGGTATCGTGTGCAAAGGATAATCGCGTATTGTCTTCGGTATTCGTTTAACTGCCGCGCCAGAAGGGTTGATCGGCGCACTACTGGCCTCAACTTAAATGAAATTCAAGGGGCAAGAATACTAATACTAAAAACGGTTCAACAAATAGCATTCGGTGAAGATATTCAGTGTCTACTTAAGTATAAAAAACTTCCTACCAAGTCGAAACTTCTAAGATACTCGGCGTTTGTTGACGATAAAGGCCTGCTCCGAGTGGGAGGAAGACTAAAACATGCTACTGTTTCATTTAACATTAAACATCCAATTATTCTTCCTAATAATAATGTAATATCTTCCCTTATCATAACAGATACGCACAGTAATAACTTGAATCCAGGAGTGTCGCAAACGTTTGCTATTGTGCGGCAGCAGTATTGGATTTTGGGAAGCCGCAATCTCATTCGGAGGATAGTTCACAATTGTAAGGTCTGCTTTATGCAAAGAAAGCTGACAAGTACGCAACTAATGGGAGATTTACCATGCCATCGAATCCAGCCGAGTCGTCCCTTTTCCAATACTGGGTGCGACTATGCTGGTCCCATAAGCATCAAACTTTCCCGCTGCCGCAAACCCAAAATTCATAAAGCATACATCGCGTTGTTTGTGTGTATGGCTACAAAGGCGATTCATCTGGAGGTGGTGAGCGATCTCAGAACGGATGCCTTCCTGGCTGCATTACGTAGATTCGTTTCTCGTCGGGGTCTGTGTTCAAACATCTACACCGACAATGGCACCAACTTTCAAGGAGCTCGTCGTTGTTTAAATGAAATGCATAAGTTGGTTATGTCTCAAGTCCACAACGACACCATTGCTGCATCACTTGCCAAGGATAATATCGCATGGCATTTCATTCCTCCTTCGGCACCACATTTCGGTGGTCTGTGGGAGGCTGGTGTCAAATCGGTCAAATCGCATTTACGGCGAGTAGTTGGATCCGCAATTTTGACCTTTGAAGAGTTGTACACAGTACTTACTCAAATCGAGGCTATTTTAAACTCTCGTCCTCTATGTGTTCTATCTGATGAAGATCTCAATCCTCTAACACCCGCTCATTTCATTATAGGTGAACCATTCACAGCTGTTCCTGAACCAAGCACTCTCAACACACCTATCAATCGTGTAAGGCACTGGAATCACATCCAAAACATGGTCCAAGGGTTTTGGAAAAGGTGGCAGAGTGAATACTTAACTACACTCCAAGAGCGACCGAAATGGCAGCATACCAACCGAAATTTCACCCAGGGAGACGTGGTCGTAATCAAGGAGCCCAACCTTCCGCCAACGAAGTGGCTTCTTGGAAAAGTCGAAGCGATCAATCCAGGTGCGGATGAGCACGTTCGGGTAGCTACGGTTAAAACTAATCGGGGCACCTTCATACGTTCAATAACCAAGCTGGCGTTACTACCTCGGTCCTGAAACACGTTCCAGGGGGGCCGGGATGTTCGATAATAACAACACCAGAATTATTTTTTTTGTTATTCATTATTGTTATAGTTTTTCGATAACTTTGTTTTGTAAAGTAACTTTTTGGGGTCACTGCATTTTTTTGTTTATATAAAAATTACTTTGATTCACTGCACTTCATTTGTATCGAACCACTTTTATGCAGTTGTATCCTACCAACAATTGCACGCATTAACTATCGTACGATGCACTTGCTCTCGCACACACACAAGCGCACACGCTCCTGCAGTGCGAACACACATACGCGCTGCTCTCTTGCACTGCGTAGGTGAAAACGAATGCTAGTGTGCGTAAATGTAGATACACTTCGAATCAAGCACCTCTCGTTCACTTGGATCTCGTTCGTTGCAGGCACCACACCTCTTACTGGCTAAGTATCACACCTAATCATTTATATCATAATATAATAACTTTGTTATCTTGTTGCACAATCGTTGTCGTTCTTTTCTTCAGTCATTTCGGTGCAATTACAAGAATTGTCGTTTGATCGCTTTATTCATAACAGGTGAATTGTAGGGAATCTGAATACCCAAATATTTGGTCTTAACAAAATTTTTCGGTTTCATATAATTTAGTGAAGTTATGAAAAAGTGGGCGTGGCAGTGGGCGGATTTCAAAAATTTTTACACTTGTACTGTATCTCAGAAGCCCAGATATGAAATTTCATCGTCCTAGCTCAAAATTTAAGGCCCAAAAAGCGGTGACATACGGACGGACGGACGGACGGACGGTCATCGCTCAATCGATTTCGCTATTGATGCTGATCACGAATATATATACTTTATAGGGTCTATCTCGATTATTTCTCTATGTTACAAACTATGTGTCAAACTTAATATACCCTTAGGATAGGGTATAAAAAGAACTAAATAGATATGTACGTTAGTTAGCAAGCAATCTGAATAAGATGGCTTTGAAGCGCTCTCTCGAAATATGAAAATCTATATGTCCATTTATTTCATTAAATGATTTTAGAAATCTAGAAATCGGCTCATTCTGACCAAAGTTTGTTCTATGCCCTACGCGTACAAAAGATAGTGGCAATATTTAATCTGTTGTACAATATCGTCTATAAAAATAATGAAAAGGAGTGGTCCTAGATGACTACCTTGCGGAACTCCTGAGGTGCAAGATATTAATCTTGAATAATTTTTATCAATACAGATTTTCATAGACCTCCCAACTAAAAATGATGAAATCCATTTTAACATTGCAGAGTGAAATCCGAATCTTTCCAGTTTTTATACCCTATCCTAAGGGTATATTAAGTTTGACACATAGTTTGTAACATAGAGAAATAATCGAGATAGACCCTATAAAGTATATATATTCGTGATCAGCATCAATAGCGAAATCGATTGAGCGATGACCGTCCGTCCGTCCGTCTGTCCGTCCGTCCGTCCGTCCGTCCGTCCGTCCGTCCGTCCGTATGTCACCGCTTTTTGGGCCTTAAATTTTGAGCTAGAACGATGAAATTTCATATCTGGGCTTCTGAGAAAAAGATACAGTACAAGTGTAAACATTTTTGAAATCCGCCCACTGCCACGCCCACTTTTTTATAACTTCACTAAATTATATGAAACCGAAAAATTTTGTTAAGACCAAATATTTAGGCATTCAGATTCCCTACAATCCACCCATACAAAAGTTTTGGCCACGCCCACTTTTTGGGGGCGTTTTCATCACAAAACCGAGTTTTGGGCCTTAAATTTTTAACTAGGACGCTGAAATTTCATATCTGGGCTTCCAAGAAAAAGATACAGTACAAGTGTAAAATGTTTTTACATCCGCCCACTGACACGCCTACTTTTTTATAACTTCACTAAATTACATGAAACCGAAAAATTTTGTCAAGACCAAATATTTGGGTATTTAGATTCCCTACAATTCACGCATAGAACAGTTTTGGCCACGCCCACTTTTTGGGTGCGTTATCATCAAAAAACCTATTTTGATAAAATTTTACATGTAACATCCTCAAACGTTCGACATTATAGCTATATTTGAGTACAAAATGCAATTTGACCACGCCCACTTTATAGAGAGGAGGATAGGGTATCATACGATCCGTTCCAGATGGATTGTAGCTTTTCTGTATGTTTTTATTAGCAAAGCGTGGTTCACGGAATGAAAGGCTTTGCTAAAGTCCGTGTAGATAGCATCGACCTGACATCCCCTTTCTTTGCATTAATTACAAAAGATGTAAAATGTACTAGGTTAGATGTTGTCGAACGATCGGAAACAAAACCATGTTGAAACTCAGAGATATACTCTTTAATAAATAAATTCTAAAATATTTTTTACAATGCCTTCAAAAAGCTTTGGTATAGCGGAAAACTTGCATATACCTCTGTAGTTTTCAACATCGTTCTTGGATCCAGATTTAAAAATAGGCTCCAGGAACGAGACCTTCCAAGCATCAAGGAATAAACCAGATGCCAGCGATAAATTGAAAATCAAAGTTAAAGGTTTGCAGAATGATTTGCAACAGTTTTTTAATATTATTGCAGGCTTGAGGCCGCATATAGCAGACTCGATATCGTGAGCCTCCAGAACTAACTGGCTAAAATTAATTTTGGGAATCGAGTAAGATTCAAGCAGGGATGGTATTGCAGTCGGAGAAAAAACAGATTGAAAAAATTGAGCAAATAATTCGACAGAATTTTTAACATCATTGGATACAAAATTTTTATAATTCATTTGCATAGGAAACCTATTGGAACATCTCTTTTGATTAATAAAAGACCAAAAAGATTTGCAGTTACATTTAAGCTTATTCTCAATACTAGTAATATAAATGCTGTGTAGAAATTTACTTAAGATTGTGAAATCTTTACGCAATTTACAAAAAATTTTCTTATCGACATCTTTACCCGATTTTTTGAATTGCTTATAAGCTTTGCGTTTTACATTTTTGAAATGCAAGAGCCGTCTGTTATATCACGGTGGCTTGGATCTGCATTTACTCACTGAGCAGGGAACAAACATGGAAAAACCGTCCTTAAGTATAGAGATAAAATGATTATACATATCATGGAGACATAGACTTTCAAATTCCGAATCCCAATTAAAAGAGTTAAGATACTCTCTTAAACCTAAAAAGTTACATTTTAGAAAATTAAACGAGGTAGCCGAACTTGTTTCTAAATTTGTTCTTGTATAAGAATATAGATCAATTTCTATCATGATTTGTTTATGATGAATCGAGTTATTCAAAAGTGGAAATGACCCTTCAGAGACATTTGTCTTAACTTCGTTGTCATTTAAAAACACAAGATCTAATAATCTGTTTAATGAATTTACAATCGGACAGATTTGACATAAATCCATGCAAAACATACAATCAATAAGAGCTGCTTCATAATCTTTTTTAACGTTATATGGGATTAACATTTTGTCATCTTCAGACCAAGACCAATTAACATCACCAATGTTGAAATCACCAAGAGCACATACGATATTTGCTTCAGAACAATAATGGCTAACAAATTCAAAATTCTCAATATATTTTTCATAAATGTCTAACCTACTACCTGTAGGTTATCTATACAATAAATATAAATCTCGTACTCCCGACATCAACTGAAAAGCAGATTTGGTCAGCATCTAGATTCGGCAAAATAATCGGCTCGCAGGAAAACGTTGATTGGATAGCGGCAAGTACCCCACCACCACGATCCTCGGCCGATTTACAACGGTCATGGCGAAAAACATCATAGATTGAGTCGTCGAAAATTTCAGTTGAAAGGATATCCTTGTAGAGCCAGGTTTCAGTAATTATAATTACGTCATAATCCTTATGACTAGACGCAATAAACAAATCAGATGTTTTAGTTCTGCAACCACTAGCGTTATGGTAATATATATTCAGGTGTTTTAGGTGAGTATCACCTTCATTAGCAATAACAGGTCTTAGTTTTTTGTAGGGTTGTGAATAAAATACCGAATCTTCACTCCACTCGGCCAAAAACTTCCATCATAAACAGAGTGAAATTCACAAATTTCAGAGGTTTCTGACTGTCATTTAACTTAGTTAGCTTAAAGCAGGAAAGGCAGTGAGGTGCAACTTTAAGCTTTAAAGAAACATAAGATATTATTGCATCAGTCGTGGTGTCAGGGTGGAAACTTGAAATATGTAACCACTTTAATTTACGTATAACATGCAGGTCACACAGCTGCTCACTTGTACCCACAATGGCCTTGGGACGTTTGTTATTGTTTACGTTTTCAATTACATTGTGTGCACTATCAGCAGAGCTAGCACCATCCAACCATCCAAAACATCAGTAACGACCCTCTCATTCAAGGCCGTATTAACATTGCGAGCAATAGAGTCACCAGTAGCAGGAACATCATTATCACTGAGATGCCCATCGATTTCCTCAATCAAGTTGTTGTTGCAATTAACAGCAGTAGGAATAATTGGAGAAACAGTAGGACTCGGAGAACAGTTGATGATTTTTTCCACTGACTACGTCATAGCAGCTGTAGGCGTAGAGGCATGATCAGAGAGAGTGACAGTAAGAAGGTTAACAGTTGGTGATTTTATTTTCTCTTTCTCTTTTTGTTTGATTTTTGATGTACTAGTGGCAGTAACTGCAGAAGAATGGGAGCATGCCGGACTGCCTTTATTAGATTTAGAAGAAAGCCGAACAAAAGGAGAGGAGGAAAAAGCAGCGCGACGATCAGCTGACACTTGTTTCGTAGGTTCAACGAACTTTGATTTTCTTTGGGCGCGAGTAGTACCACGTATGTCTCGGCTGGCATTCAAGGCCGTAACATTTGCATTTACTGATGCGCTTTTGGAATTTGAAGAATCAGAAGCGGAACCGATCATATTAATGTCTTTGATATTATGTTGCAAAAATAAATAAAGTTCACTCATTTTTTTATGCATAAAAGCAGTGGACTATTTATACAATTGTCGCATTTAAAGAAAATATTTGTGTTAGCTTTTACAACTTTAATGTCACTTAAAGGCAGAGAACAACATTTTGTGTGTATGGTCAAATCAAACACACCACACGATAAAAATTCAGTGCCCGATATTGGATCTAAGCACTTAAAGCAAATAGAGTTCATTGTAGAGCAAGTAAATGACGCGTGCGCAGTAGTCAATAGACAGAGAGAGACATACATAACATCTAAAGCGAATTCGATGGTTCTTCATCAAAAGAAATACAGTTGAATTCTCTAACCCTCACTCCCTGATAACTCTATTCACTGCTCTCGTTCGATCCCTATTGGAATACTGTGACATACTGTGGTGCCCTTTCTATAGGGTGCATATTGATAGGGTTGAAAGAGTTCAGAGAAGGTTTTCTAAATTCGTTTTCTTTAAAATGCACTGGAACTTCTCACCGGATTATAAAGCTAAATGCCTACTACTTGGTTTAGTTAAGCTTACGACTAGGAGAAACATCCATGATGTAATGTTTGTGAGAGATATCCTCTGTTATCATTTAAAAAGTCCATGCTTGTTGGCTTTAATACCATTATATGTACCAGAAAGACCATTGCGGCAACGAGAGTTTCTCTTCCGGCCTTTACATAGAAAAAACTATGGGTCGAACGAGCCTCTGTCTCGCGCTGTTTCTAATTTTAACTCAGTTTGGCCTGTGGTGGTCTTAAGCTTATCCAGATCTGTTTTAAAAAGGACTTTATTTAATTTTTATTGTTTAATTACGTAAATCCAGTAATTTTTTTCTTTCACCATTGCAAATTATATATTTTTTTTTCTTTTTTCTGTAATCTCTAAAGTTATATTACTTGTAGATAAATAAAATAAAACAATCACAAAAAAGATTTTACTCTTCACATCCAAGCTCTAGTACTCAAAATACTACTCACTTAATATTAGGGATAAGGAGCAACTAGATTTTCCCTTAGCAGATCCTTATTTCGACCAACGTTCAAAGATATCCTAATTGGAGCAGATGTGTATCCATCTATCATACTGGATGGAGTAAAAAAGAAAGTACATATTTAATACCCTCATGGCTCATAATACAGTTTTCGGCTGGATACTCCTAGGACCCATTTCTACTAGGCATGACTATAATTTTACTTCATATTCGACTTTTGTGTTTCAGTATCATGATATGTCGCTCAGCAAACAAATTGAAAAATTCTGCAAATTGGAAGAATTGCCACAAACTCCTATGCTTTCTTCAACTGATCAATTCTGTGAAGACTTATATTCAAGAACTACTACTCGAGATTCTTCAGGTAGATATGTTGTCCACCTACCATTTAAGGAAAATTTTCTTACAGAAATTTAGTTCGGGAAATCAAGAGACCTGGTTCTAAAACAATTACTTGCTACAGAACGACGCCTTTCTTTTAAACCTGAGTGTAAGGAACCATACTTTTCGGTTCTAAGAGAGTATCAAACTCCTGATCATATGGAGCCTTTAACTCCATCTAATAAGATACTTTCATATTATTTATCACATCATACTGTGATCAAATATCAGAGTACTACGACAAAAGTAAGAGTCGTGTTTAATGCCTCCTTCCCTTTCTCTAATGGAGTTAGTCTCAATGATGTACTTCATCCTGGCCCAGTACTGCAGTCGGATATAACTCTACTTCTCTTAAACTGGCGCTTTTTCACATATGTCTTTAATAGAGATATAGAAAAAATGTTCACGACAAATCAGAGTACATCCAGATCACAAACCTTTCCAACGAATTCTGTTTCGAGAAGATCCTAGTGGATATATTGAAGACTTCCAACTTAAGACAGTTACATTCGGTGTCAATTGTGCACCTTATTTATTCTTTCTTAATTCTTTATTCTTTGTAATTAGACTTACACAGTAAGATACAGTATCTTTTAAATTAGTGTAGGCTTCAGTATTAATACTATTAAATTCGTTTACTTTAGGTAGCTGAGTGACAAAAATTTATAGCTACATCCATATACATATGTATGTATCTAAGCTTAAATAATTATTCAAAATTAGAATATAAGAGTAGATGTATTAACTGAAATTATTTTCATTTTAGAGTTATTAAAGATAGAAAGAAAGCTATTAAAAAAATAAAACATGTCATCATCATGCTAGCGCCTCCAAATGTTGCTTAAGTCTCACCTTAACCTGTGTTGCACAACTTATCAATTTAATACTTCGGGGAAGAGAGTTCCACAGTCGAATGGCATAAATGAAAAATTGGCGTTCAGATACTAAGAATGAGAAACGTACTTTAAACAGGTCACAGCTTCGGATAGAGCGCGGAAAACAAATCCTATTATAAAGATACGGCGGTTGACGTGATTGCATAACTTTGTGAAGCAAGGTTACCGTTCTTAGTTTGAAGAGGTTCTCAAGAGTAAGCCGTGTTTTGATTTACTAAACATACAGAAAAGCTACAATCCGTCTGGAACGGATCGTATGATACCCTATCCTCCTCTCTATAAAGTGGGCATGGCCAAATTGCATATTTATACTCAAATGGATGTTACATGTAAAATTTTATCAAAATAGGTTTTTTGATGATAACGCCCCCAAAAAGAGGGCGTGGCCAAAACTGTTCTATGGGTGAATTGTAGGGAATCTAAATACCCAAATATTTGGTCTTAACAAAATTTTTCGGTTTCATATAATTTAGTGAAGTTATGAAAAAGTGGGCGTGGCAGTGGGCGGATTTAAAAAAATTTTACACTTGTACTGTATCTTTTTCTCAGAAGCCCAGATATGAAATTTCATCGTCCTAGCTCAAAATTTAAGCCCCAAAAAGCGGTGACATACGGACGGACGGTCATCGCTCAATCGATTTCGCTATTGATGCTGATCACGAATATATATACTTTATAGGGTCTATCTCGATTATTTCTCTATGTTACAAACTATGTGTCAAACTTAATATACCCTTAGGATAGGGTATAAACATACAGAAAAGCTACAATCCGTCTGGAACGGATCGTATGATACCCTATCCTCCTCTCTATAAAGTGGGCGTGGCCAAATTGCATTTTGTACTCAAATATGGCTATAACCTCGAATGTTTGAGGATGTTACATGTAAAATTTTATCAAAATCGGTTTTTTGATGAAAACGCCCCCAAAAAGTGGGCGTGGCCAAAACTCTTCTACGGGTGAATTGTAGGGAATCTGAATACCTAAATATTTGGACTTAACAAAATTTTTCGGTTTCATATAATGTAATGAAGTTATAAAAAAGTAGGCGTGGCAGTGGGCGGATTTAAAAAAAATTTACACTTCTACTGTATCTTTTCTTCAGAAGCCCAGATATGAAATTTCAGCGTCCTAGTTAACCATTTTATTCTCAAAAATCGGTTTTATGATGAAAACGCCCCCAAAAAGTGGGCGTGGTCAAACATTTTGTATGGGTGGATTGTAGGGAATCTGAATGCCTAAATATTTGGTCTTAACAAAATTTTTCGGTTTCATATAATTTAGTGAAGTTATGAAAAAGTGGGCGTGGCTGTGGGCGGATTTAAAAAAATTTTACACTTGTACTGTATCTTTTTCTCAGAAGCCCAGATATGAAATTTCATCGTCCTAGCTCAAAATTTAAGGCCCAAAAAGCGGTGACATACGGACGGACGGACGGTCATCGCTCAATCGATTTCGCTATTGATGCTGATCACGAATATATATACTTTATAGGGTCTATCTCGATTATTTCTCTATGTTACAAACTATGTGTCAAACTTAATATACCCTTAGGATAGGGTATAAACATACAGAAAAGCTACAATCCGTCTGGAACGGATCGTATGATACCCTATCCTCCTCTCTCTGGGCGTGGCCAAATTGCATTTTGTACTCAAATATAGCTATAATGTCGAACGTTTGAGGATGTTACATGTAAAATTTTATGAAAAACGGTTTTTCGATGAAAACGCCCCCAAAAAGTGGGCGTGGCCAAAACTGTTCTATGGGTGAATTGTAGGGAATCTGAATACCCAAATATTTGGTCTTAACAAAATTTTTCGGTTTCATATAATTTAGTGAAGTTATAAAAAAGTAGGCGTGGCAGTGGGCGGATGTAAAAAAAATTTACACTTGCATTGAATATTTTTCTTGGAAGCCCAAATATGAAATTTCAGCGTCCTAGTTACAAATTTAAGGCCCAAAAATCGGTTTTGTGATAAAAACGCCCCCAAAAAGTGGGCGTGGCCAAAACTTTTGTATGGGTGGATTGTAGGGAATCTGAATGCCTAAATATTCGGTCTTCACAAAATTTTTTGGTTTCATATAATTTAGTGAAGTTATGAAAAAGTGGGCGTGGCAGTTCGGACGGACGAACGGACGGACGGACGGACGGACGGACGGACGGACGGTCATCGCTCAATTGATTTCGCTATTGATGCTGATCACGAATATATATACTTTATAGGGTCTATCTCGATTATTTCTCTATGTTTATACCCTATCCTAAGGGTATATTAAGTTTGACACATAGTTTGTAACATAGAGAAATAATCGAGATAGACCCTATAAAGTATATATATTCGTGATCAGCATCAATAGCGAAATCGATTGAGCGATGACCGTCCGTCCGTCCGTCCGTCCGTCCGTATGTCACCGCTTTTTGGGCCTTAAATTTTGAGCTAGGACGATGAAATTTCATATCTGGGCTTCTGAGAAAAAGATACAGTACAAGTGTAAAAATTTTTTAAATCCGCCCACTGCCACGCCCACTTTTTCATAACTTCACTAAATTATATGAAACCGAAAATTTTTGTTAAGACCAAATATTTAGGCATTCAGATTCCCTACAATCCACCCATACAAAAGTTTTGGCCACGCCCACTTTTTGGGGGCGTTTTCATCACAAAACCGAGTTTTGGGCCTTCAATTATTAACTAGGACGCTGAAATTTCATATCTGGGCTTCCAAGAAAAAGATACAATACAAGTGTAAATTTTTTTTACATCCGCCCACTGCCACGCCCACTTTTTTATAACTTCACTAAATTATATGAAACCGAAAAATTTTGTTAAGACCAAATATTTAGGTATACAGATTCCCTACAATTCACCCATAGAACAGTTTTGGTCACGCCCACTTTTTGGGGGCGTTTTCATCAAAAAACCGATTTTGATAAAATTTTACATGTAACATCCTCAAACGTTCGAGGTTATAGAAATATTTGAGTACAAAATGCAATTTGATCACGCGCACTTTATAGAGAGGAGGATAGGGTATCATACGATCCGTTCCAGACGGATTGTAGCTTTTCTGTATGTTACAAACTATGTGTCAAACTTAATATACCCTTAGGATAGGGTATAAAAATCGAGATGTGATCATACCTCCGTCGTCGTCCATAGACATATCGTGCGACACTATTATAGGCAACATTAAGCCTTCGTCTGTGCTCGTAGTCACAGTTAGAAAAAAGTTCACATCCAAATAATAGAAATGGGATTAGCAAGGTTTTAGCAAGAATCATTCTAGTTTTTACAGGAATGATTCGCTGGGTGGCCCAAAGCATACGAAGACCTCCGTAAACTTTGCCTATAGTTAGTCTAATGTGCTCATTCCAGGTAAGCGTTTTATTGAATGTAATACCGAGATTCTTTGCAGAGTCAACAAACTCGATTGGTACATTATTAAGATGTATCTGAGGAAAATACGATGTATCTATTGAAGTCCTAGAGATTACCAGGCATTGTGATTTAGTCGGGTTCAGGCAGAAGTCATTAGACAGGGACCAGTTTAGTATCTTGTAGAGATCTTCATTGACTACGAATACCCCATTTTCAATAAAACCCAGAGGACAGCTATAGTATAGCTGAACGTCATCAGCATAAGTATGAATGGAGGAGTTTAGTGAAAGTGAAGGAAGATCATTAATGTACATACAAAAAAGTAATGGGTCCAGAATAGAGCTCTGAGGGACTCCTCTACTCACTGGAAGAAAACTGGAAATCGAGTTTTTAACACTAACTGCCTGGAACCTTTTATCTAAATACATAAGCGTAAATTAGTTTCATCGAGGATTCAGAGAACTGAAACTGACTCCTAAGTTTCATACATAAGATACTGTGGTTAACAGTGTCGAAAGCTTTGGAAAAATCTAAAAGAGTGAGGAAAGTCACATTATCATTATCAACAGCTTGTCTGATCTCTTCTACCACGTTTATCAAGGCCATAGTACAGCTGTGCTTAGGACGAAATCCGGATTGGGTAGGACATAGCATGTTATTTTTGTTAAGGAACTCCCGCACTTGACCATTCATAATCTTTTCAAGCATTTTAGATAAAAAGGGTAAGATTGATATTGGTCTGTACTCCTTACGATTCTTAGGAATAGGTATAACTTTAACTTTCTAAGCGGTTGGAAAGACTCCCGTCGTAAGAATTGTGTTGAACAGATGAGTAATATATTTTAAGGTAAAAGGAAGAGTAGCTTTTAAGAAGATTGGATGTATTTCATCAAAACCAACAGAATTCGACTTAATAGATATACAGCTCTCTAAAACATCACCTTTATCAACTGTTCTGAAGCTAAACTCGAGTGGAGAATGCGTATAACAAGAGTTTTCTCGAAAATGTGTAGTCGGTAAGCTATTAGCTGAGGAAGAGTGGGAGGTGAAACATCGATTCAATTCTTCGCAATAAATGTTTAAAATATTTCGATTCGTTTCCTTGCCAACACCAATTTCTTTTAGATTCTTCCAAAGCTTACCACCAGCCTGGAATGAGTCCAGTCGAGTGGCATAAAAGCGTCGCTTTGCCTCTCGTATCTCAAAAATGACTTTGTTTCTCAAATCTCGGTACAAGTTATGAAGCACATCTATTCTGAATCGCTTCCAACTATTATAAGCGTGATCCCGTTTAAGAATTAATGATTTAATGTGGTTAGTAAACCAAGGATGATCTTTGGCTCTAGCTGTTTTAGTTTATAAAGGGACATGAATATTAAACAGATGGCTAATATTGCTCTGAATAAAAAACACCTGTTCATCAACAGAAATCATCGAAAAAACTCGAAACCATTCGATAGACCTAAGATCTTGTTCTACTTGACTTAAGTTAATGTTTTCAAAATCCCTGATGCTATAAGTAAGTAGTGTTCGAGCTAGCAGGTTCACACTGAAAAGTTAAATGGAGGAGGTTATGATGGGAAAAACATGATGCAGAGAGTTGATTATAATGAAGAACTTGTTTCAAATGACTTACAAAAAATACATCAAGAAGTGTACTGGAATGATTGACAAAATGAGTGGGGGTTGATGTATTTACAGGCAGTAAATTGAGCGTTCTCATACTATCAACAATAGAAGTTTCTAGAAGAATGTTGCTATTAAAGTCACCAAAAAGAATAACAAAAGGTGATACATAGGCTAGTTCATCTAAAACAGTGATTAACAGTGTTAAGGCTATGTGCTTTTTGGGCCTATAACCAGAGCCAAGCAGAATCTTTTTTTCCTTACAAATGATTTCTACGAATAAATACTCAATATTACTGGCAGGCAGAGACGCACGTATTAATTTACAAGATATGTCACAGCGAACGTACAATCAGTCACGAAAGTCTACATACAGCCCTGAAAAGTGCTAAATCCTCATTTATAGACAAAATTTCAATTTTGTTTTTTATTAGATAAAATTATTATTGTTTAAAAACATGATTCAAAACAAAAACATACAGAAAAGCTACAATCCGTATGATACCCTATCCTCCTCTCTATAAAGTGAGCGTGACCAAATTGCATTTTGTACTCAAATATAGCTATAATGTCGAACGTTTGAGGATGTTACATGTAAAATTTTATCAAAATAGGTTTTTTGATGATAACGCCCCCAAAAAGTGGGCGTGGCCAAAACTCTATGGGTGAATTGTAGGGAATCTAAATACCCACATATTTGGTCTTAACAAAATTGTTCGGTTTCATATAATTTAGTGAAGTTATAAAAAAGTAGGCGTGGCAGTGGGCGGATGTAAAAAAAATTTACACTTGTACTGTATCTTTTTCTTGGAAGCCCAGATATGAAATTTCAGCGTCCTAGTTAAAAATTTAAGGCCCACAATTCGGTTTTATGATGAAAACGCCCCCAAAAAGTGGGCGTGGCCAAAGCTTTTGTATGGGTGATTTGTAGGGAATCTGAATGCCTAAATATTTGGTCTTAACAAAATTTTTCGGTTTCATATAATTTAGTGAAGTTATGAAAAAGTGGGCGTGGCAGTGGGCGGATTTAAAAAATTTTTACACTTGTACTGTACCTTTTCCTCAGAAGCCCAGATATGAAATTTCATCGTCCTAGCTCAAAATTTAAGGCGCAAAAAGCGGTGACATACGGACGGACGGACGGACGGTCATCGCTCAATCGATTTCGCTATTGATGCTGATCACGAATATATATACTTTATAGGGTCTATCTTGATTATTTCTCTATGTTACAAACTATGTGTCAAACTTATCCTCACAATAATTCACAGAAAACAAGAAAAAAGCCAAAAATTCAATTCAAATTTGGCACTTTTCAACTCTGTATGTAGACTTTCGTGACTGACTGTATGTATATCGCAACGCCTCGACCAATACGTCCCACTCTATCGCACGTGAATAAATTGTAACCATGGAGAGAAAATAGAGCATCACTCAAGTCAGGCGAAAACCAAGTTTCGGTTACACACACGACATCAACCTTAGAGCCTTCAAACAAATATCTAAACTCCTCAATTTTAGGGCGCAAGCTTTGCGCATTAATGTAGCAAACCTGTAAACCAGCACGTTGACTGCACAAAATATCCACCATCAAACGAGTTGTATCACTGTCATACCTGTCTATGGATTCCCTATTGCACTCATTAGGATCAATCATCGGTAAATGATATGAATGAGAGGTGCACAATGTGATGCAACACGCTGACAGAAAGATAAACTGAGAAACAAGTAGAAATTAGAGACCACACAATAAGTAAAGGCACAATAAATATGATGATAAGTTTAAAATGATTAAAAACAACTTTAATATTCATTAAATAAGGAAAATAAATAAAAGTAAAAAAAAAACATACAGAAAAGCTACAATCCGTCTGGAACGGATCGTATGATACCCTATCCTCCTCTCTATAAAGTGGGCGTGGCCAAATTGCATTTTGTACTCAAATATAGCTATAATGTCGAACGTTTGAGGATGTTACATGTATAATTTTATCAAAATAGGTTTTTTATGATAACGCCCCCAAAAAGTGGGCGTGGCCAAAACTGTTCTACGGGTGAATTGTAGGGAATCTGAATACCTAAATATTTGGACTTAACAAAATTTTTCGGTTTCATATAATTTAGTGAAGTTATAAAAAAGTAGGCGTGGCAGTGGGCGGATGTAAAAAAAATTTACATTTCTACTGTACCTTTTCGTCAGAAGCCCAGATATGAAATTTCAGCGTCCTAGTTAAAAATTTAAGACCCAAAAATAGGTTTTGCGATGAAAACGCCCCCAAAAAGTGGGCGTGGACAAAACTTTTGTATGAGTGGATTGTAGGGAGTCTGAATGCCTAAATATTTGGTCTTAACAAAATTTTTCGGTTTCATATAATTTAATGAAGTTATGAAAAAGTGGGCGTGGCAGTGGGCGGATCTAAAAAAATTTTACACTTGTACTGTATCTTTTTCTCAGAAGCCCAGATATGAAATTTCATCGTCCTAGCTTAAAATTTAAGGCCCAAAAAGCGGTGACATACGGACGGACGGACGGTCATCGCTCAATCAATTTCACTATTGATGCTGATCACGAATATATATACTTTATAGGGTCTATCTCGATTATTTCTCTATGTTACAAACTATGTGTCAAACTTAATATACCCTTAGGATAGGGTATAAAAACAAAAGGATTCCAACTAAAACACCTTTTGTTTACGTCTGCTTCCGTTCGCCTAGATATCAGCTGTATTTGTTGACATCTGGGTGGTAGCAATAGTGATAAGTTCATCAGCATTATCGATCAAAACAGCATCTCCATTGCGGTGCTTCTTCACGTAGACGACACCACGCATAGTATACACAGAAAACAGTTTTTTGTCTCGTTTGAAATTTAGTGCATACTGCAAGAGAGAACGATTTTTGACGGTTAAACACTCGTGAAGGTAAACAGTCAAGTCGTTATCAACACCAAGATCTCGTAGGCGTAGAGGTTGCTTGGTGGTTTTTCGGTGATTAGCAATTGATCGTAATAAGTTATTTTGATCGTGAGGTGACAAAAACTTAATTAAGTTTGGCGAATGTGAAGAGTTGTTCGAAGATTTAAGACGGAAACTGCTTTGAAGTGAAGGAGGTTGGTAGCCGCCGATATGAACACATAGGTGATTGAAAATAAGCTTGAGATTTTCCGTCGGTAATAGAGGAACTCAATAAATAAGTGCGTCACTTCTTATTTCTCGAAGTTGATGTTTTTATACCCTATCCTAAGGGTATATTAAGTTTGACACATAGTTTGTAACATAGAGAAATAATCGAGATAGACCCTATAAAGTATACATATATATTCGTCATCACCATCAATAGCGAAATCGATTGAGCGATGACCGTCCGTCCGTCCGTCAGTCCGTCCGTCCGTCCGTCCGTATGTCACAGCTTTTTGCGCCTTAAATTTTGAGCTAGGACGATGAAATTTCATATCTGGGCTTCTGAGAAAAAGATACAGTACAAGTGTAAACATTTTTGAAATCCGCCCACTGCCACGCCCACTTTTTCATAACTTCACTAAATTATATGAAACCGAAAAATTTTGTTAAGACCAAATATTTAGGCATTCAGATTCCCTACAATCCACCCACACGTTTTGGGGGCGTTTTCATCACAAAACCGATTTTTGGGCCTTAAATTTTTAACTAGGACCCTGAAATTTCATATCTGTGCTTCCAAGAAAAAGATACAGTACAAGTGTAAAATTTGTTTACATCCACCCACTGCCACGCCTACTTTTTTATAACTTCACTAAATTATATGAAACCGTAAAATTTTGTTAAGACCAAATATTTGGGTATTTAGAATCCCTACAATTCAACCATAGAATAGTTTTGGCCACGCCCACTTTTTGGGGGCGTTATCATCAAAAAACCTATTTTGATAAAATTTTACATGTACATAACATCCTCAAACGTTCGACATTATAGCTATATTTGAGTACAAAATGCAATTTGGCCACGCCCACTTTATAGAGAGGAGGATAGGGTATCATACGATCTGTTCCAGATGGATTGTAGCTTTTCTGTATGTTTCTTCATTACGTTCGATGCGAGTCATAATGTTGCTTATTTCTTCTTCGTGCTTTTTATACCCTATCCTAAGGGTATATTAAGTTTGACACATAGTTTGTAACATAGAGAAATAATCGAGATAGACCCTATAAAGTATATATATTCGTGATCAGCATCAATAGCGAAATCGATTGAGCGACGACCGTCCGTCCGTCCGTCCGTTCATATGTCACCGCTTTTTGGGCCTTAAATTTTGAGCTAGGACGATGAAATTTCATATCTAACTTCACTAAATTAAATGAAACCGAAAAATTTTGTTAAGACCAAATACTGAGGCATTCGGATTCCCTACAATCCACCCATATAAAAGTTTTTGCCACGCCCACTTTTTGGGGGCGTTTTCATCACAAAACCGATTTTTGGGCCTTAAATTTTTAACTAGGACGCTTAAATTTCATATCTGGGCTTCTGAGAAAAAGATACAGGACAAGTGTAAAAATTTTTGAAATCCGCCCACTGCCACGCCCACTTTTTAGTAACTTCATTAAATTATATGAAACCGAAAAATTTTGTTAAAACGAAATATTTAGGCATTCAGACTCCCTACAAACCACTCATACGAAAGTTTTGGCCACGCCCACTTTTTGGGGGCGTTTTCATCAAAAAACCGATTTTGGTAAAATTTTACATGTAACATCCTCAAACGTTCGAGGTTATAGCCATATTTGAGTACGTAATGCAATTTGGCCACGCCCACTTTATAGAGAGGAGGATAGGGTATTAGACGATGCGTCCCAGACGGATTGTAGCTTTTCCCTATTCTAAGGGTATATTAAGTTTGACACATAGTTTGTAACATAGAGAAATAATCGAGATATAAAGTATACATATTCGTGATCAGTATCAATAGCGAAGACGATTTAGCAATGTCCGTCCGTCCGTCCGTCTGTGTGTATGTCACCACTTTTTGGGCCTTAAATCTTGAGCTAGGAGGATGAAACTACATATCTGGGCTTTTGAGAAGGAGAAGCAGTACAAGTGTAAAATTTTTTTAAATCCGCCCACTGCCACGCCCACTTTTTCATAACTTCACTAAATTATATGAAATCGAAAAATTTTGTTAAGACAAAATAATTAGGCATTTAGATTCCCTACAATTCACCCATACAACACTTTTGGCCACGCCCACTTTTTGGGGCTTTTTCATAAAAAACCGATTTTGATGAAATTTTACATGTAGCATCCGCAAACGTTCGACGTTATAGTCATATTTGAGTACAAAATGCAGTTTGGCCCCGCCCACTTTATAGAAAGGAGGATAGGGTATAATACGATCCGTTTCAGACGGATTGTAGCTTTTCTGTATGTTTTTATATTCCTTGCCATTTTTCCGTTTGTTCGCTCGTTTATTCATTTCTTCGATCAAAGCTCTCTTACTGTGTGTAAGAGAAATCACTTTGCTTTGCGCCCTCTGTCGAACGAGGTAGCTAAGAAAAAATTTCGTCAAGTGATAATACTATTAGATTTGTATACAATGCTAACACTCATCAAACACATTTACTTAGCCATTAGAACTTTGCGGCAGTTAGCTGACGATATACAATTAAATTTTGAGCTAGGACGATGAAATTTCATATCTGGGCTTCTGAGAAAGAGATACAGTACAAGTGTAAAAATTTTTGAAATCCGCCCACTTTTTCATAACTACACCAAATTATATGAAACCGAAAAATTTTGTTAAGACCAAATATTTAGGCATTCGGATTCCCTACAATCCACCCATACAAAAGTTTTGGCCACGCCCACTTTTTGGAAAAGATACAGTACAAGTGTAAAAATTTTTGAAATCCGCCCACTGCCACGCCCACTTTTTCATAACTTCACTAAATTATATGAAACCGAAAAATTTTGTTAAGACCAAATATTTGGGTATTTAGATTCCCTACAATTCACCCATAGAAGAGTTTTGGCCACGCCCACTTGTTGGGGACGTTATCATCAAAAGACCTATTTTGATAAAATTTTACATGTAACATCCTCAAACGTTCGACATTATAGCTATATTTGAGTACAAAATGCAATTTGGCCACGCCTACTTTATAGAGAGGAAGATAGGGTATCATACGATCCGTTCCAGACGGATTGTAGCTTTTCTGTATGTTTTTTCTTCCCATTTAAGTATTATAGGCAAAAACTAAAGTTGCGCCTTCACGCCCAATCCCTTTACCCCGTTTAGAGTTGCTCGAAGCCGTTTTGTTATCCAACATGGTCCGAGTAGCGCAGGAAAAGCTCCATTCGATTGGCAGCCACGAGCTATTCCTATGGTCAGACTCCACTATTGTACAGTCCTGGCTTAAAAAACCCGCTTGTACTTGGAAGACCTTTGTTGCCAATAGAGTTTCAGAAATTGCTACTAACGTTAAAGCCATACCTTGGCGTCATGTGTCAACATTAAATAATCCCGCTGATTTGGCAACGCGTGGAATAACACCTAGCGATTTGATAAACAACAGCTTGTGGTGGACAGGTCCACGTTGGTTGCAGACTCCCGAAAGTAGTTGGCCTGTTTTAATTTCCTCGCCTCCTGATGAAGTTCTTTTAGAACCAAAAATTCTTAAGTCTTTCGTCACTGGTGTGAATGACGAATTCGAAGTAATTTTGCGTCGTTTCTCTTCTTGGCACAAAGCTGTACGAGTTATAAGTTATATTTTTCGATTCTATGAAGCTACAAAGTCTCGCTTGAGAAATCATCATAAATATTCTCTATCACATCACGAAATTTTGCGTTCCAAAACGAGACTCATTATACTAACTCAAAAAATATAAACTACTGTTCCGAACATGAAGCTCTACTGCATAATAAGCCACTCAGATCTAGGAGTTGCCTATTAACCCTAAATCCCATTCTAGATAAGTATAAGGTTCTACGGGCAAACGGCCGACTCTCTTCGTATACCCTCTCTTATAATAAGAGTCATCCAATAGTACTTCCTAATAGCATTGTATATAAATCTAATAGTAGTATCACTTGAGGATATCGAGACTAGCGCCTCTATCGCGCGAGGAAACTTTTTTCTCATTCTCTCCCAACTTTCCATTTGCTCTTACAGTGGCAGATATCAAGTGAGAAGAGAAGAAAGAGAACAAAGAGAAAACATACAGAAAACCTACAATCCGTCTGGAACGGATCGTCTGATACCCTATCCTCCTCTATATAAAGTGGGCGTGGCCAAATTGCATTTTGTACTCAAATATAGCTATAATGTCGAACGTTTGAGGATGTTACATGTAAAATTTTATCAAAATAGGTTTTTTGATGATAACGCCCCCAAAAAGTGGGCGTGGCCAAAACTCTTCTATTGGTGAATTGTATGGAATCTAAATACCCAAATATTTGGTCTTAACAAAATTTTTCGGTTTCATATAATTTAGTGAAGTTATAAAAAAGTAGGCGTGGCAGTGGGCGGATGTAAAAAAATTTTACACTTGTACTGTATCTTTTTCTTGGAAGCCCAGATATGAAATTTAAGCGTCCTAGTTAAAAATTTAAGGCCCAAAAATCGGTTTTGTGATGAAAACGCCCCCAAAAAGTGGGCGTGGCCAAAACTTTTGTACGGGTGGATTGTAGGGAATCTGAAGTGGGCGTGGCAGTGGGCGGATTTCAAAAATTTTTACACTTGTACTGTATCTTTTCCTCAGAAGCCCAGATATGAAATTTCATCGTCCTAGCTCAAAATTTAAGGCCCAAAAAGCGGTGACATACGGACGGACGGACGGACGGACGGACGGACGGACGGACGGACGGACGGTCATCGCTCAATCGATTTCGCTATTGATGCTGATCACGAATATATATACTTTATAGGGTCTATCTCGATTATTTCTCTATGTTACAAACTATGTGTCAAACTTAATATACCCTTAGGATAGGGTATAAAAAAGAGAACCAAACAAACACACAAAAAAAGGTGGAAAGCGAGAATACAGAAAAAAACAATATATAATCGTTATGTGTCCTGTGAAGTTTCTGCCGAGGTGGACCGCGTTCAACTTTGTTTGCACACATACATACATATATACTTATATAGGTATGCTTTTCATTATCATGATTCTGGTGGTTAAGGGCAGAGTATATCTACTTACAGTGAGTAGGACACTCTCCACGTGTTTTTGAAAAATTGTTATCAGTAAGTTCACCGACACAAGAAATAGACGGCAATAGAAAAACGGCAGTGAAAGAGGGATAGAAGATTGGAAAAATTATTTCGGAAAGTAGCACAGGGTGTTCCGTTAAAAAAAAAACAAATATTATTTTCGGATACATTTTTATTATACATTTAATAAATGATATATTTTAACTTATGACTTATGCTATATATATTATAGGATCAAACATTAAGTTGCTGACCCAATTCCGACTGACAGTTGTGTTTTTGGCGAATTGCAAAGCAGTAAAACGCAGTTTCACTACCGAAATGTCTAAATTAGGTAAAGCCTAAAGTAACGTATTTTACGCCAAAATTTTCCCGATCGCACGGTAAACATTTACAAACATGTTTACCCATATGAAAAGTTTTAAAATTGTACTCTCACTTATTTTATGCACGAAACACTCTTTATTTCTTTGCGTGTTCTCTTTGCCACGACTGATAACAATTCAAGTCAACACGCCTTTAAAAAGACGTACGAAAAAAATCTAAACAACCCTCACCACAATATGACTACTCAATTAGTGTTACCAGCTACAACAACTTAGCAGCCAGATAATGATCGAGATAGACCCTATAAAGTATATATATTCGTCATCAGCATCAATAGCGAAATCGATTGAGCGATGACCGTCCGTCCGTCCGTCCGTCCGTATGTCACCGCTTTTTGGGCCTTAATTTTTGAGCTAGGACGATGAAATTTCATATCTGGGCTTCTGAGAAAAAGATACAGTACAAGTGTAAACATTTTTGAAATCCGCCCACTGCCACGCCCACTTTTTCATAACTTCACTAAATTATATGAAACCGAAAAATTTTGTTTAGACCAAATACTTGGGTATTTAGATTCCCTACAATTCACCCATAGAAGAGTTTTGGCCACGCCCACTTGTTGGGGACGTTATCATCAAAAGACCTATTTTGATAAAATTTTACATGTAACATCCTCAAACGTTCGACATTATAGCTATATTTGAGTACAAAATGCAATTTGGCCACGCCCACTTTATAGAGAGGAGGATAGGGTATCATACGATCCGTTCCAGACGGATTGTAGCTTTTCTGTATGTTTGTTGTGGGATTTGGTTTGTAATAGTAGCAATGCATATGTGTAGAGAGTGTAAGTAGATATACTGTAAGTAGATATACTGTAAGTAGATATACTCTCGTTAAGGGTTGGTCACCGTCATTGCATAACAAATCAGACAGATAAATTTGTTTGACTGGCAATTAGGTGTAAGGAAGATCAATTCTTCTTTCCCATTCTTACATATGTGGAGCTTTAACCTGTAGTCTGTTTCCGTGTCAGATTTTGGGTGGATTTAAACTCCTTAAGAGCATAACAGGTGCGCCTTCAATATTTGTTTGTGTGAAGGAATACCTGGGGGTAATGTACCACTTCTTCCATATCTTGTTGCGTAATGTGTGTCCTGAAGTTTTCTGCCATATGATGTGTATACGTACTGTGCGCAGCTTTGACTTACTCTGGACATATGTATATACATATGTACATGTGTATATGTATGTATGAATGTACATTTATAATTTTCCTTTTCTTGGTTTTGGCGGTTAAGGATTGGTCACAGCATTGCCTAATATAAAATCAAAAAATAATTTGCCAGAAGAGAAACAAAACATACAGAAAAGCTACAATCCGTCTGGAACGGATCGTCTGATACCCTATCCTCCTCTCTATAAAGTGGGCGTGGCCAAATTGCATTTTGTACTCAAATATGGCTATAACCTCGATTGTTTGAGGATGTTACATGTAAAATTTTATCAAAATCGGTTTTTTGATGAAAACGCCCCCAAAAAGTGGGCGCGGCCAAAACTCTTCTACGGGTGAATTGTAGGGAATCTGAATACCTAAATATTTGGACTTAACAAAATTTTTCGGTTTCATATAATTTAATGAAGTTATAAAAAAGTAGGCGTGGCAGGGGGCGGATTTAAAAAAAATTTACACTTCTACTGTATCTTTTCGTCAGAAGCCCAGATATGAAATTTCAGCGTCCTAGTTAAACATTTTAGGCTCAAAAATCGGTTTTATGATGAAAACGCCCCCAAAAAGTAAGCGTGGCCAAAAATTTTGTATGGGTGGATTGTAGGGAATCTGAATGCCTAAATATTTGGTCTTAACAAATATTTTCGGTTTCATATAATTTAGTGAAGTTATGAAAAAGTGGGCGTGGCAGTGGGCGGATTTAAAAAAATTTTACACTTGTACTGTATCTTTTTCTCAGAAGCCCAGATATGAAATTTCATCGTCCTAGCTCAAAATTTAAGGCCCAAAAAGCGGTGACATACGGACGGACGGACGGACGGACGGTCATCGCTCAATCGATTTCGCTATTGATGCTGATCACGAATATATATACTTTATAGGGTCTATCTCGATCATTTCTCTATGTTACAAACTATGTGTCAAACTTAATATACCCTTAGGATAGGGTATAAAAACATATAGAATTGCTTGACTGGCCAAATTGTACGTTGTAAGAAAGTTAATTTTTAATTCAATATTCAGAGCAGTGAATAGAACAATAGTGGTGTCTAGTGCGGTGCATTTAAAGATTAAATCGTTTGAAGATTAAATTGTTTGAAGATTGTGTTTAAAGATTGGTTGTGCTTATTTGCTGTGCTTTTGTCGATAAGTATAATTTATTGATTTACTTTATTTTGGTATTTGCATGTGTATTGTACACATGTAGTATATTTTTTATTTTTATACACGTATGTGTGTACATACATACATATGTACATAAATACTTACATATGGAACTACATTTCTAGGTATAAATAGTCACATACATATGTATCTACATATTGTTAGGGACAATAAAAAAATATTAAGCATAATCCGTATTGGTAACCGTAATTTACTCCAAAAAGAAAAAAAAAATTGTTTTCTTCAATTTGTCCTTTCAATCCAATGTTTGTAATTAAATAAAATAAATCTGTTGTTGTGGTACAAAACATTAGAATTATTAAATATTTACATGTATTAATACATACACATACATATGTATTAACAAGAAGAAAAGCATTTGCATTTGCATTAACATTGAAATCTACAATATTGCAACGTCGCTAATTCCCGCATAGAAATAATAAAATGTGGCAACGTTTGAGTGTGTGTGCAATTACGTTTCTTACGTACATTTACTTTCTTTACATGGTGAGATTCAACTCATGGTTCGAATCATTCGTTCCGAGTGGAGTGGATGCCTCGGTTGAAGAATCTCGTAAAGAATTGTATTCGTCAGTGTAAAATTTGCGTCATTTTTAAAAGAAAAATGCGAACACAACTCATGGGATTATTACCACGCGAAAGAACAACATTTACTTTGCCCTTTCTCAATGTTGGCATAGATTTTGCGGGTCCATTTTCGATTAAAATCTATGACGGAAGAAATTGCCGGGTGGAAAAGGGCTATGTGTGTCTATTCGTCTGCCTATCCACGAAAGCCATTCACTTGGAAGCCGTTAGTAATCTTTCGACTCCAGCTTTTCTAGCATCTTTTTCACGATTTGTAGCCCGCTGAGGCTTACCTGCGCAAATATTTTCTGACCATGGTACCAACTTTGTTGGTGCTTCAAAATGTTTAATGCAAGATTTCCAAAATGCTTTAAAGAAATTTGCCGATACCCAATGCAATTTTTCTCAAATTAAATGGAATTTTATACCACCTGGTGCTCCCCATATGGGTGGTCTATGGGAAGCGGGAGTAAAAAGTTTTAAGACTCATTTCCGCAAAATTGTTGGCAGCATGAAATTTACGTTCGAAGAATTTGCAACCCTTTTAGCTCGTATTGAGGCTTGTCTTAACTCAAGACCAATATCTCCAATGTCAGAAAACCCATTAGATCCTATGCCCTTGACGCCAGGACATTTTTTGAGAGGTGGTCCCTTGCTCAGTTCTCCTGAACCTTCTTTGGAGAATAAGTCCTTAAATTATGTTAACCGATGGAAAAAACTCAAAATTCTCCATCATCAGTTTAGTGTTAGATGGAAGGAAGAATATTTAAAAGATCTACACAAACGGTATAAATGGAAGTACCCAAGACATAATATTCAAATATGAGATCTCGTTGTTGTACGAGAAGAGCAACTACACCCAAACGAATGGCTACTAAGAAGCGTAGTCAAAACTCACATAGGTCCTGACAAAAGAATACGAGTGGTGAATTTAAAAACAAAAAAACGTATCATTACTCGTCCTGTCTATATGTATATCGGTAAAACTTTTTTTTACTATCACTGTATTTCTTTAGTTCAAATGTTCGCACTAGTATTGAAAATATTACAGGCACAACAAACTATTATATAAATTAAATTATTTTCTGGATTTAACTTAAAGTATCTTCATAAATTAATGAACTTTATTATATTGGAGTGAGTGGAGTCACTCCATTATCGATTCCCCCCTAGATTTAAGGTATTATTATTAAAAGTCATCCGTTGTAAAGAGTCATTTAACTAAACAACGTTTTGCAGCAGATGCTGCCAGGCGGCCGGTAATGTTTAGTTGAAATCCTCCCTGTTTTCCACATCCCGAATTTCATACCAATTGAACCTACCTATCAATAGAGGTCCGTCAACATTTCCTTCAAAGAGTTTCTGCCATTCCGCTTTTCCTACAAATATCGCCTACACTCACTCATTCATCCTCTTTCTATATCTGACTCTTAGCATGATAAGATCAAATAAATAATTCTGTTAATAACTACGTCTTTAATTTTTTTGCATAATTTCTTTTCTTGGTTTTCCCCACACAATTGCGCCCGGCAATCGTGTCAAACGTACAAGTGCCTATCTCCAAAATACCCTGCACTTCACCCCTGCACAAACCTATTAATTTTAGATAATATAGAAATAAGTCAAATAAAATTGAAAATACTCCAAAATTCAGATGTCATTAATTATGTATTAAAAATTCCTAGAATCGAAAACTTTTGTGGCTTTATAAAAATTTATCCTGTAGTCCACAATAAAACTATTCTTAAGCTAGACATACAACCCTTAAAGAAATGCGTCCATATGCCAGAAGTCAATATTTGCCAACCTACAACCTCGGAGTGCATCATACAGTCTTTAAACAATAATACGTCCGCATGCGACTCTTAAAATTCATTCCACATGAAATTTTCGGATTCAATTAAAGTCAACAACACCATATACTGAATAAAGAAAAGAGCAGCTTATGTCTCACCGCAACCCTCTAAGGCCACTTCTGCAACACACCTCAGCATGAAGAGAAACGAAATATCGAAAAGAAAGAAATATCAAATCAAAAAACGGAACCAGAAAAATACAGTTACCTCAAATCAAATTGACTCCATAATTACCCAAGTCAAAGGTCGAAACGAGGGCGTCTCGAACTTAACAGGGGGAGGAGTTAACACATGCGCGCCTTAGCCAGCCAACACACACTACACTCCCGTACATTTACCCCAATCACATTCACCCATCTTACCTCAGCACCTTTCAGCCGTTTACCCTATCACACGCTGCACTCCCGTACAGTCACCCCATGCACGAAGTACCCAAGCACCATGTATTCTTCCTCAGATGAAGATGAAGCTCTTCTTTTCATGGCATTAGCAGAAGAAAAGAACAGGTATTTATTAAGTCTTTCATAATATTGCGAACATCTGACAGTATAATGTTTTTTTTTTATTATAATAGAAAAAAAAAGAAAATGGGTTCATGAAATAAATATAGATCGCCCAAGTTACGGAGAATTTCATACGCTTATGCCAGATCTGCGAAAGGATGAACAGAGGTTTTATACATATTTTAGAATGACAAGTGACTGCTTTCACGACATCGTAAGACGTCGTCAAAGACGATATTCGTAAGTCATGTACAAATTACCGTGAATCTATTTCCCCTGATGAACGTCTTGTGATTGCATTAAGGTATGGAAATGAAACATATTAATGCAATTAATCCATATGCGTGTTTTATTAAATCATTGCACGTCTTCTCACATAATTTGTAACAAGAGTAATAATTCTAAAAAAAGCTTCAGAATAAGTAAACAAATTTAGAAAAATACGTAAGTTATTTTTAGCAGTTTCTATGGTTTAAATGATGTAATGAAAGAGTGTAAATAGGAGCTTTCTTCCAACACAGACGATTGGCTATTTTCGCAAGGTGAATAATTTGATGGGCTTGGCACAGCAGAGGTACTTGTGGAAGGTCCAAGTTCTAAATACAATTGTGAAGAAGAGGGTGATATCTCTTCTAGATGTTGTAGCTCCTGTTCCATTATAATTTTGGCTATTTGCATTTTCGTCATAGCTTACCTCTTAGCTAAAAAAGATTTGACAGTTTTAGCATAGCCCAAAAAAATTAACTCAGTAGCGTCCATATCCCGTTGTCTTTGTTTTTTTTTTGAAGATACTCCAAAACTGCATTTACCGATGAAACATCTTGTTTTTATACCCTATCCTAAGGGTATATTAAGTTTGACACATAGTTTGTAACATAGAGAAATAATTGAGATAGACCCTATAAAGTATATATATTCGTGATCAGCATCAATAGCGAAATCGATTGAGCGATGACCGTCCGTCCGTCCGTCCGTATGTCACCGCTTTTTGGCTTTAAATTTTGAGCTGGGACGGTGAAATTTCATATCTGGGCTTCTGAGAAAAAGATACAGCACAAGTGTAAAAATTTTTTAAATCCGCCCACTGCCACGACTACTTTTTCATAACTTCACTAAATTATATGAAACCGAAAAATTTTGTTAAGACCAAATATTTAGGCATTCAGATTCCCTACAATCCACCCATACAAAAGTTTTGGCCACGCCCACTTTTTGGGGGCGTTTTCATCACAAAACCGATTTTTGGGCCTTAAATTTTTAACTAGGACGCTTAAATTTCATATCTGGGCTTCTGAGAAAAAGATACAGTACAAGTGTAAAAATTTTTGAAATCCGCCCACTGCCACGCCCACTTTTTCATAACTTCACTAAATTATATGAAACCGAAAAATTTTGTTAAGACCAAATATTTGGGTATTTAGATTCCCTACAATTCACCCATAGAAGAGTTTTGGCCACGCCCACTTTTTGGGGGCGTTATCATCAAAAGACCTATTTTGATAAAATTTTACATGTAACATCCTCAAACGTTCGACATTATAGCTATATTTGAGTACAAAATGCAATTTGGCCACGCCCACTTTATAGAGAGGAGGATAGGGTATCATACGATCCGTTCCAGACGGATTGTAGCTTTTCTGTATGTTTGTTGTGGGATTTGGTTTGCAATAGTAGCAATGCATATGTGTAGAGAGTGTCTCTACTCACTGTAAGTAGATATACTCTCGTTAAGGATTGGTCACCGTCATTGCATAACAAATCAGACAGATAAATTTGTTTGACTGGCAATTAGGTGTAAGAAAGATCAATTCTTCTTTACCATTCTTACACATGTGGAGCTTTAACCTGTAGTCTGTTTCCGTGTCAGATTTTGGGTGGATTTAAACTCCTTAAGAGCATAACAGGTGCGTCTTCAATATTTGTTTGTGTGAAGGAATACCTGGGGGTAATGTACCACTTCTTCCATATCTTGTTGCGTAATGTGTGTCCTGAAGTTTTCTGCCATATGATGTGTATACGTACTGTGCGCAGCTTTGACTTACTCTGGACATATGTATATACATATGTACATGTGTATATGTATGTATGGATGTACATTTATAATTTTCCTTTTCTTGGTTTTGGCGGTTAAGGATTGGTCACAGCATTGCCTAATATAAAATCAAAAAATAATTTGCCAGAAGAGAAACAAAACATACAGAAAAGCTACAATCCGTCTGGAACGGATCGTATGATACCCTATCCTCCTCTCTATAAAGTGGGCGTGGCCAAATTGTATTTTGTACTCAAATATAGCTATAATATCGAACATTTGAGGATGTTACATGTAAAATTTTATCAAAATAGGTTTTTTTATTATAACGCCCCCAAAAAGTGATCGTGGCCAAAACTGTTCTATGGGTGAATTATAGGGAATCTAAATACCCAAATATTTGGTATTAACAAAATTTTTCGGTTTCATATAATTTAGTGAAGTTATAAAAAAGTAGGCCTGGCAGTGGGCGGATGTAAAAAACATACAGAAAAGCTACAATCCGTCTGGAACGGATCGTATGATACCCTATCCTCCTCTCTATAAAGTGCGCGTGACCAAATTGCATTTTGTACTCAAATATGGCTATAACCTCGAACGTTTGAGGATGTGACATGTAAAATTTTATCAAAATCGGTTTTTTGATGAAAACGCCCCCAAAAAGTGGGCGTGACCAAAACTGTTCTATGGGTGAATTGTAGGGAATCTGTATACCTAAATATTTGGTCTTAACAAAATTTTTCGGTTTCATATAATTTAGTGAAGTTATAAAAAAGTAGGCGTGGCAGTGGGCGGTTGTAAAAAAAATTTACACTTGTACTGTATCTTTTTCTTGGAAGCCCAGATATGAAATTTCAGCGTCCTAGTTAATAATTGAAGGCCCAAAACTCGGTTTTGTGATGAAAACGCCCCCAAAAAGTGGGCGTGGCCAAAACTTTTGTATGGGTGGATTGTAGGGAATCTAAATGCCTAAATATTTGGTCTTAACAAAATTTTTCGGTTTCATATAATTTAGTGAAGTTATGAAAAAGTGGGCGTGGCAGTGGGCGGATTTCAAAAATTTTTACACTTGTACTGTATCTTTTTCTCAGAAGCCCAGATATGAAATTTCATCGTCCTAGCTCAAAATTTAAGGCCCAAAAAGCGGTGACATACGGACGGACGGACGGACGGACGGACGGACGGACGGACGGTCATCGCTCAATCGATTTCGCTATTGATGCTGATCACGAATATATATACTTTATAGGGTCTATCTCGATTATTTCTCTATGTTACAAACTATGTGTCAAACTTAATATACCCTTAGGATAGGGTATAAAAATTTACACTTGTACTGTAGCTTTTTCTTGGAAGCCCAGATATGAAATTTCAGCGTCCTAGTTAAAAATTTAAGGCCCAAAACTCGGTTTTGTAATGAAAACGCCCCCAAAAAGTGGGCGTGGCCAAAACTTTTGTATGGGTGGATTATAGGGAATCTGAATGCCTAAATATTTGGTTTTAACAAAATTTTTCGGTTTCATATAATTTAGTGAAGTTATGAAAAAGTGGGCGTGGCAGTGGGCGGATTTCAAAAATTTTTACACTTGTACTGTATCTTTTTCTCAGAAGCCCAGATATGAAATTTCATCGTCCTAGCTCAAAATTTAAGGCCCAAAAAGCGGTGACATACGGACGGACGGACGGACGGACGGACGGACGGTCATCGCTCAATCGATTTCGCTATTGATGCTGATCACGAATATATATACTTTATAGGGTCTATCTCGATCATTTCTCTATGTTACAAACTATGTGTCAAACTTAATATACCCTTAGGATAGGGTATAAAAACATATAGAATTGCTTGACTGGCCAAATTGTACGTTGTAAGAAAGTTAATTTTTAATTCAATATTCAGAGCAGTGAATAGAACAATAGTGGTGTCTAGTGCGGTGCATTTAAAGATTAAATCGTTTGAAGATTAAATTGTTTGAAGATTGTGTTTAAAGATTGGTTGTGCTTATTTGCTGTGCTTTTGTCGATAAGTATAATTTATTGATTTACTTTATTTTGGTATTTGCATGTGTATTGTACACATGTAGTATATTTTTTATTTTTATACACGTATGTGTGTACATACATACATATGTACATAAATACTTACATATGGAACTACATTTCTAGGTATAAATAGTCACATACATATGTATCTACATATTGTTAGGGACAATAAAAAAATATTAAGCATAATCCGTATTGGTAACCGTAATTTACTCCAAAAAGAAAAAAAAAATTGTTTTCTTCAATTTGTCCTTTCAATCCAATGTTTGTAATTAAATAAAATAAATCTGTTGTTGTGGTACAAAACATTAGAATTATTAAATATTTACATGTATTAATACATACACATACATATGTATTAACAAGAAGAAAAGCATTTGCATTTGCATTAACATTGAAATCTACAATATTGCAACGTCGCTAATTCCCGCATAGAAATAATAAAATGTGGCAACGTTTGAGTGTGTGTGCAATTACGTTTCTTACGTACATTTACTTTCTTTACATGGTGAGATTCAACTCATGGTTCGAATCATTCGTTCCGAGTGGAGTGGATGCCTCGGTTGAAGAATCTCGTAAAGAATTGTATTCGTCAGTGTAAAATTTGCGTCATTTTTAAAAGAAAAATGCGAACACAACTCATGGGATTATTACCACGCGAAAGAACAACATTTACTTTGCCCTTTCTCAATGTTGGCATAGATTTTGCGGGTCCATTTTCGATTAAAATCTATGACGGAAGAAATTGCCGGGTGGAAAAGGGCTATGTGTGTCTATTCGTCTGCCTATCCACGAAAGCCATTCACTTGGAAGCCGTTAGTAATCTTTCGACTCCAGCTTTTCTAGCATCTTTTTCACGATTTGTAGCCCGCTGAGGCTTACCTGCGCAAATATTTTCTGACCATGGTACCAACTTTGTTGGTGCTTCAAAATGTTTAATGCAAGATTTCCAAAATGCTTTAAAGAAATTTGCCGATACCCAATGCAATTTTTCTCAAATTAAATGGAATTTTATACCACCTGGTGCTCCCCATATGGGTGGTCTATGGGAAGCGGGAGTAAAAAGTTTTAAGACTCATTTCCGCAAAATTGTTGGCAGCATGAAATTTACGTTCGAAGAATTTGCAACCCTTTTAGCTCGTATTGAGGCTTGTCTTAACTCAAGACCAATATCTCCAATGTCAGTAAACCCATTAGATCCTATGCCCTTGACGCCAGGACATTTTTTGAGAGGTGGTCCCTTGCTCAGTTCTCCTGAACCTTCTTTGGAGAATAAGTCCTTAAATTATGTTAACCGATGGAAAAAACTCAAAATTCTCCATCATCAGTTTAGTGTTAGATGGAAGGAAGAATATTTAAAAGATCTACACAAACGGTATAAATGGAAGTACCCAAGACATAATATTCAAATAGGAGATCTCGTTGTTGTACGAGAAGAGCAATTACACCCAAACGAATGGCTACTAGGAAGGGTAGTCAAAACTCACATAGGTCCTGACAAAAGAATACGAGTGGGGAATTTAAAAACAAAAAAACGTATCATTACTCGTCCTGTCGTGAAACTTTGCGTGCCTCCTTGCCAATAAAACTTGCTAAAACTTTTTTTTAGTATCACTGTATTTCTTTAATTCAAATGTTCGCACTAGTATTGAAAATATTACAGGCACAACAAACTATTATATAAATTAAATTATTTTCTGGATTTAACTTAAAGTATCTTTATAAATTAATGAACTTTATTATATTGGAGTGAGTGGAGTCACTCCATTATCAAAAGATTCCCCCCTAGATTTAAGGTATTATTATTAAAAGTCATCCGTTGTAAAGAGTCATTTAACTAAATAACGTTTTGCAGCAGATGCTGCCAGGCGGCCGGTAATGTTTAGTTGAAATCCTCCCTGTTTTCCACATCCCGAATTTCATACCAATTGAACCTACCTATCAATAGAGGTCCGTCAACATTTCCTTCAAAGAGTTTCTGCCATTCCGCTTTTCCTACAAATATCGCCTACACTCACTCATTCATCCTCTTTCTATATCTGACTCTTAGCATGATAAGATCAAATAAATAATTCTGTTAATAACTACGTCTTTAATTTTTATACCCTATCCTAAGGGTATATTAAGTTTGACACATAGTTTGTAACATAGAGAAATAATCGAGATAGACCATATAAAGTATATATATTCGTGATCAGCATCAATAGCGAAATCGATTGAGCGATGACCGTCCGTCCGTCCGTCCGTCCGTCCGTCCGTATGTCACCGCTTTTTGGGCCTTAAATTTTGAGCTAGGACGATGAAATTTCATATCTGGGCTTCTGAGAAAAAGATACAGTACAAGTGTAAAAATTTTTGAAATCCGCCCACTGCCACGCCCACTTTTTCATAACTTCACTAAATTATATGAAACCGAAAAATTTTGTTAAGACCAAATATTTAGGCATTCAGATTCCCTATAATCCACCCATACAAAAGTTTTGGCCACGCCCACTTTTTGGGGGCGTTTTCATCACAAAACCGATTTTTGGGCCTTAAATTTTTAACTAGGACGCTGAAATTTCATATCTGGGCTTCCGAGAAAAAGATACAATACTAGTGTAAAATTTTTTTACATCCGCCCACTGCCACGCCTACTTTTTTATAACTTCACTAAATTATATGAAACCGAAAAATTTTGTTAAGACCAAACATTTGGGTATTTAGATTCCCTACAATTCACCCATAGAACAATTTTGGTCACGCCCACTTTTTGGGGGCGTTATCATCAAAAAACCAATTTTGATAAAATTTTACATGTAACATCCTCAAATGTTCGACATTATAGCTATATTTGAGTATAAAATGCAATTTGGCCACGCCCACTTTATAGAGAGGAGGATAGGGTATCATACGATCCGTTCCAGACGGATTGTAGCTTTTCTGTATGTTTTTGCATAATTTCTTTTCTTGGTTTTCCCCACACAATTGCGCCCGGCAATCGTGTCAAACGTACAAGTGCCTATCTCCAAAATACCCTGCACTTCACCCCTGCACAAACCTATTAATTTTAGATAATATAGAAATAAGTCAAATAAAATTGAAAATACTCCAAAATTCAGATGTCATTAATTATGTATTAAAAATTCCTAGAATCGAAAACTTTTGTGGCTTTATAAAAATTTATCCTGTAGTCCACTAATAAAACTATTCTTAAGCTAGACATACAACCCTTAAAGAAATGCGTCCATATGCCAGAAGTCAATATTTGCCAACCTACAACCTCGGAGTGCATCATACAGTCTTTAAACAATAATACGTCCGCATGCGACTCTTAAAATTCATTCCACATGAAATTTTCGGATTCAATTAAAGTCAACAACACCATATACTGAATAAAGAAAAGAGCAGCTTATGTCTCACCGCAACCCTCTAAGGCCACTTCTGCAACACACCTCAGCATGAAGAGAAACGAAATATCGAAAAGAAAGAAATATCAAATCAAAAAACGGAACCAGAAAAATACAGTTACCTCAAATCAAATTGACTCCATAATTACCCAAGTCAAAGGTCGAAACGAGGGCGTCTCGAACTTAACAGGGGGAGGAGTTAACACATGCGCGCCTTAGCCAGCCAACACACACTACACTCCCGTACATTTACCCCAATCACATTCACCCATCTTACCTCAGCACCTTTCAGCCGTTTACCCTGTCACACGCTGCACTCCCGTACAGTCACCCCATGCACGAAGTACCCAAGCACCATGTATTCTTCCTCAGATGAAGATGAAGCTCTTCTTTTCATGGCATTAGCAGAAGAAAAGAACAGGTATTTATTAAGTCTTTCATAATATTGCGAACATCTGACAGTATAATGTTTTTTTTTTATTATAATAGAAAAAAAAAGAAAATGGGTTCATGAAATAAATATAGATCGCCCAAGTTACGGAGAATTTCATACGCTTATGCCAGATCTGCGAAAGGATGAACAGAGGTTTTATACATATTTTAGAATGACAAGTGACTGCTTTCACGACATCGTAAGACGTCGTCAAAGACGATATTCGTAAGTCATGTACAAATTACCGTGAATCTATTTCCCCTGATGAACGTCTTGTGATTGCATTAAGGTATGGAAATGAAACATATTAATGCAATTAATCCATATGCGTGTTTTATTAAATCATTGCACGTCTTCTCACATAATTTGTAACAAGAGTAATAATTCTAAAAAAAGCTTCAGAATAAGTAAACAAATTTAGAAAAATACGTAAGTTATTTTTAGCAGTTTCTATGGTTTAAATGATGTAATGAAAGAGTGTAAATAGGAGCTTTCTTCCAACACAGACGATTGGCTATTTTCGCAAGGTGAATAATTTGATGGGCTTGGCACAGCAGAGGTACTTGTGGAAGGTCCAAGTTCTAAATACAATTGTGAAGAAGAGGGTGATATCTCTTCTAGATGTTGTAGCTCCTGTTCCATTATAATTTTGGCTATTTGCATTTTCGTCATAGCTTACCTCTTAGCTAAAAAAGATTTGACAGTTTTAGCATAGCCCAAAAAAATTAACTCAGTAGCGTCCATATCCCGTTGTCTTTGTTTTTTTTTTGAAGATACTCCAAAACTGCATTTACCGATGAAACATCTTGTTTTTATACCCTATCCTAAGGGTATATTAAGTTTGACACATAGTTTGTAACATAGAGAAATAATTGAGATAGACCCTATAAAGTATATATATTCGTGATCAGCATCAATAGCGAAATCGATTGAGCGATGACCGTCCGTCCGTCCGTCCGTATGTCACCGCTTTTTGGCTTTAAATTTTGAGCTGGGACGGTGAAATTTCATATCTGGGCTTCTGAGAAAAAGATACAGTACAAGTGTAAACATTTTTTAAATCCGCCCACTGCCACGACTACTTTTTCATAACTTCACTAAATTATATGAAACCGAAAAATTTTGTTAAGACCAAATATTTAGGCATTCAGATTCCCTACAATCCACCCATACAAAAGTTTTGGCCACGCCCACTTTTTGGGGGCGTTTTCATCACAAAACCGATTTTTGGGCCTTAAATTTTTAACTAGGACGCTTAAATTTCATATCTGGGCTTCTGAGAAAAAGATACAGTACAAGTGTAAAAATTTTTGAAATCCGCCCACTGCCACGCCCACTTTTTCATAACTTCACTAAATTATATGAAACCGAAAAATTTTGTTAAGACCAAATATTTGTGTATTTAGATTCCCTACAATTCACCCATAGAAGAGTTTTGGCCACGCCCACTTTTTGGGGGCGTTATCATCAAAAGACCTATTTTGATAAAATTTTACATGTAACATCCTCAAACGTTCGACATTATAGCTATATTTGAGTACAAAATGCAATTTGGCCACGCCCACTTTATAGAGAGGAGGATAGGGTATCATACGATCCGTTCCAGACGGCTTGTAGCTTTTCCGTATTTTTTTTAATACGTAATGGAATTTAAATAAATCTAATTTTCAAATGGCTTGTCTTAACTCTGCACCTATTTCCTCCTTTTTTTCTTATATTTATACCCTATCCTAAGTGTATATTAAGTTTGACACATAGTTTGTAACATAGAGAAATAATCGAGATAGACCCTATAAAGTATATATATTCGTGATCAGCATCAATAGCGAAATCGATTGAGCGATGACCGTCCGTCCGTCCGTATGTCACCGCTTTTTGGGCCTTAAATTTTGAGCTAGGACGATGAAATTTCATATCTGGGCTTCTGAGAAAAAGATACAGTAGAAGTGTAAAAATTTTCGAGATCCGCCCACTGCCACGCCCACTTTTTCATAACTTCACTAAATTATATGAAACCGAAAAATTTTGTTAAGACCTAATATTTAGGCATTCAGATTCCCTACAATTTACCCATAGAACACAATTTACGCCCACTTTTTGGGGGCGTTTTCATAAAAAAACCGATTTTTATGAAATTTTACAAGTAACATCCTCAAACGTTCGAGGTTATAGCCATATTTGAGTACGAAATGCAATTTGGCCACTCCCACTTTATAGAGAGGAGGATAGGGCATCAGACGATCCGTTCCAGACGGATTGTAGCTTTTCTGTATGTTTATACCCTATCCTAAGGGTATATTAAGTTTGACACATAGTTCGTAACATAGAGAAATAATCGAGATAGACCCTATAAAGTATATATACTCGTGATCAGCATCAATAGCGAAATCGATTGAGCGATGACCGTCCGTCCGTCCGTATGTCACCGCTTTTTGGGCCTTAAATTTTGAGCTAGGACGATGAAATTTCATATCTGGGCTTCTGAGAAAAAGATACAGTAGAAGTGTAAAAATTTTCGAGATCCGCCCACTGCCACGCCCACTTTTTCATAACTTCACTAAATTATATGAAACCGAAAAATTTTGTTAAGACCTAATATTTAGGCATTCAGATTCCCTACAATCCACCGATACAAAAGTTTTGGCCACGCCCACTTTTTGGGGGCGTTTTCATCACAAAACCGATTTTTGGGCCTTAAATTTTTAACTAGGACGCTGAAATTTCATATCTGGGCTTCCGAGAAAAAGATACAATACTAGTGTAAAATTTTTTTACATCCGCCCACTGCCACGCCTACTTTTTTATAACTTCACTAAATTATATGAAACCGAAAAATTTTGTTAAGACCAAATATTTGGGTATTTAGATTCCCTACAATTCACCCATAGAACAGTTTTGGCCACGCCCACTTTTTGGGGGCGTTATCATCAAAAAACCTATTTTGATAAAATTTTACATGTAACATCCTCAAACGTTCGACATTATAGCTACATTTGAGTACAAAATGCAATTTGGCCACGCCCACTTTATAGAGAGGAGGATAGGGTATCAGACGATCCGTTCCAGACGGATTGTAACTTTTCTGTATGTTTTTATATTCTGGGTGTGCAAAATTGTACAACACCGGATATTTTTTTATAATTTCTAACAGCTTTTCCACTGACACCATCTTCTTCTTCGAAATAGCACACGCGGGACGGCGAAAAAATAGTGCATGCAGCGAACCAACGAAAAAACGCTGCAATTCCGCTATCGCCTCTCTCAGTTGACGCGGCTGCTTGCATGGTGCCATATCCCGCCATGTATTTATTTCCCGTGCGAAATTCACTCCCGCTCCCGCTTTTCGCGTTGGTTTGAGCAGGCCTTAATGTAAAAATCAGTCATAGGCCGTGTTTATGCCATGCTAATCTGGCGCTGTTACATTAGCAGTGTATATAGCGTGTCTGTGCTAGAAAACAGCTGTATTAATTTTGACGTAAATTACATCAAAAAAAATTTTGTAAAACAAAAACACTTCTGAACCTAAATAAAAACATACAGAAAAGCTACAATCCCTCTGGAGCGGATCGTATGATACCCTATCCTCCTCTCTATAAAGTGCGCGTGACCAAATTGCATTTTGTACTCAAATATGGCTACAACCTCGGACGTATGAGGATGTTACATGTAAAATTTTATCAAAATCGGTTTTTTGATGAAAACGCCCCCAAAAAGTGGTCGTGACCAAAACTGTTCTATGGGTGAATTGTAGGGAATCTGTATACCTAAATATTTGGTCTTAACAAAATTTTTCGGTTTCATATAATGTAGTGAAGTTATAAAAAAGTAGGCGTGGCAGTGGGCGGATGTAAAAAAAATTTACACTTGTACTGTATTTTTTTCTTGGAAGCCCAGATATGAAATTTCAGCGTCCTAGTTAATAATTGAAGGCCCAAAACTCGGTTTTGTGATGAAAACGCCCCCAAAAAGTGGGCGTGGCCAAAACTTTTGTATGGGTGGATTGTAGGGAATCTGAATGCCTAAATATATGGTCTTAACAAAATTATTCGGTTTCATATAATTTAGTGAAGTTATGAAAAAGTGGGCGTGGCAGTGGGCGGATTTCAAAAATTTTTACACTTGTACTGTATCTTTTTCACAGAAGCCCAGATATGAAATTTCATCGTCCTAGCTCAAAATTTAAGGCCCAAAAAGCGGTGACATACGGACGGACGGACGGACGGACGGACGGTCATCGCTCAATCGATTTCGCTATTGATGCTGATCACGAATATATATACTGTATAGGGTCTATCTCGATTATTTCTCTATGTTACAAACTATGTGTCAAACTTAATATACCCTTAGGATAGGGTATAAACATACAGAAAAGCTACAATCCGTCTGGAACGGATCGTATGATACCCTATCCTCCTCTCTATAAAGTGGGCATGGCCAAATTGCATTTTGTACTCAAATATAGCTATAATGTCGAACGTTTGAGGATGTTACATGCAAAAATTTTATCAAAATAGGTTTTTTGATGATAACGCCCCCAAAAAGTGGGCGTGGCCAAAACTGTTCTACGGCTGAATTGTAGGGAATCTAAATACCCAAATATTTGGTCTTAACAAAATTTTTCGGTTTCATATAATTTAGTGAAGTTATAAAAAAGTAGGCGTGGCAGTGGGCGGATGTAAAAAAATTTTACACTTGTACTGTATCTTTTTCTTGGAAGCCCAGATATAAAATTTCAGCGTCCTAGATAAAAATTTAAGGCCCAAAAATCGGTTTTGTGATAAAAACGCCCCCAAAAAGTGGGCGTGGCCAAAACGTTTGTATGGGTGGATTGTAGGGAATCTGAATGCCTAAATATTTGGTCTTAACAAAATTTTTCGGTTTCATATAATTTAGTGAAGTTATGAAAAAGTGGGCGTGGCAGTGGGCGGATTTCAAAAATTTTTACACTTGTACTGTATCTTTTTCTCAGAAGCCCAGATATGAAATTTCATCGTCCTAGCTTAAAATTTAAGGCCCAAAAAGCTGTGACATACGGACGGACGGACGGACGGACTGACGGACGGACGGACGGTCATCGCTCAATCGATTTCGCTATTGATGCTGATCACGAATATATATACTTTATAGGGTCTATCTCGATTATTTCTCTATGTTACAAACTATGTGTCAAACTTAATATACCCTTAGGATAGGGTATAAACATACAGAAAAGCTACAATCCATCTGGAACGGATCGTATGATACCCTATCCTCCTCTCTATAAAGTGGGCGTGACCAAATTGCATTTTATACTCAAATATAGCTATAATGTCGAACGTTTGAGGATGTTACATGTAAAATTTTATCAAAATAGGTTTTTTGATGATAACGCCCCCAAAAAGTGGGCGTGGCCAAAACTGTTCTATGGGTGAATTGTAGGGAATCTGTATATCTAAATATTTGGTCTTAACAAAATTTTTCGGTTTCATATAATTTAGTGAAGTTATAAAAAAGTAGGCGTGGCAGTGGGCGGATGTAAAAAAAATTTACACTTGTACTGTGTCTTTTTCTTGGAAGCCCAGATATGAAAGTTCAGCGTCCTAGTTAAAAATTTAAGGCCCAAAAATCGGTTTTGTGATGAAAACGCCCCCAAAAAGTGGGCGTGGCCAAAACTTTTGTATGGATGGATTGTAGGGAATCTGAATGCCTAAATATTTGGTCTTAACAAAATTTTTCGGTTTCATATAATTTAGTGAAGTTATGAAAAAGTGGGCGTGGCAGTGGGCAGATTTCAAAAATTTTTACACTTGTACTGTATCTTTTCTTCGGAAGCCCAGATATGAAATTTCATCGTCCTAGCTCAAAATTTAAGGCCCAAAAAGCGGTGACGGACGGACGAACGGACGGACGGACGGACGGACGGTCATCGCTCAATCGGTTTCGCTATTGATGCTGATCACGAATATATGTATATACTTTATAGGGTCTATCTCGATTATTTCTCTATGTTACAAACTATGTGTCAAACTTAATATACCCTTAGGATAGGGTATAAACATACAGAAAAGCTGCAATCCGTCTGGAACGGATCGTATGATACCCTATCCTCCTCTCTATAAAGTGGGCGTGGCCAAATCGCATTTCGTACTCAAATATAGCTATAATGTCGAACGTTTGAGGATGTTACATGTAAAATTTCATGAAAATCGGTTTTTTGATGAAAACGCCCCCAAAAAGTGACCAAAACTGTTCTATGGGTGAATTGTAGGGAATCTGTATACCTAAATATTTGGTCTTAACAAAATTTTTCGGTTTCATATAATTTATTGAATTTATAAAAAAGTAGGCGTGGCAGTGGGCGGATGTAAAAGAAATGTACACTTCTACTGTATCTTTTCGTCATAAGCCCAGATATGAAATTTCAGCGTCCTAGTTAATAATTTAAGGCCCAAAACTCGTGTTTGTGATGAAAACGCCCCCAAAAAGTGGGCGTGGCCAAAACTTTTGTATGGGTGGATTGAAGGGAATCTGAATGCCTAAATATTTGGTCTTAACAAAATTTTTCGGTTTCATATAATTTAGTGAAGTTATGAAAAAGTGGGCGTGGCAGTGGGCGGATTTCAAAAATGTTGACACTTGTACTGTATCTTTTCTTCGGAAGCCCAGATATGAAATTTCATCGTCCTAGCTCAAAATTTAAGGCCCAAAAAGCGGTGACATACGGACGGACGGACGGACGGACGGTCATCGCTCAATCGATTTCGCTATTGATGCTGATCACGAATATATATACTTTATAGGGTCTATCTCGATTATTTCTCCATGTTACAAACTATGTGTCAAACTTAATATACCCTTAGGATAGGGTATAAAAAGACTCAGAGAGTGAGGCTGAGGCGAAAAGTTGTGCTGAGGACCAAAAGGTATTGCTTTAATCTTCAACTATGTACCCATGCTTATATGTATATGTATGAATTATGTGTTCTCTCTTGTTAGAACCATTTTTACTACATGTATGAGAAATGTATCTAAGTTGGTCGAAATCTTTCAAATGGCTATTTCTATGTATCAGCCACGTAATAGGAGCATTTGAAGTCATTAAAGATCTCAGGAAATAGGAACCAATCTATTATTATACCCTATCCTAAGGGTATATTAAGTTTGACACATAGTTTGTAACATAGAGAAATAATCGAGATAGAACCTATAAAGTATATATATTCGTGATCAGCATCAATAGCGAAATCGATTGAGCGATGACCGTCCGTCCGTCCGTCCGTCCGTCCGTCCGTCCGTACGTCACCGCTTTTTGGGCTTTAAATTTTGAGCTAGGATGATGAAATTTCATATCTGGGCTTCTGAGAAAAAGATACAGTACAAGTGTAAAAATTTTTGAAATCCGCCCACTGCCACGCCCAGTTTTTCATAACTTCATTAAATTATATGAAACCGAAAAATTTTGTTAAGACCAAATATTTAGGCATTCAGATTCCCTACATTCCACTCATACAAAAGTTTTGGCCGCGCCCACTTTTTGGGGGCGTTTTTATCATAAAACCGATTTTTGGGCCTTAAATTTTGAGCTAGGACGATGAAATTTCATATCTGGGCTTCTGAGAAAAAGATACAGTACAAGTGTAAACATTTTTGAAATCCGCCCACTGCCACGCCTACTTTTTCATAACTTCATTAAATTATATGAAACCGAAAAATTTTGTTAAGACCAAATATTTAGGTATTCAGATTCCCTACAATTCACCCATAGAACAGTTTTGGCCACGCCCACTTTTTGGGGGCGGTTTCATCAAAAAAGCCGATTTTGATAAAATTTTACATGTAACATCCTCAAACGTTCGAGTTTATAGCCATATTTGAGTACGAAATGCAATTTGGCCACGCCCACTTTAGAGAGAGGAGGATAGGGTATCAGACGATCCGTTCCAGACGGATTGTAGCTTTTCTGTATGTTTAACTTTAAATAGTGATCAGTTCAGCAGAGAATTTCGTATTTCACAGAGAATATTTGAAATGCTGTGCGAGTTACTCCGGGATGAGCTGCAACCAAAATGGAATCCACTTTCTTCTCTTACTCAAAAACAGGCTTCTGTAGAAGAAGAAAAATAGCAATATGCCTGTATAAATTAAAAAGCTGCGCCGAGTATCAAACCATCGGAAACATATTTGGCTATAAAAAGTCAACAATTCACAAAATATTTTATGAAGTTGTTACTCTTATCGTAAATCGTTTAACATTAAAATTCATTAAAATGCCCACCGAAAATGAGGCACTGGAAATTTTATCAGCATCTCAACGGATATCAAACATTCCTCAAATCATAGGCGCTATAGATTGCACACACATACCCGTTACCGCACCCTTGGACGGATGCAAAGATTTTTTAAATCAAAAAGGCTTTACATCTATAAATTTACAAGCTGTTGTTGACCATAAATGCATGTACTTACGTATGTATGTTTTAACAATATACATATGTATATTTCGCTACGTGAGAAATATAACACAAACATTTTTGTAGAATTCGAAATGTTTGTTGTAAATTTCCGGGTAATGTTCACCAAGCAGAAATTTTTCCACCAGTAAGCAAATGCAGAACAAGCCATTTTTTAATGCACCTATGTACATACGTAGCTTAAGTTTAAACATTTTTTTCTTTCAGTCGAACTTTTACTTAAGCGGAGTAAAAATTCCATTTCTGCTTATTGGAGATCCTGCATATCCTCTATTACCTTGGATATTGAAAGACTATCCGGGAGTCAATTTAGAGAAGAAAAAACTAAACTTTAAAGCTCTGCTTAATAGATGTCGTGTAAAGGCGGAACAAACCTTTGGAATTTTAAAAGGCTGTTGCTGAAAAGGTCCCGACGTTCAGAAATTGATTATAGCTTTATTCCTACGGTTGTGGTGTGTTGTTGTATACTGCATAACATTTTACGAAAAGACGACGAAATTGAAGAAGCCATTATAGGAACGGACACTGTAGACATCACAGGCACAAGCTATAAGAGGAGCTATTGCAAATGAACTTCTAGAATATGAAAATCGATAAAAGATTTGTAATTCATATTTTTATTTCTTATATACATGTGTAATTCATTTAAATAAAAAGAAAAAAGAAAAAAAACATACAGAAAAGCTACAATCCGTCTGGAACGGATCGTATGATACCCCATCCTCCTCTCTATAAAGTAGGCGTGGCCAAATTGCGTTTTGTACTCAAATATAGCTATAATGTCGAACGTTTGAGGATGTTACATGTAAAATTTTATCAAAATAGGTTTTTTGATGATAACGCCCCCAAAAAGTGGGCGTGATACTTGTACTGTATCTTTTTCTCAGAAGCCCAGATATGAAATTTCATCGTCCTAGCTCAAAATTTAAGGCCCAAAAAGCGGTTACATACGGACGGACGGACGGACGGTCATCGCTCATGTTACAAACTATGTGTCAAACTTAATATAACCTTAGGATAGGGTATAAAAAGGGATTTAATTGTATAAGGAGCTCTAAAATCTGAAGAGTATATCTTTACGAAACCTTAGATTCAGTTAGCTTTGGAAACAATCGCATTAATGTGTAGGTCAAATGTGAGTTTAGAATCGAAAATGACACCTAAGTCTTTAATATCATAGACTCTAATTAAAGTTTCGCTGCCGATTTTATAGTTTCCAAGGACCGGATGTAAACTTCGACTGTATGTCATAATGGCACACTTCTTCAAGTTCAACTCCATGTCGTTTAGTTTACACCACGTCTGGAAATCATCTAATTCCTTTTGAAACTCTATACAATCCTACAATAATGACACTGTTTTGTAAATTTTCACATCATCTGCATACATAAGACAATGACAGTTTCTTAAAATGTTAGGTAAGTCATTTACAAAAAGTGAAAATAAAGAAGGTCCGAAATGACTACCTTCAGGTACACCGGAAGAAACAGTAATTTCCTTTGAAAAGAAATAAGAAGAAAGCCATTTAAGAATAGTTCCATCAAAGCCATATGATTTTAATTTCAAAAGTAAGATGTTTAGGTTTATACGACTGAATGCTTTGACTAAGTCAGTATAAACAACATCCACTTGGCCGTGCTGTTCTTGAGTTGAAATGCAAAAATTGGTAAATTCAACCAGATTGGTGGCAGTAGATCGACCAATAAAAAAAAAATTTTTTTAAATTTGATATGTGAATTTTGATTACGCAAAACAATTTTTTTTGGACAAGTTTGTCTAACAGTTTAGGAATAGTACATATCTTACTTATCGCTCTGTAGTAATCAGATCTTTTTTACCCGATTTATAAATTGGGTTAACACGAGACAATTACCATTCACTTAAGAACTCCCCTGTGGACAGAGATTGGTTAAATAGTAATTGAAGAGGAAAGCTTAAGGACGCTGCACAAGATTTGAGAACTAAAGGACCTCATTAATGTCACACTGTAAAGAGCAACAGTCTGTAATCATCGGTAGTGAATCAAACAATGAATGGTACACAGTCTGAGCATTTGAAAAACCATAGACTTTTTGGAAATGCTCAGCAAACATTTCAACAATGACTTGTGGGTCAGTTGACGACTGATTTTCGTACTGCATCAATGAAGGGAAACCAACACTGTTACGTTTCGAATTCACATAGTTCCAAAATCGTTTAGGATTACTTTTTAGATTCGCTTCAAGTGAATGTACATACGATTTGGCAAGAAATGTCGATAAAAATATAAATTCTTGTTGTTTAGAATTAAATATTAATATAATTGTCTGAATACATTCATCTCTCATTGTGAACCATTTTAAAATATTGTTAACGTAGCTTTTATTTAATATGAATAAACTTGTTCTCCTTCTTCTGGATTTTATACTCGAACTGTTCGGTAAGACTTCGACTTTGCTTTTCATCAATTCTTTTCTAAGACGACAGAAATTTGAATATTCATTTACACCATTTGTCTGTTTAAACAGCTTACTTATGAGCTTTAGATTTAGCATTCTTTAATTTTTTTAGGCGATAGGTGTACCAAGGATGGTGAGAATTAATTTTCTTTTTCACACTAGGTATAAAATCATCCAAAGCCTCTTTAAAAACGCTCAAAAAAATATTAAAATTATCATGTAATGAGTCTCGGTTTACTTTGCATTGCTATAGTAAAAAGATATAGACAAAAAGTAATTATTTAAAAGGTTTAAATTATTAGAATTAAATTTAAGACAAAATTTTCTAAAGTTGTGAAATATTTCGTAATTTTCAAATATAATATCCCTGATTTCAATTTCAATTGCTTTGTGAAAAATTTAATTTCTTAATAAAGGCGTACACTCTATAATTTTAGCATTTAAATTTTCGTTAATGAAAACTAGATCTAGTAATCAATTCATATCATTATGCACATAATTGACTTGAATTAGTCCAAGAGAAAAAAGTGAATCTAATAAAATAATTTCTATTTCTGAAGAAAGTGATACTGGCAATACCCTGTTATCGTTGGTCATTTGAATCCACTTGGTGTCTCCCAGATTGAAGTCTCCAAGCACACATATGCATTTTGCTATGGTTGGTGGTTGAAAACACATTCTCAATGTTTGACATACAGTTGCTCTCAAAATTGAGCGTACACTAAGAAATCAATGAAATTATATCATTTTTGACAATTAAGAAATCGTTTTTTGTAGAAAAAAAGATTTTTTATTTGATATTAGATATCTTCTTCTAATAGTTATAAGAAAAAAACACAAAAATATAACATAATTAAATTTTTTACAACAAAAAAACTAAAATAATACCCTTTTTCATCACACAAAATTGAGCGTACACCCATGAAAAAAACTACATACAAGAAAAATGTTCAATATTTACCGCTAACTAAACTATCAGCTGTTGTTTGGAGAGATACTGCAGCTAATTTCGAGTTTGTATCGCGGTCTTGAAACCTATAAGTAGCTTCTTTTTAAATTTTGTGTGAAAATGGAAGAAAAAAGAAAACAAACAGATATTTCTACCAGAAAACCTAACACGGAGCTTAAAAAACAAAATCTGTGCCCGACGGTGAAACATGGAGGAGGTTGTGTTATGTTGTGGGGTTCCATGGCTGCTAGTGGTACGGGGAATTTTGAGTTTATCGAGACGACAATGGACAAAATGAAATACCTCGATATTCTCAAAAGAAATCTGCGTCAATCGGCGGAAAAATTGAATTTGCCTTCGGAGTTTTACTTCCAACAGGATAACGACCCAAAGCATACTTCACACGTTGTACGCGAATGGTTATTATATAACGTAAAAAAACAGTTAAAAACCCCACCGCAGTCACCGGATCTCAATCCCATTGAGAAGTTGTGGGAAGAGATTAAAACTCGGCTAAAAAATAGTAGCCCTAGCAAAAAAACGGACCTCAAAAACAAGGTCAAGGAAGTTTGGGAAAGTATCCCTCCATCATTCACCAAAAACTTGGTCGAATCGATGCCTCGTCGTTTACAAGCAGTGATAGATGCTAAGGGTGGTCATATAAAGTACTAGAGCTGGAAGCTGTACTATATTTTAAATTTTTTTATTACTTCTTTGGTACTGTACGCTCAATTTTGTGTGATGAAATGAAGTCTTATTTTTGTTTTTTTGTTGTAAAAAATTGAATTAAGTTACATTTTTGTGTTTTTTTTATAACTATTAGTAGAAGATATCTAATATAAAATAAAACATACAGAAAAGCTACAATCCGTCTGGAACGGATCGTGTGATACCCTATCCTCCTCTCTATAAAGTGGGCATGGCCAAATTGCATATTTATACTCAAATATAGCTATAATGTCGAACGTTTGAGGATGTTACATGTAAAATTTTATCAAAATAGGTTTTTTGATGATAACGCCCCCAAAAAGAGGGCGTGGCCAAAACTTTTGTATGGGTGGATTGTAGGGAATCTGAATGCCTAAATATTTGGTCTTAACAAAATTTTTCGGTTTCATATAATTTAGTGAAGTTATGAAAAAGTGGGCGTGGCAGTGGGCGGATTTCAAAAATTTTTACACTTGTACTGTATCTTTTTCTTGGAAGCCCAGATATGAAATTTCATCGTCCTAGCTCAAAATTTAAGGCCCAAAAAGCGGTGACATACGGACGGACGGACGGACGGTCATCGCTCAATCGATTTCGCTACTGATGCTGATCACGAATATATATACTTTATAGGGTCTATCTCGATTATTTCTCTATGTTACAAACTATGTGTCAAACTTAATATACTATAACATACAGAAAAGCTACAATCCGTCAGGAACGGATCGTATGATACCCTATCCTCCTCTCTATAAAGTGCGCGTGACCAAATTGCATTTTGTACTCAAATATGGCTACAACCTCGGACGTTTGAGGATGTTACATGTAAAATTTTATCAAAAGAGGTTTTTTGATGAAAACGCCCCCAAAAAGTGGGCGTGGCCAAAACTTTTGTATGGGTGGATTGTAGGGAATCTGAATGCCTAAATATTTGGTCTTAACAAAATTTTTCGGTTTCATATAATTTAGTGAAGTTATGAAAAAGTGGGCGTGGCAGTGGGCGGATTTCAAAAATGTTTACACTTGTACTGTATCTTTTTCACAGAAGCCCAGATATGAAATTTCATCGTCCTAGCTCAAAATTTAAGGCCCAAAAAGCGGTGACATACGGACGGACGGACGGACGGACGGACGGTCATCGCTCAATCGATTTCGCTATTGATGCTGATCACGAATATATATACTTTATAGGGTCTATCTCGATTATTTCTCTATGTTACAAACTATGTGTCAAACTTAATATACCCTTAGGATAGGGTATAATAATATAAAAAAGATTTTTATACCCTATCCTAAGGGTATATTAAGTTTGACACATAGTTTGTAACATAGAGAAATAATCGAGATAGACCCTATAAAGTATATATATTCGTGATCAGCATCAATAGCGAAATCGATTGAGCGATGACCGTCCGTCCGTTCGTCCGTCCGTCCGTCCGTCCGTATGTCACCGCTTTTTGGGCCTTAAATTTTGAGCTAGGACGATGAAATTTCATGTCTGGGCTTCTGAGAAAAAGATACAGTACAAGTGTAAAAATTTTTGAAATCCGCCCACTGCCACGCCCACTTTTTCATAACTTCACTAAATTCTATGAAACCGAAAAATTTTGTTAAGACCAAATATTTAGGCATTCAGATTCCCTACAATCCATCCATACAAAAGTTTTGGCTACGCCCACTTTTTGGGGGCGTTTTCATCACAAAACCGATTTTTGGGAATTAAAATTTTTAACTAGGACGCTGAAATTTCATATCTGGGCTTCCAAGAAAAAGATACAGTACAAGTGTAAATTTTTTTTACATCCGCCCACTGCCACGCCTACTTTTTTATAACTTCATTAAATTATATGAAACCGAAAAATTTTGTTAAGACAAAATATTTAGGTATTCAGATTCCCTACAATTCAACCATAGAACAGTTTTGGCCACGCCCACTTTTTGGGGGCGTTATCATCAAAAAACCTATTTTGATAAAATTTTACATGTAACATCCTCAAACGTTCGACATTATAGCTATATTTGAGTATAAAATGCAATTTGGTCACGCCCACTTTATAGAGAGGAGGATAGGGTGAAAATTGATTTCTTAATTGCCAAAAAAGATAAAATTCTGTATGTTGAATGTAAACTGCAGCAGGGAACCTCGGTGGGATATATACAGAGAAATATGAGTAAACCTCCACCACATACATCAAGAACACGAACACAAATTTGGTCTATGTTCGATACGTTGATATTAAAGACAATGTCCAATTCAACCGCATGTGCAGCAAAAGTCCGACGAACCGCAAGTATTACACTATTTTCTAAAATTCAATAAACAGCGAACCTCTTTTTCTATGGTGGGATGAATTTCCTGATGGTTCAAAGACTTCTTGATCGATATCCAAACTATTTACAGTAGAAGTTGTTTGATTTATTTCGGATTCGGAATTGGTATAAGTCAAATTAACGAATTCTGTGGAATAATGAAATATAAAATAAAAACTTTACTGGATTAAATGAATATTTTAACTGCTGAATCGACTCCGAAGTTTCTAAAAGCTGTGGCTGGTCGACTTCCCTGTACTTCACTCATTATACCCTATCCTAAGGGTATATTAAGTTTGACACATAGTTTGTAACATAGAGAAATAATCGAGATAGACCCTATAAAGTATATATATTCGTGATCAGCATCAATAGCGAAATCGATTGAGCGATGACCGTCCGTCCGTCCGTCCATATGTCACCGCTTTTTGGGCCTTAAATTTTGAGCTAGGACGATGACATTTCATATCTGGGCTTCTGAGAAAAAGATACAGTACAAGTGTAAAAATTTTTGAAATCCGCCCACTGCCACACCCACTTTTTCATAACTTCACTCAATTATATGAAACCGAAAAATTTTGGTAAGACCAAATATTTAGGCATTCAGATTCCCTACAATCCACCGATACAAAAGTTTTGGCCACGTCCACTTTTTGGGGGCGTTTTCATCACAAAACCGATTTTTGGGCCTTAAATTTTTAACTAGGACGCTGAAATTTCATATCTGGGCTTCCAAGAAAAAGCTACAGTACAAGTGTAAATTTTTTTTACATCCGCCCACTGCCAGGCCTACTTTTTTATAACTTCACTAAATTATATGAAACCGAAAAATTTTGTTAAGACCAAATATTTGGGTATTTAGATTCCCTATAATTCACCCATAGAACAGTTTTGGCCACGCCCACTTTTTGGGGGCGTTATCATCAAAGAACCTATTTTGATAAAATTTGACATGTAACATCCTCAAACGCTCGACATTATAGCTATATTTGAGTACAAAATGCAATTTGGCCACGCCCACTTTATAGAGAGGAGGATAGGGTATCATACGATCCGTTCCAGACGGATTGTAGCTTTTCTGTATGTTTTTAATTTGGGACACATCACAATTGTAATTATTAAAATTTAAAGCCTTGTATATATCCCACGAACGAGTTTTTTTGTCATCGAACTTTACCATGATTTTCTTATTGATCATTATATCTAGAAGACAATTAATTTCGCAGGACTTCCAGTTTGTTTTGTTGACTTCAGACATTTTGTTACTGTTATGCAAAGAAAACACTGACTTTTTGACAGATAACTCGTGTTGTTAGTTTAAGCCGGTGCCACAGCCAAAAAATAATTGCGCCAATAAATAGCAGCGCTATTCTGTCGACTCCAGAATTGTGGCAGCGCTAAAGTAATTTAGGGTTTATACCGTAACTATTTCAGAAAAACCACCAGACTGGCACGGTATAAACGCGGCCATAGACTGAGATATATGTAGTTCATCAACTAAATAACTTGTATCATGTAGCCTTAAATTGAATACAATCGCTGATCTATTCTTTTTTTAGATTTCAATAAAACGAATAAAATTCAATGAAAATAATACTTGATTTTATTCTATTTTGGCCAAATTTTGGACGGGACGAAATCCTTCGGGTCAGCTAGTTTTTATATGAATATTTTTATAATTGTACTCGTGTAAAATTTTATCAATTATATCAATCCATTTAGCATTTTGTTGAATTTCAAACTGAACTTTAAATTTTTCATTGATTGTTCTATTAAATCTTTTCACAATTGAAGATTTTTTCGCACTGAAAGTTTGATACATTTTTATACATAAGTATTTATTTAAGACTTGAGTAAAGTTTGTATTTAAAAATCCTTTTCCAGAATCAGTACGAAGTAATTTTGGTGAAGTCGGAGCCTCTTTAATAATTTGTGCAAATGCGTCTATGACACATTTTCCGTCTTTCTTTTTTAATGGCTTTATCCAAGCAAATTTTTAAAACGTATCCATAACGTTTAGCATATAAATATTTGTATCCTTTATTGATCTTTGTATCAGCCGCCGTCATAATAAGTAAATCAGCAGTTAACAATTCATTTATTCCTTTAGTAATTATTTATCTTCGCTCAAAATTTGTACTAACTGGTTTATGTACTTCTTTTGCTATTGCTTATTTCATTTCCATTATGAAAGTAAATAAATTTATTTGTACATAAATGTCGAAAATTAATATATCGGACACAGTCCTACGGGATTATATTAAATCTCAAAAAAGAGTTGAAAAATAAACTAATATAATATAATACCATCTAAGTAAAGTAATAAAGCAGGACCAAATTATTGAGGAACTTCAACCAATTATATTTCCTTTTGTCATACATTATTAATTCATATACACTTCAAATAATAATAAAAATTTCAAAAAAGCAAAACTTTACAAATCAAAATGAAACAAATCAAATTCAAAACATACAGAAAAGCTACAATCCGTCTGGAACGGATCGTATGATACCCTATCCTCCTCTCTATAAAGTGGGCATGGCCAAATTGCATATTGTACTCAAATATAGCTATAATGTCGAACGTTTGAGGATGTTACATGTAAAATTTTATCAAAATAGGTTTTTTGATGAAAACGCCCCCAAAAAGTGGGCGTGGCCAAAACTTTTGTATGGGTGGATTGTAGGGAATCTGAATGCCTAAATATTTGGTCTTAACAAAATTTTTCGGTTTCATATAATTTAGTGAAGTTATGAAAAAGTGGGCGTGGCAGTGGGCGGATTTAAAAAATTTTTACACTTGTACTGTATCTTTTTCTCAGAAGCCCAGATATGAAATTTCATCGTCCTAGCTCAAAATTTAAGGCCCAAAAAGCGGTGACATACGGACGGACGGACGGACGGTCATCGCTCAATCGATTTCGCTTTGATGCTGATCACGAATATATATACTTTATAGGGTCTATCTCGATTATTTGTCTATGTTACAAACTATGTGTCAAACTTAATATACCCTTAGGATAGGGTATAAACATACAGAAAAGCTACAATCCGTCTGGAACGGATCGTATGATACCCTATCCTCCTCTCTATAAAGTGGGCTTGGCCAAATTGCATTTTGTACTCAAATATAGCTATAATGTCGAACGTTTGAGGATGTTACAAGTAAAATTTTATCAAAATAGGTTTTTTTATGATAACGCCCCCAAAAAGTGGGCGTGGCAAAAACTGTTCTATGGGTGAATTGTAGGGAATCTAAATACCCAAATATTTGGTCTTAACAAAATTTTTCGTTTTCATATAATTTAGTGAAGTTATAAGAAAGTAGGCGTGGCAGTGGGCGGATGTAAAAAAATTTTACAATTGTACTGTATCTTTTTCTTGGAAGCCCAGATATGAAATTTCAGCGTCCTAGATAAAAATTTAAGGCAAAAAAATTGGTTTTGTGATGAAAACGCCCCCAAAAAGTGGGCGTGGCCAAAACTTTTGCATGGGTGGATTGTAGGGAATCTGAATGCCTAAATATTTGGTCTTACCAAAATTTTTCGGTTTCATATAATTTAGTGAAGTTATGAAAAAGTGGGCGTGGCAGTGGGCGGATTTCAAAAATTTTTACACTTGTACTGTATCTTTTCCTCGGAAGCCCAGATATGAAATTTCATCGTCCTAGCTCAAAATTTAAGGCCCAAAAAGCGGTGACATATGGACGGACGGACGGACGGTCATCGCTCAATCGATTTCGCTATTGATGCTGATCACGAATATATATACTTCATAGGGTCTATCTCGATTATTTCTCTATGTTACAAACTATGTGTCAAACTTAATATACCCTTAGGATAGGGTATAAAAATAACAGTGACTTCATTTTTTAACAACTTCTGAAAAACTAGTTAACGAACGTAAATTCAGAGATGACCTTAAAACATTAAATTTTTCTCTGGTAAAGTGAGTAAATCAGCAACTTGTAATTCACTTGGTCTGATACCCTATCCTCCTCTCTATAAAGTTAGCGTGGTCAAAGTGCATTACGTACTCAAATATGGCTATAACCTCGAACGTTTGAGGATGTTACATGTAAAATTTTATCAAAATCGGTTTTTTGATGAAAACGCCCCCAAAAAGTGGGCGTGGCCAAAACTTTTCTATGGGTGAATTGTAGGGAATCTGAATACCTAAATATTTGGACTTAACAAAATTTTTCGGTTTCATATAATTTAGTGAAGTTATAGAAAAGTAGGCGTGGCAGTGGGCGGATGTAAAAAAAATTTACACTTCTACTGTATCTTTTCGTCAGAAGCCGAGATATGAAATTTCAGCGTCCTAGTTAAAAATTTAAGGCTCAAAAATCGGTTTTATGATGAAAACGCCCCCAAAAAGTGGACGTGACCAAAACTTTTGTATGAGTGGATTGTAGGGAGTCTGAATGTCTAAATATTTGGTCTTAACAAAATTTTTCGCTTTCATATAATTTAATGAAGTTATGGAAAAGTGGGCGTGGCAGTGGGCGGATTTCAAAAATTTTTACACTTGTACTGTATCTTTATCTTAGAAGCCCAGATATGAAATTTCATCGTCCTAGCTCAAAATTTAAGGCCCAAAAAGCGGTGACATACGGACGGACGGACGGACGGTCATCGCTCAATCGATTTCGCTATTGATGCTGATCACGAATATATATACTTTATAGGGTCTATCTCGATTATTTCTCTATGTTACAAACTATGTGTCAAACTTAATATACCCTTAGGATAGGGTATAAACAGTCCATATCAACTAAAAAGTGGATTCGTATAATTTGACGTTTAGTTCTCTCTTCTCTCTCTTGAGAATATTCTGTTCAGCTGATTTCCTTGTTGACGTTTAGCGTGAAGTTGCCATTCGACTGAATATTTTTTTAAATGAAAATTTGCTACGTTAAGTTTTTTAAGGAAACAATAATTAATATTTATTTACAGATACCAAATGAGAATAATATTTTGTAGCTAACATGTTTGTTTATGTTAATTTAATACATTTTAGTTTTACCTACGTATACTTTACCGGTACTTCATAATTCATCCAAATGTTTTTAATTCACTCATTAGGTTCCATAAATTTGAAGTTTATTATTGATTTTTATTTGGGTTTATATTATATTTGATTTTATGAGCAGAACATTAAGTTATCCGAGCATAAAAATTATTAAATTATATTTGGTTTGCAAATAATATTTCGCATTCTAATCTGGCAACATGGAAATATGTCAATCGTCGAAAATTATACCAACATTTACGAACAAAATGTAACCTAGTGAGAAATAGCGCAAACAAGTATTTGGATCACAAAAATTGATCCAAATGAAAAGCAAGATCTCGTGTTGTTTTTATAATGCATGCAAACCAATGATCCAGATCAGATCAGATCATGGGGATAATAAAACATACAGAAAAGCTACAGTCCGTCTGGAACGGATCGTATGATACCCTATCCTCGTTTCTATAAAGTGCTCATGCCCAAATTGCATTTGGTACTCAAATATGGCTATAACGTCGAACGTTTGAGGTTGTTACATGTGAAATTTCATGAAAATCGGTTTTTTGATGAAAACGCCCCCTAAAAGTGGGCGTGGCCAAAACTGTACTATGGGTGAATTGTAGGAAATCTGAATGCCTAAATATTTGGTTTTAACAAAATTTTTCGGTTTCATATAATTTAATGAAGTTATGAAAAAGTGGGCGTGGCAGTGGGCGGATTTAAAAAAATTTTACACTTGTACTGTATCTTTTCCTCAGAAGCCCAGATATGAAATTTCATCGTCCTAGCTCAAAATTTAAGGCCCAAAAAGCGGTGACATACGGACGGACGGACGGACGGTCATCGCTCAATCGATTTCGCTATTGATCCTGATCACGAATATATATACTTTATTGGGTCTATCTCGATTATTTCTCTATGTTACAAACTATGTGTCAAACTTAATATACCCTTAGGATAGGGTATAAACACGGCTATTGTTTAAATTAAAAAATCTTTTGACGTAGTTAATGTTCTGGTGACGTGGTTCATGCCGCGTTTGTAGGTCATTTTTATACCCTATCCTAAGGGTATATTAAGTTTGACACATAGTTTGTAACATAGAGAAATAATCGAGATAGACCCTATAAAGTATATATATTCGTGATCAGCATCAATAGCGAAATCGATTGAGCGATGACCGTTCGTCCGTCCGTCCGTATGTCACCGCTTTTTGGGGCTTAAATTTTGAGCTAGGACGCTGAAATTTCATATCTGGGCTTCCAAGAAAAAGATACAGTACAAGTGTAAATTTTTTTTACATCCGCCCACTGCCACGCCTACTTTTTTATAACTTCACTAAATTATATGAAACCGAAAAATTTTGTTAAGACCAAATATTTAGGTATACAGATTCCCTACAATTCACCCATAGAACAGTTTTGGTCACGCCCACTTTTTGGGGGCGTTTTCATCAAAAAAATCGATTTTGATAAAATTTTACATGTAACATCCTCAAACGTTCGACATTATAGCTATATTTGAGTACAAAATGCAATTTGGCCATGCCCACTTTATAGAGAGGAGGATAGGGTATCATACGATCCGTTCCAGACGTTTATGTTTATTTTTCTGATTAGAATCTTGAACAGCACTATTGACCTGAGAATCATCATTCAAAAACACTTTGAACAACAGCTTAAACATTTTATTTCTGCGCACACCAACAGCTACAACATTATCATTTTTAAGCAACTGACATTAATTTTTATCTGAAATCATCTGCAGCCCCTTATTAAGTGCACAACTTGCTGAAAAAATATTAAGTTTGATTTCGAGAACATATAAAACATTGGATATGTGCTTTTCTATCCAGTCCGCTTTGTTAAATGCTAGAATATTAATATCACCGGTATCGTGTGAATAAATAGTTTCACCGTTTCCAACGCGAATATTAATTGGATTGTCAAATGTCTTATAAGAAACGTACCACTCTTTTCTAGAAGTCATGTGATCACAAGCTCCCGTGTCGAGAAACCAGCTATACTTTTTGGTTGTTTCAGCAAGCAGTGTTTGAGATATGAAAGCTTCGCTCTTTTTGACTTCATGTCCAATACTGTTTTTCGCTCTCTGCCTTACGGGACAATCCGCTTTCCAATGCCCCGTTTTCTTGCAGTTAAAACATTTTCCAGATTTTTTGGTTACTTTGTTGTCCCTGCCAGGTGCAACTTTAAGTGACTTTGTACCTTTTCTTGCCAAGAGAGCTTCAACTTTATTCTGCATATTCATTCTCGACTCCTCCATCGAGAGGCGTGCAGTTAAATTCTTCAAGGTCTGCTCACTTGCTGCTGTCGTCTCCCACGCACTGTAGAAGTGATTATATGTCGCTGGTAGGGTCATTAATATCTTGGTGATGACCATAGTCTCCGAGATATTTTCACTAAAGTCCTGAAGTTGTTGAACGAATCAATCTGTTATAAACAGTCATAATTTAAATGAAGGTTTGAATAACTTGAAGATGGACTTAAATGTTACTCTATCATCGACAAATAATTATTTAAAATCTATTAAAGAGAAACAAAAAGAATTGGATGCTCAATATGTGAATAAACTGGATGATTTAAGTAAAGAAATATCTATACTAAAAAATAATGCAGAGAAACTACAAAATGAATTTTTAAAACTATTACCACTTTCAAAACAATTAGAAATTGATACTGAACAAGTTCCATCTAGTTCTAAGAAAGTTGAAAATAAAGAAATTATTTCACCAACTCTTAATACACCAATTTCAAAGCAAAGTATTGAATTCAATGATACTTTGTCGACTCCAGTTAATTTTGTTGAAAATAGAATTGGAAATATGGCAATGAAAGATTTGAATTTAAATTCTTCTGAATCAATTCTGATAAAAATTGTAATAATATTATATATTTGGTTTAAGATAAAAGAACCATCTGCAATAGTAACACATTTAGAAAATTACGAACACATTACTTTAATAACTTATGCCTATATGCAATAGAGGCAAAGACCCCACCTTTGTCTGCAAGAAAATAAGTCTTAGATGTAACTTTTGTGTCTTAACAGAGCTTAAAGTTGTTGACTAACAAGGCGTCACTATCTGATCATTGGTGGATACTCTTCAAACTACAACTATCTACTCGTGGGAAGGGGACTTTTAGAAATCCGCGTAGGGCTAACTGGTCAAAATTCAATAGATAACTGAGGAAATCAATGAATCATTCCACTGAAGACCTCAACTCTATAGAAGCAGATGACAATGCAGTCGATGCACTGACCGGTTCCCTTACGCAATCCTTTGAAAAACCTGCCCGGTCAGTAGACATAGCGGTAAAAAACGTCCACCATGGTGGAATGATAAGATAGCGGAACTCATTCGCCTTTCAAGAGTAGGATGGAACCCACCAGTCGTTCACAGACCATCGTGGAATACAGACGTGTTTCGGCTTCTTTCAGTGATAGTGGAAGTGTGTTTAACTAGCAAACTAATCGAGGACAATTCAAGAGGCAAGTTGGCTTATTGGAAGTGAAAGTGGTTAGTCACACAAACGATCGCTGGTTCAAATCCAGCAATTGCTAAAGTGTTACTTTTTTTAATTTAAATAAATTTAGTAAAGACAGTGGAAAGTTACCAACAAGTAAACAAGGCCTGACATCCATGGATATAAACCAACAGTCCGCACTCCCCATAGCAGGAAATGCGGACAAACAATCAACAACAGCCGATCCAGATACGGCTTCTACAGGTGGGACATCCATCGTCGCCACCGAAGGAACGGTGAAGAGGAGGAGGAAGTTAAAGACTACTCCTAATTAAATAAAGCACCTCTCTCGGTCACCTTTCTCATCGAAGCTGCCTGGAGAAGAACTGGGGTAGGTGGGGGTGGGGGCTGGGGGGGCGACATCAACGATAACAAGGCAGCAAGATGACAACAACGACTTCCGATACGTCTCCGACGGTGGGGAAGAGCGATACAAGGGTGTAAATAATACCTTCGGGCAATTGGCATCGTCCGAATCAGACGACGAAGACGATCAGCTGGATTCCCTAAACAGCAACATCCGTCTATTACAACAATGGATGAGGGAAATTAGGGCTAAACAAATAGCCAGAAGGGAGAAAGAGCGACAGACGGAGCAACAGCAGCCGCAAAAACCACCACAGCAGCAAAAACAGCAGCCGTCGAAACAACAGCACCAGATACCGCTGCCAGCACGAAAGCAGCAACAGCAACTACAACAGCAGCTAAAACAACAGCAGCAACAACAACAACAGCAGCAAAAGCAGCAGCAGACACAACAGTAACAACCACAGCTACAGAAGACAACAAAGCAGAGGGTGCCGCCGATAAACACATATAAAATGGAACTGAAGGAGACAAAAGAACTATGTAAGTCGGCCATTGGTGACAATTTTAATATTATTAGATACAGTGGAGATAGACACGCTATCCACTGCAATACTTTAGAGCAATATAAAATCATTAAAAAAACATACAGAAAAGCTACAATCCGTCTGGAACGGATCGTATGATACCCTATCCTCCTCTCTATAAAGTGGGCATGGCCAAATTGCATATTTATACTCAAATATAGCTATAATGTCGAACGTTTGAGGATGTTACATGTAAAATTTTATCTAAATAGGTTTTTTGATGATAACGCCCCCAAAAAGAGGGCGTGGCCAAAACTTTTGTATGGGTGGATTGTAGGGAATCTGAATGCCTAAATATTTGGACTTAACAAAATTTTTCGGTTTCATCTAATTTAGTGAAGTTATTTAAAAGTAGGCGTGGCAGTGGGCGAATGTAAAAAAATTTACAGTTCTACTGTATCTCTTTCTCAGAAGCCCAGATATGAAATTTCAGCGTCCTAGTTAAAAATTTAAGGCCCAAAAATCGGTTTTATGATGAAAACGCCCCCAAAAAGTGGGCGTGGCCAAAACTTTTGTATGGGTGGATTCTAGAGAATCTGAATGCCTAAATATTTGGTCTTAACAAAATTTTTCGGTTTCATATAATTTAGTGAAGTTATGAAAAAGTGGGCGTGGCAGTGGGCGGATTTAAAAAATGTTTACACTTGTACTGTATCTTTTTCTCAGAAGCCCAGATATGAAATTTCATCGTCCTAGCTCAAAATTTAAGCCCCAAAAAGCGGTGACATACGGACGGACGGTCATCGCTCAATCGATTTCGCTATTGATGCTGATCACGAATATATATACTTTATAGGGTCTATCTCGATTATTTCTCTATGTTACAAACTATGTGTCAAACTTAATATACCCTTAGGATAGGGTATAATTATTGAGGGACTCGACGACGGAGTTCTTCTCCTTCACCCCGAAAGGGGAAAAGCTGCAAACAATGTTTTTGAAGGGGTTGGAACCGTCGACCGAACCAGAGGAGATCGTCAAGCTACGTAGGGAGAAAAAGTGCGACGGCCTCGAATTCGTAGGGTTCAAGCCGTTCATCACAGCGAAGGCGAAAAGGGAAGGTCGGAAATTACCGTTCTTCCTGATTCAGCTGTCACCCAACAGCAAGCTGGATGGTCTGAGAGGCATTACAGTCCTCGACTTCCAGGGTGAGAGGGTGAGAGAAATTAAGAAGGAGCGAGAGCATTCTTCAATGCGTTCGCTGCCAAAGGTTCGGGCACGCCGCGGCGAACTGCGTCATGCAGGCTCGCTGTGTGAAGTGCGGCAAGGACCTCAAAACTGAGGAATGTCCTTTAGGGAAAGACAGGCCTTCAGATAGGGGGGAACACGGGGCACACCGCTAATTATCGGGGTTGCCCTAAGTTCTAATTTATAAAGAAAGTAAACCTGGCTCGGCAGGAGAATATCGAAGTAAAGCGTCCATCTGGTCCTGCTCCAATACGACAAGCCGCTACTTCCCAAATGACCTACGCCCAAATGGCGGCAGGTCTGGGAAAGGTGCAACAACAACAGCCAAAGGTTGCTTCGAAGGCGTCAGTGTCTAAGGCACCGGAGGCACAACGTGACTTGATGGCCATCTTACTCTCAATTCAAGGGCAGGTGAGCCAGCTACAACGTCAGATACAAGAGCAGGCGACGCGGGTGGACCAAATCTACGCTCTTCTGCCGGGCCTAGCGCATCTCCAGTCGTAATGGGTACCACGGCGGAGACTCTCTTTAAGATCCTTGCGGTGAATGTGAATTCACTGATAAGGATAGATCGTAGAAACACACTCTTTAAGTTGTTAGATACCGAAAATCCTGATTTGCTTCTGATTAGCGAAACTAAGCTAAACCAGAGACATAAATTAAGGAACAATAAATACGACATCATAAGAAGAGACCGACCCAACTCCACACGCGGGGATGGCGTCGCGATCTTCATCCGTAAAGAGCTTAGATATAAAATAGTAAGAGTGGTGAAGTGCGAAGGTTCCAGGTGCTGGAAGCGTGTATCGTGTGCATCCCTCTCCATAGTGGAAAGAAGATGTACGTTGCCATGCACTCTATGCGCCTGAAGCTACTCAGCCTTCTTTATTCATCTCAGAGCTCGAGACATTTTTTCGATTCCTTAGGCTGAAGTCGGAGGAGAACTATTATCTCACGGCCGGAGATTTAAACGCGAAGCACAGGAATTGGGGAAACAATGCACCAAATTCTAGAGGAAACCTGCTACTCAATTGGTGGGGTCAGCACAATGTCGAGTACAGACTCGATGTGACAACTTCGGATAGTCCGTCGTTTCCCAGAGGCGGATCCTATCTGGATCTCATGCTGTTCGACGTACGGCTGCAACTGACCGACACGAACCGACAAACGATGAACTGTCTACACACTTTTGTGTACGACAGCGACCATTGCGGACTTAGGGCCGAAATAACGATTCCCAACGAAATTGCGGAATTGGGAGAGTTTGTCCAATCGCACTCCTACAATTATAGTAGGACGCGCTGGACACGCTTCTCCCGAGTACTAATGAGAGCACTGTCCTCGAACTCACTTTACCCACCGTCCAATAGGAATCTGTCAAACGAGGAGATTGACAGATACCTAAAACAGTTGGATGAGACAATAAAACGAACTATGGACAGTACGATACCTCGGTATCAACATACTGACAACGTTGAGATATTCCGCAACACGACGATCGACGCACTACACCAACAGAAAAGTAGACTGCTGTCAAGATTAAAAACCTTGTACAGGCAGTTTACTGACCGACAAAACTCGGAGGTTAGGACACTGAAGTCGTTGATCAAAAACCTCCAAAAAATGATCAAAGATAATTATAGATTGACGGTTAATGCGTATTGGAACGGGAAGATCTCGGCCATAAGATCCAATAATCCCAGTATGTTCCCGCAGATCAATAAGATTTCGGAGGAATAACTTCAACGGACTTCCGTGTCTTAAGATACCCCGAACGACGGACAATGAACAAATACTTGTAACAGCAGGTATAAATCCAGGTAGGGTCGTCGAGGATGACGACTTTTTTGTAATAGAGGATCCGCAGGAGAAAGTAGAGGCCATAGGAGCGACTTTCCAAGAAGTGTACAAGGTGAATGATAGCATTCACCCGAACCATGACCAAGAAAATCGCGTCCTTGTGCATAACTTCTACCTTCGAAATGATATGCAGAACTGGCGATCTGAGAACACCAGTTTTACCGTGTTCAATGAAGGTAACATGGCAAATAATATCATCGCCAATGACATGGTTCACCCCCCGTTCATATCGAAGGTAGATCTCCAAACGATCTTTTTCTCATTAAAAAGTAAGAAATCCGTGGGAATTGACGGAATTCCAAACATTGTGCTTCGACATCTCCATTTAGAAGCGGTGGACATATACACTACCCTGTTTAACAATGCGTTGAATAATGCACATTATCCGACAGCAGTGGTGCAGCCCATCCCCAAAAGGGGAAAAGATACCTTCAATCCGGCAAATCTTCGGTCGATAAGTCTCCTTCCGAACATCAGCAAGGTCTTCGAGAAAGTGATCCATAGAGCCCTGTACAAGTGGGTTGAGGACAAACATATAATTACGGATAATCGATTCGGCTTCAGGGCGGGGCATGATACCATACATGCCGCGTCTAAGCTGGTTTCAGATATCTAGTGGAATAAAAGCAAGAACCAATGTACGGGTGCCTGCCTGATTGACTTGGAGAAGGCCTTCGATACCGTATGGTTAGAGGGACTCTTCTACAAGTTGAGCAGGATGGGTATAAGCATTGTATATAAATCTAATAGTATTATCACTTGACGAAATTTTTTATTAGCTTCCTCGTTCGACAGAGGGCGCAAAGCAAAGTGATTTCTCTTACACACAGAAAGAGAGTTTTGAGCGAACAAATGGATAAACGAGCGAACAAGAGGAAGAACAGCAAGGAATATAAAAAAAAACTGACTGTCTTCTTGATGATGTACATATGTATGTACATCCAAATATATACACGTTCGTGTGGTTTAATACTATCGTGAAGGACTAAACGGGAGGGTTATGTTTTCCTTTCGTGTTTTGTTTTTGTATTTTTTGGTGTTTACCTTAATTATGAATGAAGTTATTTTTCTGCAATATACACAATTGCACACACACTCAAACGTTGCCACATTTTATTATTTCTATGCGGGAATTAGCGACGTAGCAATATTGTAGACTTCAATGTTAATGCAAATGCAAATGCTTTTCTTCTTGTTAATACATATGTATGTATATGTATTACTATATGTAAATATTTAATACGTATTCTAATGTTTTGTACCACAACAACAGATTTATTTTATTTAATTACAAACATTGGATTGAAAGGACAAATTGAAGAAAACAACTTTTTTTTTTCTTTTTGGAGTAAATTGCGGTTACCAATACGGAATATGCTTAATATTATAATATAATATATAAAAGGACCTGTTTAAGATGGTTTGGCATGGATCTGACTAATCTTTCCGTAAATTCAGGTGTAATTTGCGTCCATTCTTCAATAAGCCTTTCTTTGAGATCGTTTTTGTTCCTTATATTAAATGTTCTTATTTTTTGGGACCAACTCATCCCACGAATTCTCTATGGCATTGATATCTGGTGACTGTGGAGGTGTTTTCAATACTTTGGGACAATTATAAAGTAGCCACATTCGAGTTGCATAAGCTTTATGCTTGATAAAATGTAAAATTGTTCCCGAGACCCATTTGAACGGCACTTTCCTTCAGGTTTTGCTTCAATATTTCGATGTACTGCTTATGGTCCATTATTTGTTCAATTATGTGCAGTCGCCCCACTCCAGCTGCGGAAAAACAGCCCCAGACCATTACCGACCCACCACCATGTTTGACTGTCTCCCGTGTGTTATGCGGAAGATATTCGGTATTTGGTTTTCTCATGCACATTAAATTTAGACTCGTCTGTGAATATTACTGTTTTCCAGAAGTCGAAATCTTTAGATTGGTGTTGTTTAGCGAATTCTAACCTTTTGCTTCTGTTTATGGAACTAATGAAAGGCTTTTTTCGCATAACTCTTCCATTGTACCCATGTTTACGCAGGCATTTTCTTAGGGTTTCTGTACAAAAATCTTTATTAAGAGTACGACGCAGGGTTTCTGCAAGTTTTCGTGCACTACATTTAGGGTTTTTTTTTAATTTCACGTATAATTATTCTCTTATCATGTGCACTGAATATATTTCTGGTGGTATTTCTTGGTTTTTTTTCTATACGATTTTCATTTTTGAATCGATTAATGATTGTTTGGATGGTTGATCTTGATAGATTTACCAAACGAGATATCACCCCATAAGTTTTTCCATCGCCGTTGTATTTGATAATCAGTTCTCGCAGCTCATTTGAGGTCTCACCTTGTTTTCTGCCCATTTTTCCAACAAATCTCGATTTTTCCAATTAACTTCACAAAATATTTCACTTTTTTCTTTAAATTGCATCGTTTAGTGAATAAACGATAGGTGTACGATTACGAAATTGAGCTACTTTTGCGCCCATTTCTTACTTTTATTCTGTTTTCAAACCAAAGTGAATATTAAATATTCTTAAAACTAGGTGGAGTACAATTGCTCAATACCCTGTAATAGTACATACCATATTCAACTTAATTTTTCAAGTCGTTTGTGATCAGGAGTTGAATGTAATTTTTGATAACTGGTGTACGAATATGAGATTGATACACTGTACGTATATATACCTATATTATATACATAATGTATTAACATACATATGTATGTATAATCATTGCATAAATAATAAATTTACATACAGTGATGTGCGAAATAATAAGGACAGCCTTTACCATAGTTGAAAAAACAAAAACACTAAGAACCTCGTGATATTTATGATAAACCTTCAATCAGTATTAATTGATTCCAATTTTAAAAACATAAAAATAACATAAATTACCCATAATTTATACTTTTAGTAAAAAAAAAAATAAAAAATTGTAATTTTCTTCTAAATAGCCTGTGAAAAAAAATAAGGACAGCCAGCAATTCTTCATGAAATAACTCCAAACACAAACTTTAACAATAAAAAATTAATGTTAAAATACAAATAATAAAATATTTGATCAAACATGTACTTTAGTGTTTCGTTGAATAAATTTTGTTCTTGATAACGGCCAAGAAACGTTGCGGCATCGAATCCACTAGCAGCCTTCACAGATGTCCACATTTGATGGTTTCACACCCCTTAAAGCTACTTTGACCTCTCGCCACAGGTTCTCAATGGGATTTAAGTCAGGCGATTGAGAAGACCAACTTAAGACGTTGACATCGTTGTCCGAGAACCACTCTTTTGCACGCTTCGATGAGGGTTTAGGATGATCATCCTGTTGGAACACCCATCGAAGAGGCATATTATTTTCGGCATAGTGGTATTTAATATATTTACGTAAGACGGTGCTGTCATAGTGCCCTCGATTTTATGAATGGGACCTATACTCTGGTAGGAGAAACATCGCCATACCATGATGCAAACCCTAACATGTTTCACCGTCTTGATGGTGTATTTATCGTTATGTGCCGTATTGGTCGGTCTTCGCACTAGTAAGCTGTAGCGATCAGAATTAAATAAATTTACTTAAGTCTCATATGATCAAAGGATATTGCACCATCGCGATTCAGTCCAGCTGCAATTTATTTCTGCAAAAAGCAACCTTTTGGCAACATTCTTTTTCGACAGGAGTGGTACCTTTCTTGCGCTTCTTGCTTTTAAATTGTTGATTATAAGAATCTTCAGTATGGTACAAGTGTCGACGTCCAGGTTACATTCTTTTTACAATGCGCAGGTTCATTTTATACAAGCGCAGTATCCTTTTTTTGAGAGAGGCAGACATTTTTGGCTTTCTTTAACCTGTTTCTGCCTTAGATTGCCAATTGATTGCATTTTGAACTATTGTCTTCGAACACCCTACAATTTGGACAATTTTGCGGTTTGAAAAACCGTTACTATGCAAGTCTTTTATTTGTTTCCTCATCTCATTGCTACAGTGTTGTGCTCGACCCATTTTTTATCACTAATTTCTAATAAATTTACAAATTTTACTTTGTTTTGTAAAATTAAACTCTTATTTTACCTATTAGGTTAAAAAAAGGAAAGCTAAAATCAAACATACAGAAAAGCTACAATCCGTCTGGAACGGATCGTATGATACCCTATCCTCCTCTCTATAAAGTGAGAGTGACCAAATTGCATTTTGTACTCAAATATAGCTATAATGTCGAACGTTTGAGGATGTTACATGTAAAATTTTATCAAAATAGGTTTTTTTATGATAACGCCCCCAAAAAGTGGGCGTGGCCAAAACTGTTCCATGGGTGAATTGTAGGGAATCTAAATACACAAATATTTGGTCTTAACAAAATTTTTCGGTTTCATATAATTTAGTGAAGTTATAAAAAAGTAGGCGTGGCAGTGGGCGTATGTAAAAAAAATTTTCACTTGTACTGTATCCTTTTCTTGGAAGCCCAGATATGAAATTTCAGCGTCCTAGTTAAAAATTTAAGGCCCAAAATTCGGTTTTATGATGAAAACGCCCCCAAAAAGTGGGCGTGACCAAAAATTTAGTATGGGTGGATTGTAGGGAATCTGAATGCCTAAATATTTGGTCTTAACAAAATTTTTCGGTTTCATATAATTTAGTGAAGTTATGAAAAAGTGGGCGTGGCAGTGGGCGGATTTCAAAAATTTTTACACTTGTATCTTTTCCTCAGAAGCCCAGATATGAAATTTCATCGTCCTAGCTCAAAATTTAAGGCCCAAAAAGCGGTGACATACGGACTCAATCGATTTCGCTATTGATGCTGATCACGAATATATATACTTTATAGGGTCTATCTCGATTATTTCTCTATGTTACAAACTATGTGTCAAACTTAATATACCCTTAGGATAGGGTATAAAAAATGCCTGATTTACAGAGGACATATAAGAGGTGTCCTTATTATTTTGCACAGCCGAAACAAACCGCTCTGCGAAAACTTGTGACATAATTTGGAAGGCAGACAGGATATTTGGGTGTAGACAACTATACTTTGTTTTGCAAACAGTAAAGCTTAAGAACTTGTTTTGATCAACCATCACAGGAATTGGACGCCTTTGAAACGTTTTCATAAACGTGTCCCTATTATTTTTCACATCACTGTACATCCATACATATATCTATGAATATACATACATTATGTCCAGAGTTCGTCAAAGCTGGGTACAGTACGCATACACATCATAGAAAACCTTACGACACACATTACGCCTACAACTCTATACAGAAACTAGTAGATATGGAAGAAGTGATACATTACCCCCAGGTATTCCTTCACACAGACAAATATTGAAGGCGCACCTGTTATACTTTTAAGGAGTTTAATACCACTCAAAATCTGACAGGGAACCAGATCACAGGTTAAAGCTGCACATACATACATATGTAAGAATGTGAAAGAAGAAATGATATTTCTTAAGCGGTCCTTACACGGTCAATCGATTGACATCAATCACTAACATGTGTTTGTGAAAATGTATCTGTATGAGTCACACACATTTGGTGAAGTCTGATTGACGAAAATCAAAGCAAGTTTGATTTTGCATGATGAACGTCATGCTGATTGATGTGTGTAAGGATTGGATTGACGTATTTACTTCATTGTGTTTTGTGTCGCGGAAGAGAAAGCATGTCTGCAATGTATGCAATACAACCGTCCGTTTCACTCATCGCACACCACGAAAACTCACAAAAACTAAAAATTTCACGTCAATCGATTGAACTGTGTAAGGGCCAAGGGGTAGCGTCAATCCACACATACACAATGCATGATGTCAATCGAATGACCGTGTAAGGACCGCTTTACACTTAATTGCCAGTCAAACAAATTTATCTGTCTGATTTGTTATGGAATGACGGTGACCAACCCTTAACCGCCAGAATCATGATAAAGAGAAGCATACCTATATAAGTATATATGTATGTATATGTACAAACAAAATTGAACGCAGTCCACCTCGGCAGAAACTTCACAGGACACATAACGATCATCTATTTATACCCTATCCTAAGGGTATATTAAGTTTGACACATAGTTTGTAACATAGAGAAATAATCGAGATAGACCCTATAAAGTATATATATTCGTGATCAGCATCAATAGCGACATCGATTGAGCGATGACCGTCCGTCCGTCCGTCCGTCCGTATGTCACCGCTTTTTGGGCCTTAAATTTTGAGCTAGGACGATGAAATTTCATATCTGAGCTTCTGTGAAAAAGATACAGTACAAGTGTAAAAATTTTTGAAATCCGCCCACTGCCACGCCCACTTTTTCATAACTTCACTAAATTATATGAAACCGAATAATTTTGTTAAGACCAAATATTTAGGCATTCAGATTCCCTACAATCCACCCATACAAAAGTTTTGGCCACGCCCACTTTTTGGGGGCGTTTTCATCACAAAACCGAGTTTTGGGCCTTAAATTTTTAACTAGGACGCTGAAATTTCATATCTGGGCTTCCAAGAAAAATATTCAATGCAAGTGTAAATTTTTTTTACATCCGCCCACTGCCACGCCTACTTTTTTATAACTTCATTAAATTATATGAAACCGAAAAATTTTGTTAAGACCAAATATTTGGGTATTCAGATTCCCTACAATCCACCCATAAAACGGTTTTGGTCACGCCTACTTTTTGGGGGCGTTTTCATCAAAAAACCGATTTTGATAACATTTTACATGTAACATCCTCAAACGTCCGAGGTTGTAGCCATATTTGAGTACAAAATGCAATTTGGTCACGCGCACTTTATAGAGAGGAGGATAGGGTATCATACGATCCGTTCCAGACGGATTGTAGCTTTTCTGTATGTTTTTTTTCTGTATTCTCGCTTTCCACCTTTTTTTGTGTGTTTGTTTGGTTCTCTTTTTATACCCTATCCTAAGGGTATATTAAGTTTGACACATAGTTTGTAACATAGAGAAATAATCGAGATAGACCCTATAAAGTATATATATTCGTGATCAGCATCAATAGCGAAATCGATTGAGCGATGACCGTCCGTCCGTCCGTCCGTCCGTATGTCACCGCTTTTTGGGCCTTAAATTTTGAGCTAGGACGATGAATATTCATATCTGGGCTTCTGAGAAAGAGATACAGTACAAGTGTAAACATTTTTGAAATCCGCCCACTGCCACGCCCACTTTTTCATAACTTCACTAAATTATATGAAACCGAATAATTTTGTTAAGACCAAATATTTAGGCATTCAGATTCCCTACAATCCACCCATACAAAAGTTTTGGCCACGCCCACTTTTTGGGGGCGTTTTCAACACAAAACCGATTTTTGGGCCTTAAATTTTTAACTAGGACGCTTAAATTTCATATCTGGGCTTCTGAGAAAAAGATACAGAACAAGTGTAAAAATTTTTGAAATCCGCCCACTTCCACGCCCACTTTTTCATAACTTCACTATATTATATGAAACCGAAAAATTTTGTTAAGACCAAATATTTGGGTATTTAGATTCCCTACAATTCACCCATAGAAGTGTTTTGGCCACGCCCACTTTTTGGGGGCGTTATCATCAAAAAACCTATTTTGATAAAATTTTACATGTAACATCCTCAAACGTTCGACATTATAGCTATATTTGAGTACAAAATGCAATTTGGCCACGCCTACTTTATAGAGAGGAGGATAGGGTATCATACGATCCGTTCCAGACGGATTGTAGCTTTTCTGTATGTTTTTTCTCTTTGTTCTCTTTGTTCTCTTCTCAATTGATATCTGCGACTGTGAGAGCAAATGGATAGTTGGGAGCGAATGAGAAAATAGTTTCCTCGCTCGTTAGAGGCGCTAGTGTCGATATCCTCAAGTGATACTACTATTAGATTTTTATACAATGGTATAAGTAAACCACTGCTATACACCATTTATAACATACTTACCAGTAGACAGTTCGTTGTGAAAAATGGCAATGTAACTTCTGCTGGTATATTTCAAATTAAAAATGGTTTACAACAGGGTGCAGTTAATTCGCCTATTCTTTTCAACATTTTCACCAGTGATCTCATAGGTTGTCTTCAGCATGCTATTGCGTACGCAGACGACTTGATTGCCTTGAGGTCAGGTCCAAAGATCGAGGTCATTGCAACACTCTTGCAACGTGACTTCGACACAATCCAGCGATATTGCGATGACTGGAAGTTGAAGATCAACTCTCAGAAGTTGGAAACCATCCTGTTCAGAACGCCGTTGTCTGGGGCCTCAAGGGACACCAGAAACAATTGGCGAAAGTTCTCCATCGTGGGACCGCACGGGCATCCACTGGTGAGTAAAAGTGTAGTCAGATACCTGGGGATCTGGCAAGATCAATATCTATATTTTAACAAACATATAGATACTGCCCTGGCCAGAGCCAAAGGTGCTTTTGCCCTCACAAAGAGACTGTTTTATAACAGCCAACTTGATGCGAGGGTGAAGGTAATCTGCTACACGGCCCTCATACGGCCAATGCTTACCTATGGATGTCCTGTGTGGTTCAACGTGGGGCCAAGCTTAATAGACAAGATTAAAGTGTTTGAGAGGGCTTGTCTTCGGAACGTATACAGAACACCAGAGTCTGAGTACAAAAAATTCTACTCCAATGAGGTCTTTTATAACAAAGCGAATCTGATCAGAGTGGACAATTTTCTGGTGAAGTTGACTCGAGGTCATATTGCAAGAGCAATGAACTCGACCAATGGTCTGATCTTTGGGGCTTACTACCCCAACGACATGTACCACGAGAAGGTGCGCCTTAACCGCTGTGTCCCCCCAGAGGTTTTTCTCTACTTTGACAGACAAGGTCTGATTCAGGATAGGTCGGGAATACCGATAATCTTCCACGTCGCCCAGAAAACTGTGGATAGGCGACTCAACTACGAACGAGGCGTAGCACAGAGTAGCGAGGATCGTCTCCGATTCAGTAGATCGGTATCGGGGCGAGATAAAAAAGACGTAGAACGGCAGCGCCAGAAATTTTGGTGGCTTTTTGAACAAGAGGGAACTCCCTTGTAGGGCAAGCTGGGCATGTTATTTTTATAGCCGGGGCGGCTTACATAGTTTTTGTCTTCTGTAGTTGTAGGCTAGTTTTTACATTAAAAAAAAAAAACATACTACATACGTACGCATGTTAGCGTATGATATTATGATAAGTATGTATTTAGTTAAGGTAGGTTAAGGTTTATTTTAAGGTAAATTTAAGTTTTACATAAAACAAAAATAAACAGTACAGTAACTAAGTTTTTCAAAACTATTTTCTTAGGTATAAAATTATATTAAAATATGTAAATGATATATTAAAAAAAAAATAAATGAGTTAGGTTAGGTCGAAAGACATAGAATTAGTATTAAGTTTAGCTTAGAGCACCCGCATGGGGCCAGTAAGTTAGTAATAACACAGTTAAGTTAGTTAAGCTAGTTTTAAGCCTTTTTTGTCTAGCACGTAAGAATATATGAAATAATAAAATAAAAAGCTTTAAAAAAACAAAAGTAGGATGGAACCTCGCTAAAGAGGGAGTCGTTGAGTGCTCCACCTATAAAGATAGGGTAAAGCTCCTCAAGAAAGAGATTAGGTCGCAAAGAGGTACTCTTGGGGATCCATTTGCGCATCTATAGATTCAACGAATGAAGCGTCCCGCCTACGGAAAACCCTGGCCAAGACACCAACACCGGCATCCAATATCAGGAAAAGTGATGGTACCTGGGCAGAGTCGCATGAGGAAACGCTGGATATACTTCTGAGCACCCACTTTTCCGGATGTACATCAATCTCCGGAGATGGTGGGTAATATAATAGATAAAGACAAGATAACTTGGCCAATTAAGTCATTTGCTCCATATAAGGCTCCAGGAATGGATAACATTCGACCTGAGATGTTGCAACAATCAGTGGATATTGCTATTCCATGGCTCAAGCGCATCTTCACGAGATGCCTTAAGCTAGGATATATTGCTAAAGCATGGCGGATTGTGCGTGTTGTATTTATTCCCATAGCGGGAAAAGCAAGCCACAAAAATGCTCTGTCGTATTTTATGCTAAAAACATACAGAAAACCTACAATCCGTCTGGAACGGATCGTCTGATACCCTATCCTCCTCTATATAAAGTGGGCGTGGCCAAATTGCATTTTGTACTCAAATATAGCTATAATGTCGAACGTTTGAGGATGTTACATGTAAAATTTTATCAAAATAGGTTTTTTGATGATAACGCCCCCAAAAAGTGGGCGTGGCCAAAACTCTTCTATTGGTGAATTGTATGGAATCTAAATACCCAAATATTTGGTCTTAACAAAATTTTTCGGTTTCATATAATTTAGTGAAGTTATAAAAAAGTAGGCGTGGCAGTGGGCGGATGTAAAAAAATTTTACACTTGTACTGTATCTTTTTCTTGGAAGCCCAGATATGAAATTTAAGCGTCCTAGTTAAAAATTTAAGGCCCAAAAATCGGTTTTGTGATGAAAACGCCCCCAAAAAGTGGGCGTGGCCAAAACTTTTGTATGGGTGGATTGTAGGGAATCTAAATGCCTAAATATTTGGTCTTAACAAAATTTTTCGGTTTCATATAATTTAGTGAAGTTATGAAAAAGTGGGCGTGGCAGTGGGCGGATTTCAAAAATTTTTACACTTGTACTGTATCTTTTCCTCAGAAGCCCAGATATGAAATTTCATCGTCCTAGCTCAAAATTTAAGGCCCAAAAAGCGGTGACATACGGACGGACGGACGGACGGACGGACGGACGGACGGATGGACAGACGGACGGACGGACGGACGGACGGACGGACGGACGGACGGACGGTCATCGCTCAATCGATTTCGCTATTGATGCTGATCACGAATATATATACTTTATAGGGTCTATCTCGATTATTTCTCTATGTTACAAACTATGTGTCAAACTTAATATACCCTTAGGATAGGGTATAAACACTGGAACGTTTAATAGATATATACATAAGAAGTGTGATTGGCGATAACTATCTATCTGAATCACAACATGCATACATCCGCGGTAGGTCGGTAGATACAGCCCTCCACAGGGTCGTATCAAACATAGAAAGATCCCTTCACTTCAAGGAATTCACTCTTGGGGAGTTCCTAGACATTGAAGGGGCGTTTAACAACGTAAGCACCGATGCGATCCTGTGCAGTTTATACAGAGCTGAGCTGAGCATCGGTCTCTCCAACTGGATTGCTCAGATGCTTCAATCGAGAGTTATATCCTCATCGCAAGGAGATGTAACAATCAGGAGAACCGTCTGCAGGGGAACCCCCCAAGGAGGAGTCTTATCACCTCTAATTTGGCTCCTTGTAGTGGACGAGATCTTGGTAATACTAAAGGAAAACGGCTTCAACGTGACGGCCTATGCCGACGACGTGGTTATCCTGGTCTCGGGGAAATTCCCTTCAGTCCTTAGGGAAAGGCTCAATCTCGCACTACAACTAGTGGAGAATTGGGTTAGCAGCAAAGGGCTGGGAGTGAACCCTTCAAAGACGGAGGTAGTTCTCTTCACTAGGAAGAGATCAATTCCTGCTTTCAGACCCCCAAGTATCAGTGGTACTGAACTAAGTATCTCAGGTTCCGCCCGATACCTGGGTGTAATTCTAGATTCCAAACTGAATTGGAAGGATAACACTGCTGAACGCGTCAAATAAACAAGCGTAGCTTTTTCCTCTTGCAAAGGGCATTCAGTAACACGTGGGGTTTTAAGCCAGCTGTGGTGTACGGCGCGGCCGTCGTAAGACCCATTCTTACATATGGTTCACTGGTATGGTGAATACCAGCATTCTAACCTCACCAAAATCCAGAGGTCAGCGTGCATAGGAGTCATGGGATCAATGAAGACAACAGCGGCAATGGAAACCCTGCTTAGTTTCATTCCGCGTGATATATGCTGTGGCAGTCTGGCTGCTAAAACGGCTGTAAAACTAAGGAAGGCCGATTGTGGTCATCGAGCCTGTACGGCCTCAATTTTGTCCCCATAAGGAACTACCAGCTGTTTGTCAGAAACTGATCACATGACGACCTAGCATTTGAAAGGAGATTCGCTATAAGAATTCCTGACAGAATATACTGGAAGTGCCGAAGAACCATGAAGAATAAGGAACTGGCGTTCTATACCAACGGTTCTAAGATGGACGTTGGCATGTTAATCGGAGTTTATTGTGAAGCCCTAGGAATAAACAACTCATTTAGAATAAATGATGATGGCAGCGTCATTCAGGCCGAAGTCACAGCCATCATACAGGCTTCTAAGATTATAAGTGAGAGCAATATCGTTGGCAGAACGATTACTGTGTATGTAGACAGCCAGACAGCCATTAAGGCTCTGGACTCCGCTATAATCAGATCAAGGCTTGTGAAGATCTGCAAATCGCTCTTGAATGAGATATCTAGAGCTAATGCGGTGACCATCTGTTGGGTGCCAGGGCATATGGATATCGTAGGAAACGAAAGGGCTGACGAACTTGCTAGGAAAGGGTCGGCGCTGCACTTATCGCGGGCCCTCCCTTTTGTAGTAACCCCAATCAGTTCCTTACGGAAGAAAATAGAGGATGAAGCCATCGGTCGAGCAAATAGTCGCTGGGTTCATCTGGAAACATGCGCAACAGCCAGGGCTCTATGGCCGGGTATCAGGAAGAAGAGATCAACTTCTCTGGTGAAACTTAGTAGTTATAAAGCACGGGTCGTTTCAGATAATTACTGGTCATTGTGCCATTGGCGTCCACGCGGATCGACTCGGTGTACTACATAATGACTTCTGTAGAAGCTGCAGGGACGAAGAAGAAATTGAGTCAGTTCGTCACCTGCCGTGCGACTGTCCTGTCCTATCCGTCAGAAGAATGAGGACTCTTGGCAGTTACTTCTTCTCGGATTTGGAGGCCTTAAGTAACGTACAGCTGACGGACCGCCTGAAATTCATATCATTATCTGGGTGGTTCCAATAGCGGACTTTATAGGTTTCCAGGGTTAAATGATTGGGCACAATGGACCCGAACTGTGGTCTAAGTGAGCAGTGACACTGTCACAAGGCACCCATTTACCTAACCTAATCTAACCTATGCCTATATGCAAAATAATGATAAAACAACAAAAAGAATTAAATCGAGTGTTGGTAATACACATATGAATTGTATTAGACCTATGCTAATTAAAAATAAGATTTTAAAAGAAAAATTCGGATCAGGAATCGAAAAAAAATTTTTAATTTATACAAAATTAAAAGTTGAATATGTTAATTGGAATGATGTTAATGAATTAAAACAATGATTATTATTCTGCACTTCGAAACCGGTAATGATAGTCCTTAAATACATAATGAAATCATGCTTATAATTGAAGAATTATGAGAAGAAAATACATATACATACATAACTTATTTCTTTGTAGAAATCGGTATTGATAAATTTTGGCAGAAAACATAATCAATTGAATAATCCACTTTCTGTACTGATAAATAAAAGAAAAGATATAGAAAATGAAATACCAGGTATGAAAAAAACTAAATTGATTTTAATAAAGATAGTGAAGTAAAGAAAAAATATTAAAAACAATCGAAAATTTTAAAAATGATATTCAAAAAGATATTAAAAAAATAATTGATACGACTAAAATTTTTAGAATTTAAAAATAAATATTCATAGAGGCATGAAAAAAAATAATGAAAGAAATAATTAATTTCATAAATCCATTTAATCTAGTGAAAAAAGAATAGATGATATCGAATTAAACAAGGTGTCTAAATATGAACCATTGTAATTATTTTTTCTTATAAGTAGATTAATTTTCTAATAAATGAAAAACAAAAAAAGGTGAAGCATCATTGAAGATGTTTCGAAATTATTCCTTTTAAAGTGTCTGTTGTTAAATTTATTATTAGCTTATTAGCACAACTTACCTAACTTAAGTATTTAGATATAATAACCCGTATGCTATTTTTTTAATTCTTTTATTTTGTAATGACCGTGTGCTAATTTTAAAATATTATTATTTTCATATCTATACGAATAGAATTTATCATCATATTAAGATAAACCAATTTTTTCTTCCTGTGTTGTATAAGTTAACAACGAACATATTAAAAGATTCGTTCCCACGGATTGCGGATACCCGATGCCTCCACAATATCCAACATGCTTCACACTCATGCTGCTGCCAACATGTCCCACACTCATGCTGCTGACCCAGCGTCTGGAGCGAACGGAAGATGACACCCTACCCGAATCACGCATTCCATCATGTAGCTGGCAGGTGAAGTTAGGTGATAAGTGCTTCTTGTTAGTTTTAAGTAGTTAGTTGATTTTTAAATCTGAATAAAACAAGAGGCTTCTCCTCTAAAAAAGATTTGTTTTAATAAATTAAATGTAAATTTGTTTAATTGGCGCCCGAGCAGGGACCGGTGCGTCACTAGTGAATAACTCGCGAAAAAGTCCTCAAGTAGTACTCGCACGGTTTACGCAAAAACGATAGTGAATATTACCGCGGAAAAGTCCTCAAGTAGTTCTCGCGTAATTAATAAAAAACACTAGTGAATAATTCGCGAAAAAGTCCTCAAGTAGTTCTCGCGCAATTAATACAAAACTCTAGTGAATAACTCGCAAAAAGGTCCTCAAGTAGTACTTGCGCAGTTAATGCAAAACCAAGTGTTCACGTAGTGGCAATAAAAACCTGTCCCAAGAAGCCCTTTGTTAGTGTAAAAGAACATTCATTTGTGTGGAGAAACGAGGCCACCACAACTGCCAAGATTCGTCAACAACTATAAACGATGAAGATCCTGATTGTAACTTTGTAAGCTTAGTTTAAAAATTCATATTAGTTACAGTAAATTTAGGATTAAAAGAAACTCTATTGCTGAGAATTTAAATATTATAAATTAATTGAATCCAACTCTATGAATTTAAAGTACCTAGAAGTAATATTAAGGAAATTACACAGAAAATTACATACATAGATATTAAGTCAAAATTAAAAGAAAATATTATTAGAATTCTAAATTCATAAAATAATTTTTTTAAATAGCACTTAAGATAACAACGAAATTAAGATTAAACATACAGAAAAGCTACAATCCGTCTGGAACGGATCGTCTGATACCCTATCCTCCTCCCTATAAAGTGGGCGTGGCCAAATTGCATTTTGTACTCAAATATAGCTATAATGCCGAACGTTTGAGGATGTTACATGTAAAATATTATCAAAATAGGTTTTTTGATGATAACACCCCCAAAAAGTGGGCGTGGCCAAAACTGTTCTATGGGAGAATTGTAGGGAATCTACATACCCAAATATTTGTTCTTAACAAAATTTTTCGGTTTCATATCATTTAGTGAAGTTATAAAAAAGTAGGCGTGGCAGTGGGCGGATGTAAAAATTTTTTACACTTGTACTGCATCTTTTCGTCAGAAGCCCAGATATGAAATTTCAGCGTCCTAGTTAAAAATTTAAGGCCCAAAATCGGTTTTGTGATGAAAACGCCTCCAAAAAGTGGGCGTGGCCAAAACTTTTGTATGGGTGGATTGTAGGGAATCCGATTGCCTCAGTATTTGGTCTTAACAAAATTTTTCGGTTTCATATAATTTAGTGAAGTTATGAAAAAGTGGCAGTGGGCAGATTTAAAAAATTTTTACACTTGTACTGTATCTTTTTCTCAGAAGCCCAGATATGAAATTTCATCCTCCTAGCTCAAAATTTAAGGCCCAAAAAGCGGTGACATACGGACGGACGGACGGTCATCGCTCAATCGATTTCGCTATTGATGCTGATCACGAATATATATACTTTATAGGGTCTATCTCGATTATTTCTCTATGTTACAAACTATGTGTCAAAGTTTATAAAAGTATAAAAATACTTTTCTGTTAAAAAATCAAAACCCAACATTACCAATATTTGGAAATTTAAACATTTTTTTCGACTGCCAAAAATATGCCTGACCTACGTTCTGGTTTATCTACCGGAGGACCCAAGTGGTTCTGCTCCACCCCAACCCGTTAATAGAAATCCTGAAGCTCCAAGTCATCCTCGTGCTAATAATGAAATTCAAGGGGTAAATGTCAGAAACCCACAAAATCCAGTTACAACAATTACAGACCTTAACAATTCATTCCAGTCTCTGACATCTCATACAAACTTAGGCCAAGAAGTGATATCCACTCGTGCACTCGACGTGGTGATCACGGCTATTGTGAACCAAATCATAGATTCTAAGGGTCCTTCCCTAGTTAGGCAAGCATTAAACCGAAATTGCGATAACTTCGCTGGCACCGATCATGTAATCAACAGCGAACATATGAATCGACTCGGTGACATGGATGTTGTCCGTTGCATTAGGCAATTTTCAGGGGACCCAGGGGAATACAGCTCTTGGAAGAAGAGCGTCGACCGCATTCTTGACATTTACAAGCCCTTAATGGGTACACCCAAATATTACGGGATTTTAACTGCAATAAGAAATAAAATCATAGGCAATGCAGACATGGCTTTGGAGTCATACAATACTCCACTTGATTGGAAGGCCATATCCAGGTGCTTAGCCATGCATTATGCCGACAAGAGAGAACTTAGCACCCTAGAATATCAAATGGTCTCTCTTGTCCAAGGGAATAAATCAATAAGCGAATTTTACCAAACGGTTTATTCGCACCTCTCTCTAATTCTCAACAGAATTTCTTGCCTAGAAGCAAGCCCAGATTCCATGCGGTTACTGACCCAGACGTACAGGGACAAGGCTTTGGATACATTTATCCGTGGCCTAAAATGTGACCTCCCACGACTACTTGGCATACGAGAACCTTTAGACCTACCCCATGCTTTGAATTTGTGCTTAAGGCTTGAGAATCAAGACTTCAGGACAAATCATGCTAATAATAGTCAGGGAACAGGGAAGAAGTATCCAAACCCCTCCTCTCTAACCAACCCACAAAGGCACATGCCCAATATGCAACAAAATCGTTATACTCAACAGAACAACAGTTTTCCTAGAACGTCTCACGGTTTCAATACCCGTCCACCCGTTTATAATCAATCATTCACTCCGCAATTCAATCACCAATCATTTATTCCGAAATATAATAACCAATTTAATAACCAACAAAACATTAGGCCGAATTTCACGCCAAGACCGCAAACCTCCTTTGTTTCAAGGCCTCAGTTAAAGCATGAACCACAAAGCTCTCAAATTAGGACGCAACCTGGTGGTTTCGTACCAAGATCAATCCCATCAAGACCTCAACAAAACCCCAATATAGGAGGAGGGCAACGTAACTTTCATATCAATACAGATGAGCTTTCCGAATATAATCAGGCCTTAGAATATGAAAATAGCCAATTGAATGAAACATTGGAAAATTATATACCTGAGGAACCATCAGAAAATGTGATGGATCCAGACATTTATCGAGGATTTCTCAGATATCCATTTTTTAGATTAGCAAACTCTTCGTTACCGTACATCGAGGTCAAAACGAAGAGCGGAAAAGTTTTGGAAATACTCATAGATACAGGATCAAACCGCAATTATATTCAGCCCTCTCTAGTTTCTAGCCCCATTCCCAACAAGGAATGTTTTTACGCAAACTCAGTCGGTGGCAGCACTAAAGTAAGCCATCATGTTGAGACAAATCTCTTCGGTCTAAACGACACTAAAATTAAATTCTACCTGCTATCATCACTTAAATCTTTCGATGCCATACTCGGTAACGATAGCCTAAAAGAACTTTCAGCCACAATTTTCACCCAGCAAAACTATATGGAAATAAGAAATGGAATAAAAGTAAGAATTAAACAAAAAACTTATCAAGCAATAAACAATTTAGACATACAAATGGACCATATGTCCGATTCCCAGAAAAATGCTATCAACTCACTTGTGACAAGGTGCGCATCATTATTCTCTAAGCCAGACGAGAAATTAACCTATACAACAACAGTTGTGGGCAAAATCCGCACTACCACAGATTATCCCGTCTAAACCAGGTACTATCCGTACCCCATGCCACTCAAAGAAGAAGTTGAGGGTCAAATCCGTCACCTACTCGAGGACGGCATTATCAGGCCATCCAGATCCCCGTACAACTCTCCTGTATGGGTTGTACCTAAAAAACCAGACTCCAAGGGGAACAAACAAACAATACAGGGTAGTGATCGATTACCGTAAATTGAATCTGGTCACAATCGCAGATCGCTACCCAATACCTGAAATTAACGAGGTCCTTTCCCAACTGGGGAAAAATAAATTCTTCACGGTCCTCGATTTAAAAAGTGGTTTCCACCAGATTCCCCTAAAAGAATCTGACGTAGAAAAAACGGCTTTCTCCATTAACAATGGAAAGGACGAGTTCGTAAGACTCCCGCTTGGCCTTAAAAATGCACCATCGATCTTTCAGCGGGCCCTCGATGATATTCTGCGTAATCATATAGGAAAGATATGTTTTGTCTACATCGATGACAGCATCATATTTAGTAAAACAGAAAACGAGCATGTTAGACACATTCAGGATATATTTCATATTCTTAACAGAGCAAGGATGAAAGTCCAATTGGACAAGTGTAGATTCTTTGAGAAGCAAGTGGAATTTTTAGGCTTCGTGGTATCCCCCGACGGGATTCGCACCAACCCGGCTAAGGTTCAAGCAATAACAAGCTTCCCCGTACCGAAAACTTTGAAGGATTTGCGTTCCTTCCTCGGTCTCTCCGGCTACTATCGCCGTTTCATAAGAGATTATGCCAAAGTGGCAAAACCGCTCTCTGCTCTATTAAGAGGGGAAAATGGACGTACGTCCAAAACAAAATCTAGTAAAACGGAAATTCACCTTGACAACGAAGCATTGGAAGCATTTCAAAAATTAAAAAATTCTTTAACTTCAACAGATTTAGTATTAATGTACCCTGATTTTGGAAAAGTATTCCAACTCACAACAGATGCATCTCAATTTGCAATAGGAGCAGTTTTGTCGCAAGACGACAGGCCTATCACATTTATTTCTAGGACACTCAGTGAGGCCGAAGAAATGTACACCACGAATGAAAAAGAAATGTTGGCTATATTTTGGGCGTTGGGTGCACTTAGAAGCAAAAGTACAGATTATCACAGATCATCAGCCTTTAACTTTCGCACTTAGTAATAAAAACCACAACAACAAGTTAAAGAGATGGAAGGCATTCCTGGAAGAATTCGATTACGAATTACAGAACAAACCAGGCAAAACCAATGTGGTGGCCGATGCCCTCTCACGAACAGCGAATTTATCAAACATTAACTCACTCACGTCAACTCAGCACAGTGGCGAAAGCTCCCCCGAAAACCTGATCCCCAGCGTTGAAGTTCCTATTAATGCCTTTAAACATACAGAAAAGCTACAATCCGTCTGGAACGGATCGTCTGATACCCTATCCTCCTCCCTATAAAGTGGGCGTGGCCAAATTGCATTTTGTACTCAAATATAGCTATAATGCCGAACGTTTGAGGATGTTATATGTATGTAAAATTTTATCAAAATAGGTTTTTTGATGATAACGCCCCCAAAAAGTGGGCGTGGCCAAAACTGTTCTATGGGTGAATTGTAGGGAATCTAAATACCCAAATGTTTGGTCTTAACAAAATTTTTCGGTTTCATATAATTTAGTGAAGTTATAAAAAAGTAGGCGTGGCAGTGGGCGGATGTAAAAAAATTTTACACTTGTACTGTATCTTTTCGTCAGAAGCCCAGATATGAAATTTCAGCGTCCTAGTTAAAAATTTAAGGCCCAAAAATCGGTTTTGTGATGAAAACGCCCCCAAAAAGTGGGCGTGGCCAAAACTTTTGTATGGGTGGATTGTAGGGAATATGAATGCCTAAATATTTGGTCTTAACAAAATTTTTCGGTTTCATATAATTTAGTGAAGTTATGAAAAAGTGGGCGTGGCAGTGGGCGGATTTCAAAAATGTTTACGCTTGTACTGTATCTTTTTCTCAGAAGCCCAGATATGAAATTTCATCGTCCTAGCTCAAAATTTAAGGCCCAAAAAGCGGTGACATACGGACGGACGGACGGACGGACGGACGGACGGACGGTCATCGCTCAATCGATTTCGCTATTGATGCTGATCACGAATATATATATTTTATAGGGTCTATCTCGATTATTTCTCTATGTTACAAACTATGTGTCAAACTTAATATACCCTTAGGATAAGGTATAAACATACAGAAAAGCTACAATCCGTCTGGAACGGATCGTATGATACCCTATCCTCCTCTCTATAAAGTGGGAGTGGCGACATTGTATTTTGTACTCAAATATAGCTATAATGTCGAACATTTGAGGATGTTACACGTAAAATTTTATCAAAATAGGTTTTTTTATTATAACGCCCCCAAAAAGTGGGCGTGGCCAAAACTGTTCTATGGCTGAATTGTAGGGAATCTAAATACCCAAATATTTGGTCTTAACAAAATTTTTCGGTTTCATATAATTTAGTGAAGTTATAAAAAAGTAGGCGTGGCAGTGGGCGGATGTAAAAAAAATTTACACTTGTACTGTATCTTTTTCTTGGAAGCCCAGATATGAAATTTCAGCGTCCTAGTTAAAAATTTAAGGCCCAAAACTCGGTTTTGTAATGAAAACGCCCCCAAAAAGTGGGCGTGGCCAAAACTTTTGTATGGGTGGATTGTAGGGAATCTGAATGCCTAAATATTTGGTTTTAACAAAATTTTTCGGTTTCATATAATTTAGTGAAGTTATGAAAAAGTGGGCAGTGGGCGGATTTCAATAATTTTTACACTTGTACCGTATCTTTTTCTCAGAAACCCAGATATGAAATTTCATCGTCCTAGCTCAAAATTTAAGGCCCAAAAAGTGGTGACATACGGACGGACGGACGGACGGACGGTCATCGCTCAATCGATTTCGCTATTGATGCTGATCACGAATATATATACTTTATAGGGTCTATCTCGATTATTTCTCTATGTTACAAACTATGTGTCAAACTTAATATACCCTTAGGATAGGGTATAAACATACAGAAAAGCTACAATCCGTCCGGAACGGATCGTATGATACCCTATCCTCTTCTCTATAAAGTGGGCATGGCCAAATTGCATATTGTACTCAAATATAGCTATAATGTCGAACGTTTGAGGATGTTACATGTAAAATTTTATCAGAATAGGTTTTTTGATGATACGCCCCCAAAAAGTGGGCGTGGCCAAAACTTTTGTATGGGTGGATTGTAGGGAATCTGAATGCCTAAATATTTGGTCTTAACAAAATTTTTCGGTTTCATATAATTTAGTGAAGTTATAAAAAAGTAGGCGTGGCAGTGGGCGGATGTAAAAACATTTTACACTTGTACTGTATCTTTTTCTTAGAAGCCCAGATATGAAATTTCAGCGTCCTAGTTAAAAATTTAAGACCCAAAAATCGGTTTTGAAATGAAAACGCCCCCAAAAAGTGGGCGTGGTCAAAACTTTTGTATGGGTGGATTGTAGGGAATCTGAATGCCTAAATATTTGGTCTTAACAAAATTTTTCGGTTTCATATAATTTAGTGAAGTTATGAAAAAGTGGGCGTGGCAGTGGGCGGATTTCAAAAATTTTTACACTTGTACTGTATCTTTTTCTCAGAAGCCCAGATATGAAATTTCATCGTCCTAGCTCAAAATTTAAGGCCCAAAAAGCGGTGACATACGGACGGACGGACGGACGGACGGTCATCGCTCAATCGATTTCGCTATTGATGCTGATCACGAATATATATACTTTATAGGGTCTATCTCGATTATTTCTCTATGTTACAAACTATGTGTCAAACTTAATATACCCTTAGGATAGGGTATAAACATACAGAAAAGCTACAATCCGTCTGGAAATTAGCGGGAAAATTAAAAGAAAACATACAGAAAAGCTACAATCCGTCTGGAACGGATCGTATGATACCCTATCCTCCTCCCTATAAAGTGCGCGTGACCAAATTGCATTTTGTACTCAAATATGGCTATAACCTCGAACGCTTGAGGATGTGACATGTAAAATTTTATCAAAATCGGTTTTTTGATGAAAACGCCCCCAAAAAGTGGGCGTGACCAAAACTGTTCTACGGGTGAATTGTAGGGAATCTGTATACCTAAATATTTGGTCTTAACAAAATTTTTCGGTTTCATATAATTTAGTGAAGTTATAAAAAAGTAGGCGTGGCAGTGGGCGGATGTAAAAAAAATTTACACTTGTACTGTATCTTTTTCTTGGAAGCCCAGATATGAAATTTCAGCGTCCTAGTTAATAATTGAAGGCCCAAAACTCGGTTTTGTGATGAAAACGCCCCCAAAAAGTGGGCGTGGCCAAAACTTTTGTATGGGTGGATTGTAGGAAATCTAAATGCCTAAATATTTGGTCTTAACAAAATTTTTCGGTTTCATATAATTTAGTGAAGTTATGAAAAAGTGGGCGTGGCAGTGGGCGGATTTCAAAAATTTTTACACTTGTACTGTATCTTTTTCTCAGAAGCCCAGATATGAAATTTCATCGTCCTAGCTCAAAATTTAAGGCCCAAAAAGCGGTGACATACGGACGGACGGACGGACGGTCATCGCTCAATCGATTTCGCTATTGATGCTGATCACGAATATATATACTTTATAGGGTCTATCTCGATTATTTCTCTATGTTACAAACTATGTGTCAAACTTAATATACCCTTAGGATATTGTATAAACAGGCCATAGATTTAGATTATCATAACAGGAGAAGATCACCTCCGAAAAATTATTCTATTGGAGATACCATCTATGTGAAAATCAATAAGCGAATAGGTAACAAACTTTCCCCAAGGTATAAAACGGAAATAGTAGGTGAAAATAGGAATACTAGTATTGTAACAAAATCAGGGAAAGAAATCCATAAAAGCCTTATAAAACATTAAATTTCCCAACAGGTCGCTACTGCCTCTGTTCGCCGCGGATATTCAGATCTTGGACTACTCAAATTCTAAACTGGTTACTCTGAGCCTAGGTGTGTCAAAATTGCAGACAGGCACATTCAACCTTATACACGTCATAGATCTGGAATTGTATGCTAAAATTATTGAAGACATCGAATTTAAAATTAAGAATTACATGAGCAACAAAGACCCATTATACCCCCTATTATCCCACGAAATCTCCAACCTCCAGAACCTCCTCACCCGACGTAAACCAAAACTAAGGAAGCAGAGATCATTAGATTTTATTGGCAGCGCGTGGAAATGGGTAGCTGGTAACCCAGACCACGCAGATTTTCAAATAATAGAATCAAGAATGAATAACCTTTTAATAAATAATGACAGACAAATAGTTATTAACAAATTAACAAACGAAAGAATTAACCAGATTACAAATGTTACGAACGATATTGTTAATGCAATTAAAAAGAGTTCAAGTCTAAGGGACGAATACTTTATAAATATTAAATATAAACTAGATATATTGAAAGAGGAATTAACCAATGTTAACTATGCCTTACACTGGGCAAAAGCGAGTGTCGTAAATTCATTTATTTTATCAAATTCAGAAATAAACTTAGCAAAAGAAATGTTTGAAAGGAATGAGATACCATACTTAAATTTAGAAGAGGCATTTGAATTTGCAGATGTCAAAATAGCTACCAATATGTCAACTTTACTTTATATTATTAGTATACCTGTTACTCAATTAGAATCATGTCGAAATATAATGGTCAAACCAATTAAAAGGCAGAATATTGTAACTAAAATATCCTTTAACTATATACTCCAATGTAATAACCGAATGTATGGTATCAAAGAAAAATGCAAAACATACAACAATTTAACTATTTGTAAGCGTAACCAAATTGTAGATATTATTAAGAATGAATGTATTCCAAATTTATTATGGAGCCGCCAATCGAATTGTACGGAAATCAATAACCAACACATACCCAGCGTAGAAGAAATACTTCCCGGAACTTGTCAACAGCGATGCCATCAATCTAACAGGATCTTTCATTATACAATATCACAACGTCTCCATAACTATAAACAAACAAAATTACGTTTCCCACGAGATTCCTGGATCAAAACCATTACCGGCAATCATACAGCCTGATTCACATGTAAGGATGTATGAAGAGTTGTTAACGTTAGAAATGTTGAAGGAGTTACACCTAAAAAACACAAAATACATTGAACAGATAAAAGAAGAGGACAACCTGCATCTGGTAACCAACTCTAGCCTTATTACCATCATAACAGTAGTAATCATTGTTATTGCTATAAAAATGCTAATTCTCCGGAAAAAGAAACAAATCAATATAACTACCAATTTGGATCCAATGCCAACAACACCAACACCTAAGATCCGATCAGTGGGCAAAGAAGCACCTAAAATCCACACCAGAAATCCTGTAAGCCTACAAGAATAGCCGGTAACACCCAAGCCAACTAGGATCAGCCAGATACCATTTTTTTAAAGTTAGAGGTCGAACGAGGACGTTCGAATCTAAGGAGGGAAGAGTTAACAACAAACATATTAAAAGATTCGTTCCCACGGATTGCGGACACCCGATGCCTCCACAATAGCCAACATGCTCCACACTCATGCTGCTGCCAACATGTCCCACACTCATGCTGCTGACCCAGCGTCTGGAGCGAACGGAAGATGACACCCTACCCGAATCACGCATTCTATCATGTAGCTGGCAGGTGAAGTTAGGTGATGAGTGCTTCTTGTTAGTTTTTAAATTTTTAAATCTGAATAAAGCAAGAGGCTTCTCCTCTAAAAAAAGATTTTTGTTAATAAATTAAATGTAAATTTGTTTAATTTATATAATGTCGTTTTAAATAATCTTATACCACAGATAAAAAAATATACAGATGTCTTATTCCCATACAAAAAAGTGTCTCAAATTTTCTTCATAGCAGGCTGGCTATGAACAGGCAAGAAAGCTTTTTGCCTGCTCATAGTAAAGCTCTTTGCCTGTTGAAAGAGAGCTCTTCGACTTTTCACCAGATTTTCTTTTTGTTTGCCCATACGTTTTGCTTTTGCCACAGAAAAACATACAGAAAAGCTACAATCCGTCTGGAACGGATCGTATGATACCCTATCCTCCTCTCTATAAAGTGGGCGTGGCCAAATTGCATTTTGTACTCAAATATAGCTATAATGTCGAACGTTTGAGGATGTTACATGTAAAATTTTATCAAAATCGGTTTTTTGATGAAAACGCCCCCAAAAAGTGGGCGTGACCAAAACTGTTCTATGGGTGAATTGTAGGGAATCTGTATACCCAAATATTTGGTCTTAACAAAATGTTTCGGTTTCATATAATTTAGTGAAGTTATGAAAAAGTGGGCGTGGCAGTGGGCGGATTTTAAAAATTTTTACACTTGTACTGTATCTTTTTCTCAGAAGCCCAGATATGAAATTTCATCGTCCTAGCTTAAAATTTAAGGCCCAAAAAGCGGTGACATACGGACGGACGGACGGACGGACGGTCATCGCTCAATCGATTTCGCTATTGATGCTGATCACGAATATATATACTTTATAGGGTCTATCTCGATTATTTCTCTATGTTACAAACTATATGTCAAACTTAATATACCCTTAGGATAGGGTATAAACATACAGAAAAGCTACAATCCGTCCGGAACGGATCGTATGATACCCTATCCTCCTCTCTATAAAGTGGGCATGGCCAAATTGCATATTGTACTCAAATATAGCTATAATGTCGAACGTTTGAGGATGTTACATGTAAAATTTTATCAGAATAGGTTTTTTGATGATACGCCCCCAAAAAGTGGGCGTGGCCAAAACTTTTGTATGGGTGGATTGTAGGGAATCTGAATGCCTAAATATTTGGTCTTAACAAAATTTTTCGGTTTCATATAATTTAGTGAAGTTATAAAAAAGTAGGCGTGGCAGTGGGCGGAAGTAAAAACATTTTACACTTGTACTGTATCTTTTTCTTAGAAGCCCAGATATGAAATTTCAGCGTCCTAGTTAAAAATTTAAGACCCAAAAATCGGTTTTGAAATGAAAACGCCCCCAAAAAGTGGGCGTGGTCAAAACTTTTGTATATGTGGATTGTAGGGAATCTGAATGCCTAAATATTTGGTCTTAACAAAATTTTTCGGTTTCATATAATTTAGTGAAGATATGAAAAAGTGGGCGTGGCAGTGGGCGGATTTCAAAAATTTTTACACTTGTACTGTATCTTTTTCTCAGAAGCCCAGATATGAAATTTCATCGTCCTAGCTCAAAATTTAAGGCCCAAAAAGCGGTGACATACGGACGGACGGACGGACGGACGGTCATCGCTCAATCGATTTCGCTATTGATGCTGATCACGAATATATATACTTTATAGGGTCTATCTCGATTATTTCTCTATGTTACAAACTATGTGTCAAACTTAATATACCCTTAGGATAGGGTATAAACATACAGAAAAGCTACAATCCGTCTGGAACGGATCGTATGATACCCTATCCTCCTCTCTATAAAGTGGGCGTGGCCAAATTGCATTTTGTACTCAAATATAGCTATAATGTCGAACGTTTGAGGATGTTACATGTAAAATTTCATGAAAATCGGTTTTTTCATGAAAACGCCCCCAAAAAGTGGGCGTGACCAAAACTGTATTTATACCCTATCCTAAGGGTATATTAAGTTTGACACATAGTTTGTAACATAGAGAAATAATCGAGATAGACCCTATAAAGTATATATATTCGTGATCAGCATCAATAGCGAAATCGAATGAGCGATGACCGTCCGTCCGTCCGTCCGTCCGTCCGTCCGTCCGACCGTATGTCACCGCTTTTTGGGCCTTAAATTTTGAGCTAGGACGATGAAATTTCATATCTGGGCTTCCAAGAAAAAGATACAGAAAAAGTGTAAAAATTTTTAAAATCCGCCCACTGCCACACCCACTTTTTCATAACTTCACTAAATTATATGAAACCGAAAAATTTTGTTAAGACCATATATTTAGGCATTCAGATTCCCTACAATCCACCCATACAAAAGTTTTGGCCACGCCCACTCTTTGGGGGCGTTTTCATCACAAAACCGATTTTTGGGCCTTCAATTTTTAACTAGGACGCTGAAATTTCATATCTGGGCTTTCAAGAAAAAGATACAGTACAAGTGTAAAATTTTTTTACATCCGCCCACTGCCACGCCTACTTTTTTATAACTTCACTAAATGATATGAAACCGAAATATTTTGTTAAGACCAAAAATTTGGGTATTTAGATTCCCTACAATTCACCCATAGAAGAGTTTTAGCCACGCCCACTTTTTGGGGGCGTTATCATCAAAAAACCTATTCTGATAAAATTTTACATGTAACATCCTCAAACGTTCGACATTATAGCTATATTTGAGTACAAAATGCAATTTGGTCACGCCCACTTTATAGAGAGGAGGATAGGGTATCATACGATCCGTTCCAGACGGATTGTAGCTTTTCTGTATGTTGTTCATTATTTTTTATACCCTATCCTAAGGGTATATTAAGTTTGACACATAGTTTGTAACATAGAGAAATAATCGAGATAGACCCTATAAAGTATATATATTCGTGTTCAGCATCAATAGCGAAATCGATTGAGCGATGACCGTCCGTCCGTCCGTATGTCACCGCTTTTTGGGCCTTAAATTCTGAGCTAGGACGATGAAATTTCATATCTGGGCTTCTGAGGAAAAGATACAGTACAAGTGTAAAAATTTTTGAAATCCGCCCACTGACACGCCCACTTTTTCATAACTTCACTAAATTATATGAAACCGAAAAATTTTGTTAAGACCAAATATTTAGGCATTCAGATTCCCTACAATCCACCCATACAAAATGTTGCCAATTTGCCACGCCCACTTTTTCATAACTTCACTAAATTATATGAAATCGAAAAATTTTGTTAAGTCCAAATATTTAGGTATTCAGATTTCCTACAATTCACCCGTAGAAGAGTTTTGGCCACGCCCACTTTTTGGGGGCGTTTTCATAAAAAAACCGATTTTGAAAAAATTTTACATGTAACATCCTCGAACGTTCGAGGTTATAGCCATATTTGAGTACAAAATGCAATTTGGCCACGCCCACTTTATAGAGAGGAGGATAGGGTATCAGACGATCCGTTCCAGACGGAAGATGTAGCTTTTCTGTATGTTTTTGGAGCGCTTGAGATAACAGTTACAAAGTGCCAATATGTATTTCGAGCTGAAGTCTCTATTTATACTTAAATCTATAGCACAGAGCCATGGTGGCTTTCTTAACTCGCTCCAGGTTGTTGGTATTCTAACTTAATTTACTATCTAGGATTAGGCCTAAGTACTTGACGCTGCACCCTACCCCTTCCAGGATTAGAAGCAGTTCATTCACCACTAACTTCCAAAGAAGAAAGGAGATCGCACTTCCTTATAGTGTACCCCTACTGACGTACCTCCGAACTGAGACCTCGGCCAGCTTTGAGTTGATGAACCTGTTAGTAAGAAACTAGTTCACCAGTGCGCCAATCGGCGTCTCAATTCCAAGGTTCGACAGTGCGCCTGTAATTGCCTCTGGCTCGACGTTGTTAAACGCTTCCATCAAGAGGGAAAGTTTATCTGTGCAGAAGATGTTGACATTACCTAGTTATGTAGTAACATGGAGAAGCTTTGAAAATCTCAAGTTTTCCTTAGCTACGTATGTCCATAGACACATCCATACATACATATGTATGTCACCGCCATAAACTCATAGACATTTTTTGTGGGGTGCCATTAAAGATCGATGTTATGCGACAATCCAGAAACAATCCGAAAATATATTGAAAATTGGATTGACAGGATGGCGTATTGCCATATTCCATTATTAAGCAGAAGGATTACTCTTCTCAATAAAGTAACAATCGTTGGAAAATACCTAAAAGGTGGCCAATGTCCTTCAACTTCCAACAATTCCTGACAGACTTCATAAATCTCAATGAATATACACATGACTTCACAGTCGTCACTATCTTATCAGCTTCCATGAAAATGCACTTATAACTGCCCTAAATGAAAAATTAAGGACTATTGATGTACACACTTTATATACGAGCATTACACGAAATCAGGAATTCAGTATATTTTTTTTATAATTGTTCATTTCACTTGGAATAGGTTGTAGATACATAGATACATATGTACATACATACATAGTGTATAGGTACATAAGGTCTTCGGTGATCATCCTACTCCCTCACACCTCCACTATAAAGTTTTTCTCATGCTTGTACCCATTTCTTAGCTTTGTGCCGAAATTTTACTTCTTTGTATGCAAAATTCCGAATCACACCACCACCCCACTGACACAAAATTTTTTCATCACTTAACCAGACCACCACTTGCACTAAAAACCAGACACATAACTCAAAACTTTTGTATGCCTCTACCAAACCACTACCTAATTAGAAAAAGCTACATCTTTTTATTGAGCGGGGAAAATGAAATAGTAATAACCTGCTCAATGCTCATAATTTTGTTTCAGTTTCTTTACTCATTTTCTTGGCAAAGTCATTCACTCAGTTGCGTAACATGTGGACAAAAATTCAGAGTGAGAATGGAAACCCAAAACCGGTTTTGCTTACTTTGTTTGCACTCATTACTCACTCATCCTGTCATTATAACTCCATTCTCGGAGAGTGATAACATCTTTCTTTGCTTGCGCGAAATGAGAACACGCCACCAAAATTATAGCTTGATGATAGTACTATAAGTTTCATATACAATGATTAAAGTCAACAACACCATATACCGAATAAGGAAAAAGCAGCTTATGTCGTATCGCAACCCTCGAAGGCCCTTTCTGCAACACACCTCAGCATGGAAAGAAACGAAATATTGAAGAGAAAGAAATATCAAATCAAACAACGGAACCGGAAAAATACAGTTACCTCAAATAAAATTGACTCCATAATTACCCAAGTCAAAGGTCGAAACGAGGGCGTCTTGAACTTAACAGGGGGAGGAGTTAACACATGCGCACCTTAGCCAGCCAGCATAACCGGACACCGAACACCAACACTCTTAAAACCAACACCGCACTTCCATCACACCATTGTATATAAATCTAATCGTACTATCACTTGAGGATATCGACACTAGCGCCTCTAACCAGCGAGGTAACTTCTTTCTCATTCGCTCCCAACTATCCATTTGCTCTTACAGTCGCAGATATCAAGTGAGAAGAGAAGAAAGAGAACAAAGAGAAAACATACAGAAAAGCTACAATCCGTCTGGAACGGATCGTATGATACCCTATCCTCCTCTCTATAAAGTGGGCGTGGCCAAATTGCATTTTGTACTCAAATATAGCTATAATGTAGAACGTTTGAGGATGTTACATGTACAATTTTATTAAAATGGGTTTTTGATGAAAACGCCCCCAAAAAGTGGGCGTGGCCAAACTCTTCTATGGGTGAATTGTAGGGAATCTGAATACCTAAATATTTGGACTTAACAAAATTTTTCGGTTTCATATAATTTAGTGAAGTTATAAAAAAGTAGGCGTGGCAGTGGGCGGATGTAAAAAAAATTTACACTTGTACTGTATCTTTTTCTTGGAAACCCAGATATGAAATTTCAGCGTCCTAGTTAAAAATTTAAGGCCCAAAAATCGGTTTTGTGATGAAAACGCCCCCAAAAAGTGGGCGTGGCCAAAACGTTTGTATGGGTGGATTGAAGGGAATCTGAATGCCTAAATATTTGGTCTTAACAAAATTTTTCGGTTTCATATAATTTAGTGAAGTTATGAAAAAGTGGGCGTGGCAGTGGGCGGATTTCAAAAATTTTTACACTTGTACTGTATCATTTTCTCAGAAGCCCAGATATGAAATTTCATCGTAATACCTCAAAATTTAAGGCCCAAAAAGCGGTGACATACGGACGGACGGACGGACAGTCTCAATCGATTTCGCTATTGATGCTGATCACGAATATATATACTTTATAGGGTCTATCTCAATTATTTCTCTATGTTACAAACTATGTGTCAAACTTAATATACCCTTAGGATAGGGTATAAAAAAAGAGAACCAAACAAACTCACAAAAAAAGACGGAAAGCGAGAATACAGAAAAAAAACATACAGAAAAGCTACAATCCGTCTGGAACGGATCGTATGATACCCTATCCTCCTCTCTATAAAGTGGACGTGGCCAAATTGCATTTTGTACTCAAATATAGCTATAATGTCGAACGTTTGAGGATGTTACATGTAAAATTTTATCAAAATCGGTTTTTTGATGAAAACGCCACCAAAAAGTGGGCGTGACCAAAACTGTTCTATGGGTGAATTGTAGGGAATCTAAATACCCAAATATTTGGTCTTAACAAAAATTTTCGGTTTCAAATAATTTAGTGAAGTTATGAAAAAGTGGGCAGATTTGAAAAATTTTTACACTTGTACTGTATCTTTTTCTCAGAAGCCCAGATATGAAATTTCATCGTCCTAGTTAATAATTGAAGGCCCAAAACTCGGTTTTGTGATGAAAACGCCCCCAAAAAGTGGGCGTGGCCAAAACTTTTGTATGGGTGGATTGTAGGGAATCTGAATGCCTAAATATTTGGTCTTAACAAAAATTTTCGGTTTCATATAATTTAGTGAAGTTATGAAAAAGTGGGCGTGGCAGTGGGCGGATTTAAAAAATTTTTACACTTGTACTGTATCTTTTTCTCAGACACCCAGATATGAAATTTCATCGTCCTAGTTAATAATTGAAGGCCCAAAACTCGGTTTTGTGATGAAAACGCCCCTAAAAAGTGGGCGTGGCCAAAACTTTTGTATGGGTGGATTGTAGGGAATCTGAATGCCTAAATATTTGGTCTTAACAAAAATTTTCGGTTTCATATAATTTAGTGAAGTTATGAAAAAGTGGGCGTGGCAGTGGGCGGATTTCAAAAATTTTTACACTTGTACTGTATCTTTTTCTCAGAAGCCCAGATATGAAATTTCATCGTAATACCTCAAAATTTAAGGCCCAAAAAGCGGTGACATACGGACGGACGGACGGACGATCATATGATACCCTATCCTCCTCTCTATAAAATGGGCTTGGCCAAATTATATATACTTTATAGGGTCTATCTCGATTATTTCTCTTTGTTACAAACTATGTGTCAAACTTAATATACCCTTAGGATAGGGTATAAAACAAAAAAACACAGAAAATTTAATAAAAAATCAAAAAAAAAATTATTTAGAAGGAGAAGGGGAGCTCACTGTTTTAGCAGTAGCACCCCCATTTAGGAGAAGTTCGCTAGTTTCCAGATCGCCGGAAAAGCCAACACCAGTGGAGAAACAGTATAGTACCGAACCCACTGGTCCCAGCACTTCCAAAAGCACGGAAAAATCCACAGAAGCAGAGAGGAAGACGAATACAAGCCCCAGCCTGAATAAACAAAATCGGGAGAGTGATGCTATGAGAATCCTCGGCAGCAAGATCACCGAGCTGATGGATTTCATCCAGGGAAAAAATAACGTGCATCATGAAATTAGGAGACTGGTTAGTTCAATTCGGACCCACTATAAAACAGTGGAGAAACAGGAAATAAGCAAGAGCACGATCGGAGTCAAAAAACATACAGAAAAGCTACAATCCGTCTGGAACGGATCGTATGATACCCTATCCTCCTCTCTATAGTGTGGGCGTGGCCAAATTGCATTTTGTACTCAAATATAGCTATAATGTCGAACGTTTGAGGATGTTACATGTAAAATTTTATCAAAATAGGTTTTTTGATGATAACGCCCCCAAAAAGTGGGCGTGGCCAAAACTGTTCTATGGGTGAATTGTAGGGAATCTAAATACCCAAATATTTGGTCTTAACAAAATTTTTCGGTTTCATATAATTTAGTGAAGTTATAAAAAAGTAGGCGTGGCAGTGGGCGGATGTAAAAAAATTTTACACTTGTACTGTAGGCCCAAAACTCGGTTTTGTGATGAAAACGCCCCCAAAAAGTGGGCGTGGCCAAAACTTTTGTATGGGTGGATTGTAGGGAATCTGAATGCCTAAATATTTGGTCTTAACTAAATTTTTCGGTTTCATATAATTTAGTGAAGTTATGAAAAAGTGGGCGTGGCAGTGGGCGGATGTAAAAAAATTTTACACTTGTACTGTATCTTTTTCTTGGAAGCCCAGATATGAAATTTCAGCGTCCTAGTAAATAATTGAAGGTCCAAAACTCGGTTTTGTGATGAAAACGCCCCCAAAGAGTGGGCGTGGCCAAAACTTTTGTATGGGTGGATTGTAGGGAATCTGAATGCCTAAATATTTGGTCTTAACAAAATTTTTCGGTTTCATATAATTTAGTGAAGTTATGAAAAAGTGGGCGTGGCAGTGGGCGGATTTCAAAAATTTTTACACTTGTACTGTATCTTTTTCTCAGAAGCCCAGATATGAAATTTCATCGTCCTAGCTCAAAATTTAAGGCCCAAAAAGCGGTGACATACGGACGGACGGACGGACGGACGGTCATCGCTCAATCGATTTCGCTATTGATGCTGATCACGAATATATATACTTTATAGGGTCTATCTCGATTATTTCTCTATGTTACAAACTATGTGTCAAACTTAATATACCCTTAGGATAGGGTATAAACATACAGAAAAGCTACAATCCGTCTGGAACGGATCGTATGATACCCTATCCTCCTCTCTATAAAGTGGGCGTGGCCAAATTGCATTTTGTACTCAAATATAGCTATAATGTCGAACGTTTGAGGATGTTACATGTAAAATTTTATCAAAATCGGTTTTTTGATGAAAGCGCCCCCAAAAAGTGGGCGTGACCAAAACTGTTCTATGGGTGAATTGTAGGGAATCTGTATACCTAAATATTTGGTCCTAACAAAATTTTTCGGTTTCATATAATTTAGTGAAGTTATAAAAAAGTAGGCGTGGCAGTGGGCGGATGTAAAAAAATTTTACACTTGTACTGTATCTTTTTCTTGGAAGCCCAGATATGAAATTTCAGCGTCCTAGTTAATAATTGAAGGCCCAAAACTCAGTTTTGTGATGAAAACGCCCCCAAAAAGTGGGCGTGGCCAAAACTTTTGTATGGGTGGATTGTAGGGAATCTGAATGCCTAAATATTTGGTCTTAACAAAAATTTTCGGTTTCATATAATTTAGTGAAGTTATGAAAAAGTGGGCGTGGCAGTGGGCGGATTTCAAAAATTTTTACACTTGTACTGTATCTTTTTCTCAGAAGCCCAGATATGAAATTTCATCGTCCTAGTTAATAATTGAAGGCCCAAAACTCGGTTTTGTGATGAAAACGCCCCTAAAAAGTGGGCGTGGCCAAAACTTTTGTATGGGTGGATTGTAGGGAATCTGAATGCCTAAATATTTGGTCTTAACAAAAATTTTCGGTTTCATATAATTTAGTGAAGTTATGAAAAAGTGGGCGTGGCAGTGGGCGGATTTCAAAAATTTTTACACTTGTACTGTATCTTTTTCTCAGAAGCCCAGATATGAAATTTCATCGTAATACCTCAAAATTTAAGGCCCAAAAAGCGGTGACATACGGACGGACGGACGGACGATCATATGATACCCTATCCTCCTCTCTATAAAATGGGCTTGGCCAAATTATATATACTTTATAGGGTCTATCTCGATTATTTCTCTATGTTACAAACTATGTGTCAAACTTAATATACCCTTAGGATAGGGTATAAAACAAAAAAACACAGAAAATTTAATAAAAAATCAAAAAAAAAATTATTTAGAAGGAGAAGGGGAGCTCACTGTTTTAGCAGTAGCACCCCCATTTAGGAGAAGTTCGCTAGTTTCCAGATCGCCGGAAAAGCCAACACCAGTGGAGAAACAGTATAGTACCGAACCCACTGGTCCCAGCACTTCCAAAAGCACGGAAAAATCCACAGAAGCAGAGAGGAAGACGAATACAAGCCCCAGCCTGAATAAACAAAATCGGGAGAGTGATGCTATGAGAATCCTCGGCAGCAAGATCACCGAGCTGATGGATTTCATCCAGGGAAAAAATAACGTGCATCATGAAATTAGGAGACTGGTTAGTTCAATTCGGACCCACTATAAAACAGTGGAGAAACAGGAAATAAGCAAGAGCACGATCGGAGTCAAAAAACATACAGAAAAGCTACAATCCGTCTGGAACGGATCGTATGATACCCTATCCTCCTCTCTATAGTGTGGGCGTGGCCAAATTGCATTTTGTACTCAAATATAGCTATAATGTCGAACGTTTGAGGATGTTACATGTAAAATTTTATCAAAATAGGTTTTTTGATGATAACGCCCCCAAAAAGTGGGCGTGGCCAAAACTGTTCTATGGGTGAATTGTAGGGAATCTAAATACCCAAATATTTGGTCTTAACAAAATTTTTCGGTTTCATATAATTTAGTGAAGTTATAAAAAAGTAGGCGTGGCAGTGGGCGGATGTAAAAAGGCCCAAAACTCGGTTTTGTGATGAAAACGCCCCCAAAAAGTGGGCGTGGCCAAAACTTTTGTATGGGTGGATTGTAGGGAATCTGAATGCCTAAATATTTGGTCTTAACTAAATTTTTCGGTTTCATATAATTTAGTGAAGTTATGAAAAAGTGGGCGTGGCAGTGGGCGGATGTAAAAAAATTTTACACTTGTACTGTATCTTTTTCTTGGAAGCCCAGATATGAAATTTCAGCGTCCTAGTAAATAATTGAAGGTCCAAAACTCGGTTTTGTGATGAAAACGCCCCCAAAGAGTGGGCGTGGCCAAAACTTTTGTATGGGTGGATTGTAGGGAATCTGAATGCCTAAATATTTGGTCTTAACAAAATTTTTCGGTTTCATATAATTTAGTGAAGTTATGAAAAAGTGGGCGTGGCAGTGGGCGGATTTCAAAAATTTTTACACTTGTACTGTATCTTTTTCTCAGAAGCCCAGATATGAAATTTCATCGTCCTAGCTCAAAATTTAAGGCCCAAAAAGCGGTGACATACGGACGGACGGACGGACGGACGGTCATCGCTCAATCGATTTCGCTATTGATGCTGATCACGAATATATATACTTTATAGGGTCTATCTCGATTATTTCTCTATGTTACAAACTATGTGTCAAACTTAATATACCCTTAGGATAGGGTATAAACATACAGAAAAGCTACAATCCGTCTGGAACGGATCGTATGATACCCTATCCTCCTCTCTATAAAGTGGGCGTGGCCAAATTGCATTTTGTACTCAAATATAGCTATAATGTCGAACGTTTGAGGATGTTACATGTAAAATTTTATCAAAATCGGTTTTTTGATGAAAGCGCCCCCAAAAAGTGGGCGTGACCAAAACTGTTCTATGGGTGAATTGTAGGGAATCTGTATACCTAAATATTTGGTCCTAACAAAATTTTTCGGTTTCATATAATTTAGTGAAGTTATAAAAAAGTAGGCGTGGCAGTGGGCGGATGTAAAAAAATTTTACACTTGTACTGTATCTTTTTCTTGGAAGCCCAGATATGAAATTTCAGCGTCCTAGTTAATAATTGAAGGCCCAAAACTCAGTTTTGTGATGAAAACGCCCCCAAAAAGTGGGCGTGGCCAAAACTTTTGTATGGGTGGATTGTAGGGAATCTGAATGCCTAAATATTTGGTCTTAACAAAAATTTTCGGTTTCATATAATTTAGTGAAGTTATGAAAAAGTGGGCGTGGCAGTGGGCGGATTTCAAAAATTTTTACACTTGTACTGTATCTTTTTCTCAGAAGCCCAGATATGAAATTTCATCGTCCTAGTTAATAATTGAAGGCCCAAAACTCGGTTTTGTGATGAAAACGCCCCTAAAAAGTGGGCGTGGCCAAAACTTTTGTATGGGTGGATTGTAGGGAATCTGAATGCCTAAATATTTGGTCTTAACAAAAATTTTCGGTTTCATATAATTTAGTGAAGTTATGAAAAAGTGGGCGTGGCAGTGGGCGGATTTCAAAAATTTTTACACTTGTACTGTATCTTTTTCTCAGAAGCCCAGATATGAAATTTCATCGTAATACCTCAAAATTTAAGGCCCAAAAAGCGGTGACATACGGACGGACGGACGGACGATCATATGATACCCTATCCTCCTCTCTATAAAATGGGCTTGGCCAAATTATATATACTTTATAGGGTCTATCTCGATTATTTCTCTATGTTACAAACTATGTGTCAAACTTAATATACCCTTAGGATAGGGTATAAAACAAAAAAACACAGAAAATTTAATAAAAAATCAAAAAAAAAATTATTTAGAAGGAGAAGGGGAGCTCACTGTTTTAGCAGTAGCACCCCCATTTAGGAGAAGTTCGCTAGTTTCCAGATCGCCGGAAAAGCCAACACCAGTGGAGAAACAGTATAGTACCGAACCCACTGGTCCCAGCACTTCCAAAAGCACGGAAAAATCCACAGAAGCAGAGAGGAAGACGAATACAAGCCCCAGCCTGAATAAACAAAATCGGGAGAGTGATGCTATGAGAATCCTCGGCAGCAAGATCACCGAGCTGATGGATTTCATCCAGGGAAAAAATAACGTGCATCATGAAATTAGGAGACTGGTTAGTTCAATTCGGACCCACTATAAAACAGTGGAGAAACAGGAAATAAGCAAGAGCACGATCGGAGTCAAAAAACATACAGAAAAGCTACAATCCGTCTGGAACGGATCGTATGATACCCTATCCTCCTCTCTATAATGTGGGCGTGGCCAAATTGCATTTTGTACTCAAATATAGCTATAATGTCGAACGTTTGAGGATGTTACATGTAAAATTTTATCAAAATAGGTTTTTTGATGATAACGCCCCCAAAAAGTGGGCGTGGCCAAAACTGTTCTATGGGTGAATTGTAGGGAATCTAAATACCCAAATATTTGGTCTTAACAAAATTTTTCGGTTTCATATAATTTAGTGAAGTTATAAAAAAGTAGGCGTGGCAGTGGGCGGATGTAAAAAAATTTTACACTTGTACTGTATCTTTTTCTTGAAGGCCCAAAACTCGGTTTTGTGATGAAAACGCCCCCAAAAAGTGGGCGTGGCCAAAACTTTTGTATGGGTGGATTGTAGGGAATCTGAATGCCTAAATATTTGGTCTTAACTAAATTTTTCGGTTTCATATAATTTAGTGAAGTTATGAAAAAGTGGGCGTGGCAGTGGGCGGATGTAAAAAAATTTTACACTTGTACTGTATCTTTTTCTTGGAAGCCCAGATATGAAATTTCAGCGTCCTAGTAAATAATTGAAGGCCCAAAACTCGGTTTTGTGATGAAAACGCCCCCAAAAAGTGGGCGTGGCCAAAACTCTTCTACGGGTGAATTGTAGGGAATCTGAATGCCTAAATATTTGGTCTTAACAAAATTTTTCGGTTTCATATAATTTAGTGAAGTTATGAAAAAGTGGGCGTGGCAGTGGGCGGATTTCAAAAATTTTTACACTTGTACTGTATCTTTTTCTCAGAAGCCCAGATATGAAATTTCATCGTCCTAGCTCAAAATTTAAGGCCCAAAAAGCGGTGACATACGGACGGACGGACGGACGGACGGACGGTCATCGCTCAATCGATTTCGCTATTGATGCTGATCACGAATATATATACTTTATAGGGTCTATCTCAATTATTTCTCTATGTTACAAACTATGTGTCAAACTTAATATACCCTTTGGTTAGGGTATAATGATCTCTCGTCCCAAAGTACCCAAACGGAGGAAAGGAGCTGCAGTGCGACCTTTAGGATTGGGAAGGATAACGCTAGCGGGCCCGGGCGGAGTCCTGCCCAGAATCCCGGAAAGCAAGCAACACCCACCAATAAAAGGAGGAGGGACACGACTCCCAAACCGAAAAGGCAAGCGAGCCCACAAAAACGGCACTTGCCTGAGCCAAAAAGGAAAAAACCGGAGACAGAGGTGGATGGAGGATCTTCGAATTTAGATCAACAACAAAAAACGACGAAAAGTCAAGGGCCAGCAAAGAAGCAGGAATGGACGCAGGTGAAGGGACGTGAAAGACAGAGAAGGAAGCCAACCCGACCCGATGCGATTGTAATAAAGGCAACAAGAGATCTTTCCTACGCGGACATGCTGAGGAAGGTGAAAACCGACCCCTCACTAAAAGAGCTAGGAGAAAATGTCGACCACGTCCGGAAGACCGTGAAAGGAGAATTATTGCTGCAGCTGAAGAAAACAGCAGATGCCCACACTTCGGACTTCCAGCAACAAGTGGAAAAGATTTTGGAAACAAAGGCCAAAGTCAAAACAATGACACATGAGGTCTTAATAGAGGTGAAGGATCTTGATGAAATCACCACCAAGGAAGAAGTCGCTCTAGCCCTCTCAGAGCAGTTCGAATTGCAAAAGCCGATACCGGAAAGTGCAATAAAGTCCATGAGGAAAACTTATACTGGGACGCAGACTGCAGTAGTAAGCCTGCCAGCAAGCATCGCCAACAAAGAATCGGGTGGGTAAATTGCCGATTAAGAGAAAAACCGGATCTGAAAAGATGTTACCGGTGCCTCGGGTATGGCCACCGCGCAATGGACTGCAAAAGTGAAGATCGGACAGAACACTGCTACAGATGCGGTGGAAAAGGACACAAGGCAAAGGATTGCTCCCTAGAGCCGGAATGTATGCTCTGTAAAGGAAGTGGGCATAGCGCCAAGCACAGTACAGAAGCATAAGATGCCCTGCATTAAAGCTCGCGCTGAATGCTTAACAGAAGCGAACATGAAGGTTATCCAACTTAACCTCAACCATTGCGAGGCAGCTCAGGACCTACTTACACAGATGGTCCGAGAGTACGATGCGGATATCGCAATACTCAGCGAGCCCTACAAGCAGCTTAATAAGAGTGTATGGACAGCGGACTCTTCAGGTAAAGCAGCGATATGGATATGCGGCCAACAGGAAATTCGAAGAAAAAATGACAACGCACCAGGCAGGATTCGTGTGGGCCAAAGTAAATGACGTCTACTTCTTTAGTTGCTATGCTCCTCCCAGCATTACACAAGAACAATTTGAGCAAATAGTTAACAACATTGCAACCACCGCAAGAGGAAGAAACCGCGTCGTGGGCGGTAGAATGGGGTTCACGTACCACAAACGCCAGAGGAAGAACACTCCTGGAGGCATTTGCATCGTTGGACATAGTTCTCGCGAATTCCGGGAGCGAGCTGACTTTCAGCAAAAACGGAAGAGGGTCAATAATAGACATTACTTTTATGAGCACGTGTTTGGCAAGGAATGCTGCGTGGAAAGTATGCACTATGTATACGCACAGCGACCACCAGGCCATCAAGTTCCAGCTACGACCCAGCCCCATTGAAAATAGAAGAAAGCAGAGAAGGCAGCCGCGGAAAAGAGGATGGAAACCACATACTCTGGACGTCGAAGTACTTCAGCTGATGATGGAAGATGTATCCCTTAGTGGACCAGCCGCCGACAAGGCGAAGCAGCTCAGAAGAGGATTGACACGCGCCTGTGACGCATCTATGCAAAAGAAAACAACAAGCGCGCGGCGACCTCCAGTATACTGGTGGAACGACGAAATCGCCAGACTGCGCGCAGAGTGCCACAGGGCGCGCAGATTGTACCAGCGGTCCAGAGAACACAGCAGCCATGGAGAACTACATGAGAGATTCATAACCGCCCGGAGAAATCTAAAAACTGCAATTAAAGACAGTAAAAAGAGAAGCTTCATCGAACTGTACAACGAAGCCGACCAAAATCCGTGGGGAAAAGCCTAGCAAGTGGTGATGATGAAGCTGGAGGGAGGCCGAAAACCCGCGCCTACATCCACAGTGTTTCTCGAAAACGTAGTGGCTGTACTCTTCCCACAACAACAAGAAATGGAGGTACAAACGGAGAGAGTAAATACGACGGGAGCGTTAACAATACCCCTCGTCACCGCTGAAGAAGTCCTGCAAGTCTGTGCAAAAATCAAGGACTAAAAGGCGGCTGGTGTCGATGGAATCCCTAACATTGCCTTAAAAGCAGCAATCAATTGGCGCCCACACATCTTCGCAGATATGTATAACACTTGCCTAAAAGAAGGAGTATTCCCCGACCAGTGGAAAAAACAAAGACTGGTCCTCCTGCCAAAAGGTAGTAAACTACCACAGAATCCCTCATCGTATAGGCCTCTATGCATGTTGGACACAATGGGCAAAATACTGGAGCGCGTCATAAGTGACAGGTTGGAGAGTGCAATCGATGAGGCAGGAGGCCTTGCAGCTCACCAGTACGGTTTCCGTAAGACACGGTCTACGATCGACGCTATCGACGAAGTCGTGAATACCGCGTCAAAAGCCATAGAAGGAAGACGATGGAAGGGCGGGAACAAACAGTACTGCGCAATCATCACGCTGGATGTAAAGAACGCCTTCAACACCGCAAACTGGAGAAACATCTTGAGAGCACTTACCGCCAAGAGAGTACCAGAATACCTGCAGAGGATAATGACGGACTATTTTAGAAATAGAATACTGCTTTACTGCCTCGAACCCCGAGGTCTTCGAAAATAATTGGTTTCGCCGATGATATAGCGATCGTTATAGTAAACAAACACCTTGAGGAGTTGGAGCATGACTGCAATGAAGCTATTGGGATGGTCCAGGACTGGCTAGTACGCATGGGCCTACAACTTGCAGAAGAAAAGACTGAAGTAGTGCTCATCAGCAGCAGGCGAGTCATGGAGACTATAAGGGCAACCGTGGGCGATCACGTCATAGCTTCCAAACCAGAGCTGAAGTACCTTGGCATTACCTTAGATGCAAGGTTAACCTATAAGCAGCATCTGCAGTATGCAGCTGAAAAGGCAGCAAAGGCAACGGCTGCCCTATCAAGGATAATGCCGAATATCGGGGGACCAAAACATAAGAAGAGATTACTCTTAGCAAGAGTTGCCTCATCAATAATGCTCTACGGTTCCCAGATATGGGCTAGTGCCGTGAAAACAAAAGCATACAGAAAGAAGACTGAGGCAGTCTACAGAAGCAACGCGCTGAGAGTATGCAGCGCCTTTCGAACAACTTCCTACAACGCGGCATGTGTAGTGGCTGGCATGGTACCAATAGACCTTCTTGAAAAAGAAGCGCAACAGAAATACCGTGCCAGCAGGACAACGGCAACAGCAACGATTAGCAGCAATACTGAAGGACAAGGACCAAGGACAAGTCTGGAAGAATGGCAGGAGAGATGGTGTCACTCTGACAAAGGCAGGTGGACGCAGAGACTGATACCCAATATAGACGCCTGGATTAATAGGAAGCATGGGGAGCTGAACTTCTACCTCACCCAGATGCTTACGGGCCATGGATGCTTCAGAGCCTACCTGCATAGATTTGGACACGAAGACAACCCCTATTGTCCAACGTGCACGGGAGTAGTGGAGGATGCGGAACACATCATGTTCCCCTGCCCACGATACTACGTAGAACGGAACCTGCTGGTAAACCAATTGGGCGAGGACTTAACCCCAGACAACTTCACCAGACAGATGACGAGCAGCGAAGAGGCTTGGGACGCAGTTAACGACACTGTGACTACAATAATGAAAGAGCAGCGAAGGCAGGAGCAGCAACGAAACGCAGCGCAGCAGGCTGCTAACTTGTATGAGCCGAGCACATAAGGCTGAAGTCCCCCCTCGCGATGAAATGCTTGACGGCAGTGCCGCGAGGACCAGGGGTAGAAGGGGAGGTGGGTTTAGGGGGTGAAAATCCCACACTGTTACTGAGTACGGGTTCAGTTTCGTCTTTAAAAGATTCCCACCTTCCTACGGAAAAAAAAAAACATACAGAAAAGCTACAATCCGTCTGGAACGGATCGTATGGTACCCTATCCTCCTCTCTATAAAGTGGGCGTGGCCAAATTGCATTTTGTACTCAAATATAGCTATAATGTCGAATGTTTGAGGATGTTACATGTAAAATTTTATCAAAATCGGTTTTTTGATGAAAACGCCCCCAAAAAGTGGGCGTGGCCAAAACTTTTGTATGGGTGGATTGTAGGGAATCTGAATGCCTAAATATTTGGTCTTAACAAAATTTTTCGGTTTCATATAATTTAGTGAAGTTATGAAAAAGTGGGCGTGGCAGTGGGCGGATTTCAAAAATTTTTATACTTGTACTGTATCTTTTTCTCAGAAGCCCAGATATGAAATTTCATCGTCCTAGCTCAAAATTTAAGGCCCAAAAAGCGGTGACATACGGACGGACGGACGGACGGACGGACGGTCATCGCTCAATCGATTTCGCTATTGATGCTGATCACGAATATATATACTTTATAGGGTCTATCTCAATTATTTCTCTATGTTACAAACTATGTGTCAAACTTAATATACCCTTAGGATAGGGTATAAAAAGGACAGATAAATTTGTTTGACTGGCAATTAGGTGTAAGAAAGATCATTTCTTCTTTCACATTCTTACATATGTATGTATGTATGCGCAACTTTAACCTGTGATCTGGTTCCGCGTCAGATTTTGGGTGTAGTTAAACTCCTTAAGAGCATAACAGGTGCGCCTTCAATATTTGTTTGTGTGAAGGAATACCTGGGGGTAATGTACCACTTCTTCCATATCTGCAGAGAGTTGTTGCGTAATGTGTGTCCTGAAGTTTTCTGCCATATGTACTGTGCGCAGCTTTGACTTACTCTGGACATATGTACATATATATGAACTACATATAAATACATATGTATGAAGGATGTACATTTATTATTTTCCTTTTCTTAGTTTTGGCGGTTAAGGAAAGGATTGGTCACAGCATTGCCTAACATAAAATCAAAAAATAATTTGCCGGAAGAGAAACAAAAAACATACAGAAAAGCTACAATCCGTCTGGAACGGATCGTATGATACCCTATCCTCCTCTCTATAAAGTGGGCGTGGCCAAATTGCATTTTGTACTCAAATATAGCTATAATGTCGAACGTTTGAGGATGTTACATGTAAAATTTCATGAAAATCGGTTTTTTGATGAAAACGCCCCCAAAAAGTGGGCGTGACCAAAACTGTTCTATGGGTGAATTGTAGGGAATCTGTATACCTAAATATTTGGTCTTAACAAAATTTTTCGGTTTCATATAATTTAGTGAAGTTATGAAAAAGTGGGCGTGGCAGTGGGCGGATTTCAAAAATTTTTACACTTGTACTGTATCTTTTTCTCAGAAGCCCAGATATGAAATTTCATCGTCCTAGCTTAAAATTTAAGGCCCAAAAAGCGGTGACATACGGACGGACGGTCATCGCTCAATCGATTTCGCTATTGATGCTGATCACGAATATATATACTTTATAGGGTCTATCTCGATTATTTCTCTATGTTACAAACTATGTGTCAAACTTAATATACCCTTAGGATAGGGTATAAACATATAGAATTGTTTGACTGGCAATTACCAAATTGTACGTTGGTAAGAAAGTTAAAATATAGTTTATGAAATTGTTATATCTACATACAAACATACATGCATACATACGTATGTATTAAATGTATATTATATCCTTTTGAATGCATGTGCAATAATAGAATTTATGAAGTTGTGATAGAGGAATAGGCCTACTGGAGACACCTCAAAAAAACAAACGCATCTAGTATTTTACCCCACTGGATGATGTGGAAAGAATACAAGAAGATACGTACATACATACATACATATGCATATAAATACATACACATGGAACTACATCTCTAGGTATAAATAGTCACATACATATGTAAATAAAATAAATCTGTTGTTGTGGTACAAAACATTAGAATACGTATTAAATATTTACATGTATTAATACATACACATACATATGTATTAACAAGAAGAAAAGCATTTGCATGTGCATTAACATTGAAATCTACAATATTGCAACGTTTGACTGTGTGCAATTGTGTATATTGCAGAAAAATAGCTTCATTCATAATTAAGGTAAACACCAAAAAATACAAAAACAAAACACGAAAGGAAAAAATAATCCTCCCGTCTCGTCCATCACGATGGTATTAAACCACACGAACATGTACATATTTGGATGTGTGTACATGAACGAGAGAGGGGGGAAGGAGTGTCTTCTCACTAAGGCACCTTCTCTCGCTTCAGGCGGCGGCGGACGAATTCCCTAGATGGAATCAACGGTGGCGTCAATCAGTTCCAGTTAGGTCGAACTATTAGTGTTATCCCTATATGAGCTGCTTCGACATATTCGAACTCCAGGTCTATAGGGATTTTCAATACTGAGTCAGTGTGTTGGAATAGAGTTGGTGGCGGATGAACCCTTAATGGGCCAACGGCAGCGCTCACATCCCCGAAGCGGGGTACTGACTCCGGAATATCCGGCCCCTTGTCCTAGGGGTAAAGAAAGGAACTGGTCCTCCAGGTTGGGGGTTGTGCGTCGGGGTAACTTCCCTACCACGTAAAAAACTAGTAGTTACGACACTACGACAAGCCTCGGATAAGGATGATCCCACTGTTGACGACCTCAGCAAACGAAATAAGGACAACGATCTTCGGATCTGCACGTGGAATGTTCGGACCCTTAAGAGGCCGCGTGCAGCCGAACAACTAGCAGAGGCCCTAGACTGCTACAATGCAGATATCACCGCCATCCAGGAAGTGCGATGGGGTGGCCTGGACAAAAAGAGGGTGAAAAACTGTGACATATACTACGGTGATTGCTATAAGGAACAGAAACAGCGCTTATTTGGATGTGGGTTCGTCATACGCGGCAGACTTTCGACACGTGAGCGAGCGTCTTATGACAATCCGCATCAAGGCTGAATTCGCGAACATAAGCCTAATATGCGCTCATGCCCCCACAGAGGACAAGGACGACGCCACCAAAGAAAGTTTCTACGAGCTCCTCTACAAAACATATGAGCAATGTCCTAAGTATGACGTTAAAATCGTCCTAGGCGCCTAGGACGATTTTAACGCCAAGATAGGAAAGGAGGACATCTTTGGTAGGACGATTGGAAAGCACAGCCTACACGATACCACGTCTGGCAACGGACTTAGGCTTATTGACTTTGCGGCGGGGCGAAACGTCACCATAGCAAGCACACGGTTTCCTCATCTCAATATCCACAAGGGGACATGGCGATCTCCTGATCATCAAACGGTCAATCAAATTGACCACATTGCGATCGACGCAAGGCATGCCTCCAGTATTCTGGATGTCCTAACCTTCCGAGCAGCCAACATGGACTCGGATCATTTCCTTGTTGCAGCCAAGGTACTAAGAAGAACTACTGTGAGAAGATTTGACGTCGAAAAGCTGCAATCGCAAGAGATCGCCAGAGCCTTCACCGAACGCGTATCCCGAAATCTCTCAACGACTCCTATGCCGCCAGCATCAAGCGCCGAAGACCAGTGGCAACGCTGCCAACAAGCCATCAGAAGTGCTGCAACTGATGTGCTGGGTTTCACCCGACCACCACCAAGAAACCCCTGGTTTGACGATGAGTGCCGGCAATTACATGCAGCTAAACAACAAACATACAAAGCGGCGCTGCAAAAAAGGACGAGAGCTGCTCGTGGGCTCTACGAGCAGAAGAGACGGGAAGAACATCGGCTTCTCCGAAAGAAGAAAAAAGAGCACGAGAAGCGCGAGTTACGTTACGGGCACATGTTACCCGAATAAAAATTATATATGTATAAATCCAGTTTTATTCTTTATCTTTATTTTGTTAATTTAATATGAAGCTAACGTCTTCACGACAAAACATGGAATGAATCAGAGGTTGACTAACTACCGAAATCTACATAGCTTATCTTTCATATCTATGTATGTTGACCTGCAATGCATACTCTCGCGTTAACAGAGAGACAAAATTGTACATGTGTACATACATAAGCAAGATAAACTGCAAGTGACACAAACATGCTGTACCCACGCCAACCGATCTGTACATGAGGCGATAGCAGAGTTGTTACCAAACGATGTATGTACAGTGATGCACGGCCGCAATTGTGCATAAGTCTCGAACATGTCGTGGTTTTGCTCTCAGCAATAAGGGCCTTATATTTGCTTCATCGTACATACATGTTTCGGCTGTTGTCTCTGTACATAACTCCTCACGCCGTAGTATGGAGAATGCTTGAAAAGTGATCTCCATTTGGTATGATAAGCCGAGGTACTCTATGTGCGATAAGGTTCGCTGTGTTATCTGTGGGTTATTTTGCTAGTATCTTTCTCTTATGCTAGTATCTTTCTCAATGCAGAATACATTGAATGTTTTCTCTTTTCTCAATTGAATGAAATTGAATGTACCAAATTATGTATTCACAGATATGAAAGATTTACAAAGTCTTTATATAAGTACATACAATATGTACATATGTATACGTATGTATGTATATGTATGTAGGTATTTCCTCTTTTTTATACCCTATCCTAAGGGTATATTAAGTTTGACACATAGTTTGTAACATAGAGAAATAATCGAGATAGACCCTATAAAGTATATATATTCGTGATCAGCATCAATAGCGAAATCGATTGAGCGATGACCGTCCGTCCGTCCGTCCGTCCGTCCGTCCGTCCGTCCGTCCGTCCGTCCGTATGTCACCGCTTTTTGGGCCTTAAATTTTGAGCTAGGACGATGAAATTTCATATCTGGGCTTCTGAGAAAAAGATACAGTACAAGTGTAAAAATTTTTGAAATCCGCCCACTGCCACGCCCACTTTTTCATAACTTGACTAAATTATATGAAACCGAAAAATTTTGTTAAGACCAAATATTTAGGCATTCAGATTCCCTACAATCCACCCATACAAAAGTTTTGGCCACGCCCACTTTTTGGGGGCGTTTTCATCACAAAACCGATTTTTGGGCCTTAAATTTTTAACTAGGACGCTGAAATTTCATATCTGGGCTTCCAAGAAAAAGATACAGTACAGGTGTAAAATTTTTTTACATCCGCCCACTGCCACGCCTACTTTTTTATAACTTCACTAAATTATATGAAACCGAAAAATTTTGTTAAGACCAAATATTTAGGTATACAGATTCCCTACAATTCACCCATAGAACAGTTTTGGTCACGCCCACTTTTTGGGGGCGTTTTCATCAAAAAACCGACTTTGATAAAATTTTACACGTAACATCCTCAAACGTTCGACATTATAGCTATATTTGAGTACAAAATGCAATTTGGCCACGCCCACTTTATAGAGAGGAGCTATAATGTCGAACGTTTGAGGATGTTACATGTAAAATTTTATCAAAATAGGTTTTTTGATGAAAACGCCCCCAAAAAGTGGGCGTGACCAAAACTGTTCTATGGGTGAATTGTAGGGAATCTGTATACCTAAATATTTGGTCTTAACAAAATTTTTCGGTTTCATATAATATAGTGAAGTTATGAAAAAGTGGGCGTGGAAGTGGGCGGATTTCAAAAATTTTTACACTTGTTCTGTATCTTTTTCTCAGAAGCCCAGATATGAAATTTAAGCGTCCTAGTTAAAAATTTAAGGCCCAAAAATCGGTTTTGTGTTGAAAACGCCCCCAAAAAGTGGGCGTGGCCAAAACTTTTGTATGGGTGGATTGTAGGGAATCTGAATGCCTAAATATTTGGTCTTAACAAAATTATTCGGTTTCATATAATTTAGTGAAGTTATGAAAAAGTGGGCGTGGCAGTGGGCGGATTTCAAAAATGTTTACACTTGTACTGTATCTCTTTCTCAGAAGCCCAGATATGAATATTCATCGTCCTAGCTCAAAATTTAAGGCCCAAAAAGCGGTGACATACGGACGGACGGACGGACGGACGGTCATCGCTCAATCGATTTCGCTATTGATGCTGATCACGAATATATATACTTTATAGGGTCTATCTCGATTATTTCTCTATGTTACAAACTATGTGTCAAACTTAATATACCCTTAGGATAGGGTATAAACATATTGTTCACATATCATTTTATGTTGAAAATTTAGATATTAAATAGCCATGGTTTAGCATTCTCATATGCACATATGTAATGCAGCTTTGGTTGCATTAACGAGGTTTATCCATTTGATATACATATACACATACATATACATTGTCGGTATAGGAGGGGGAGATATTAAAGTGATTCAGAGAAACTTTAAAGGCTAGCATTTTTGTATTGGTTTTAAAGGTAATGTGATCTATTTATTGATTATGTGTAGTTTTACCAGACAGCGAGAGAATCGAGAGGAACTGGTATTCTTTTTGAATTCACATAATCCTTGAATAATGAGATTATAATATCTTCGGATGATATATCTTTATGTTCGATGGTATACCGTTTTTTCCTCCTAAACAAAACTTGGAATTTTACATAAAGTTTGTTCGTATTTGGATTTTTTTTCAGGATAATTTGATTAGAGAATTAATTAATGGAACGTTCTGTAATTGGTATACCATCGTCAACATTTTCCTCAGCTGAGTGAACAGTGGACATATCCTCAGAATATTCGACATTGTTATCCATCGATGAAGTATCTAAAGTTGCGACAGCACAGCTCCTATAGCAACGTTACTTGCGTCACAAGTAAGGTTGAAGGGTCTTGTGAAATCGGGGTATTGCAGTAATGGAGCATTGCAAAGGAGAGCCTTACAGGTTTCAAAGCAACCAACGTATTTCGAATCAAGTTTTATAGTATTCCCTTTTCGAAGGCATTCTGTTAGTGGTTTCGTGAGGTTAGCGAAATCCTTAATGAACTTCCGATAGTAACCGAGAAGTCCTAAAAAGGATTTTATTTGCCTTGAAGTTCTTGGTATCGGGAAATTCGTAATGACACTAATTTTGTCTGGGTTAGGTCTTATGCCCATAGGTGTTACAATGTGCCCTACAAAACATACCTCTTTCCGTAAAAATTCGGCCTTTTCTACCTGTATCTTCAGATTGGCTTCTTTAAGTTTATTGAACACTTTACGAAGGCTTTCTATGTGCTCTTGAAGGGATGTGGAGAATACGATTACGTCATCCAAATACACCAGACAAATTTTGCCTACCAGATCTCTAAGGATATTATCCATTACACGCTGGAAGGTGGATGGTGCATTTTTGAGACCAAAGGGCATACGAACAAATTCGTAATGCCCATTGTCTACGGAGAAGGCTGTTTTTTGGATGTCGTCTGGACTAATTTCTATTTGGTGAAACCCTGAAGCCAAGTCTATTGTGCTGAAGTACATACACTTGCCTAGCTTATCCAATATTTCCGTTATGTTTGGGATTGGGTATTTGTCGTCGATGGTTTTTATACCCTATCCTAATTATACCCTATCCTAAGGGTATATTAAGTTTGACACATAGTTTGTAACATAGAGAAATAATCGAGATAGACCATATAAAGTATATATATTCGTGATCAGCATCAATAGCGAAATCGATTGAGCGATGACCGTCCGTCCGTCCGTCCGTCCGTATGTCACCGCTTTTTGGGCCTTAAATTTTGAGCTAGGACGATGAAATTTCATATCTGGGCTTCTGAGAAAAAGATACAGTACAAGTGTAAAAATTTTTGAAATCCGCCCACTGCCACGCCCACTTTTTCATAACTTCACTAAATTATATGAAACCGAAAAATTTTGTTAAGACCAAATATTTAGGCATTCAGATTCCCTACAATCCACCCATACAAAAGTTTTGGCCACGCCCACTTTTTGGGGGCGTTTTCATCACAAAACCGATTTTTGGGCCTTAAATTTTTAACTAGGACGCTGAAATTTCATATCTGGGCTTCCGAGAAAAAGATACAATACAAGTGTAAATTTTTTTTACATCCGCCCACTGCCACGCCTACTTTTTTATAACTTCACTAAATTATATGAAACCGAAAAATTTTGTTAAGACCGAACATTTGGGTATTCAGATTCCCTACAATTCACCCATAGAACAGTTTTGGCCACGCCCACTTTTTGGGGGCGTTATCATCAAAAAACCTATTTTGATAAAATTTTACATGTAACATCCTCAAATGTTCGACATTATAGCTATATTTGAGTATAAAATGCAATTTGGCCACGCCCACTTTATAGAGAGGAGGATAGGGTATCATACGATCCGTTCCAGACGGATTGTAGCTTTTCTGTATGTTTATACCCTATCCTAAGGGTATATTAAGTTTGACACATAGTTTGTAACATAGAGAAATAATCGAGATAGACCCTATAAAGTATATATATTCGTGATCAGCATCAATAGCGAAATCGATTGAGCGATGACCGTCCGTCCGTCCATCCGTCCGTCCGTCCGTATGTCACCGCTTTTTGGGCCTTAAATTTTGAGCTAGGACGATGAAATTTTATATCTGGGCTTCTGAGAAAAAGATACAGTACAAGTGTAAAAATTTTTGAAATCCGCCCACTGCCACGCCCACTTTTCATAACTTCACTAAATTATATGAAACCGAAAAATTTTGTTAAGACCAAATATTTAGGCATTCAGATTCCCTACAATCCACCCATACAAAAGTTTTGGCCACGCCCACTTTTTGGGGGCGTTTTCATCACAAAACCGATTTTTGGGCCTTAAATTTTTAACTAGGACGCTGAAATTTCATATCTGGGCTTCCAAGAAAAAGATACAGTACAAGTGTAAAATTTTTTTACATCCGCCCACTGCCACGCCTACTTTTTTATAACTTCACTAAATTATATGAAACCGAAAAATTTTGTTAAGACCAAATATTTAGGTATACAGATTCCCTACAATTCACCCATAGAACAGTTTTGGTCACGCCCACTTTTTGGGGGCGTTTTCATCAAAAAACCGATTTTCATGAAATTTTACATGTAACATCCTCAAACGTTCGACATTATAGCTATATTTGAGTACAAAATGCAATTTGGCCACGCCCACTTTATAGAGAGGAGGATAGGGTATCATACGATCCGTTCCAGACGGATTGTAGCTTTTCTGTATGTTTGTATATTAAGTTTGACACATAGTTTGTAACAGAGAAATAATCGAGATAGACCCTATAAAGTATATATATTCGTGATCAGCATCAATAGCGAAATCGATTGAGCGATGACCGTCCGTCCGTCCGTCCGTCCGTATGTCACCGCTTTTTGGGCCTTAAATTTTGAGGTAGGACGATGAAATTTCATATCTGGGCTTCTGACGAAAAGATACAGTACAAGTGTAAAATTTTTTTACATCCGCCCACTGCCACGCCTACTTTTTTATAACTTCACTAAATTATATGAAACCGAAAAATTTTGTTAAGACCAAATATTTGGGTATTTAGATTCCCTACAATTCACCCATAGAACAGTTTTGGCCACACCCACTTTTTGGGGGCGTTATCATCAAAAAACCTATTTTGATAAAATTTTACATGTAACATCCTCAAACGTTCGACATTATAGTCATATTTGAATACAAAATGCAATTTGGCCACGCCCACTTTATAGGGAGGAGGATAGGGTATCAGACTATCCGTTCCAGACGGATTGTAGCTTTTCTGTATGTTTTCGTTAAGTTTGCGATAGTCTACGACTAGTCGCCACTTCTGTTTACCGCTTGCATCCTTTTTTTTTTGGTACGATCCCAATTGGAGAGGACCATGGAGAGAAGCTTGAGCGTATAATACCCTGATTTAACATATCGGAAATTTGCTTTGGATCTCAGCTTTGTGTATGTATGGGTAGCGATACGATTTGCAATAAATAGGCACGTCATCTTTGGTTTTTATGTGATGTTTTACAAGATTAGTGAAAGTTAGGTTCTGTCCATCTTCAAAAAAAATGCTTTTGTACTCTTTGCAGAGACTTTTGATTGCCTTTTCCTCTTCACAGCTCAAATGATCTGTTCTTAATTTAGGCTCATGTACTTCAATAAGAGTTTTGTTTTGTCTGATGGTGAAATTGTGAATTTCTATGTCTGAAATTCTGTCAAACCTAGTCGCCTTAATTGGTTGTTCTACTACAAAAGTTTGTGGGTGATCTGAGGTGTTAATCACTTCGATAAAACAATACCAGTTGACCGCTCTGTAGAGCCCTTCGGGTATTAACAAATTATTCATTATGGTGGTTGGTCTGATAAGAATGTCACCATTCTCGACATCGACAGGCAGAAGACAAATCGCTTTGCTACAACTTGGAACAGTAAAAGGTGTTGACATTAAATTGGGCTTAAACGAGAGGGGGATCCTAGCTTTTTCTATCTCTATAACCGATTTCTCTAAATCTATATTGGGTTTTAAGTTCCCTTAATATGTCCGTAACAATAAGACCGTCAAAATAATTGTGGAATTTGTACACTAGGAATAGCACTTGTTTTTATACCCTATCCTAAGGGTATATTAAGTTTGACACATAGTTTGTAACATAGAGAAATAATCGAGATAGACCCTATAAAGTATATATATTCGTGATCAGCATCAATAGCGAAATCGATTGAGCGATGACCGTCCGTCCGTCCGTATGTCACCGCTTTTTGGGCCTTAAATTTTGAGGTAGGACGATGAAATTTCATATCTGGGCTTCTGAGAAAAAGATACAGTACAAGTGTAAAAATTTTTGAAATCCGCCCACTGCCACGCCCACTTTTTCATAACTTCACTAAATTATATGAAACCGAAAAATTTTGTTAAGACCAGATATTTAGGCATTCAGATTCCCTACAATCCACAGATACAAAAGTTTTGGCCACGCCCACTTTTTGGGGGCGTTTTCATCACAAAACCGATTTTTGGGCCTTAAATTTTTAACTAGGACGCTGAAATTTCATATCTGGGCTTCCAAGAAAAAGATACAGTACAAGTGTAAAATTTTTTTACATCCGCCCACTGCCACGCCTACTTTTTTATAACTTCACTAAATTATATGAAACCGAAAAATTTTGTTAAAACCAAATATTTGGGTATTTAGATTCCCTACAATTCACCCATAGAACAGTTTTGGCCACGCCCACTTTTTGGGGGCGTTATCATCAAAAGACCTATTTTGATAAAATTTTACATGTAACATCCTCAAACGTTCGACATTATAGCTATATTTGAGTACAAAATGCAATTTGGCCACGCCCACTTTATAGAGAGGAGGATAGGGTATCAGACGATCCGTTCCAGACGGATTGTAGCTTTTCTGTATGTTTTTGTTCTCAATTCCGGTAATCCATTTAAGACTACCTTTCTATCAACAAAATGGACATTAAAGATGGTCTTTATTTCTACGGGTTCGATTGGCTCAGGCTTTAGGCCTTCAGCTATAGTAGGACACAAAAATGATTTGTTGCTTCCTGTGTCAATCAGAAATTTGCAGTTATGATTGTTAATACTATTGATCGTGATATATGGCAGAAGATTTGAGTTATAAGCATTTATGTCTATGTATCCGATTGCTGCTTCGAGGCTCTCATTGGAAAAATTCTGTCATCTACTTCTTGTTCGGATGAAAAGGGACCATCTAAATCGGGGTAATAATTTTGTGGATCGTGATGATCTTGGTTTCGATGATCTATGTACATCTTGTTCATCGTTGTGGGGATTGCGGCAACGACATTCAACATTGAACATATGTCCCGATCTCTGAGAGACTTGGGTTCTACGAGAAAAGTTGCCATTGCTTCTTCGTGTGTTTGAGCTAGAAACATCCATGGGTTCAGGGGGTGGTAACCTGTTATTTTGATATTGTCTATAAGTGTTAGGTTGTGAATTGGAATGCGTTTGGCCTGAAGGCTGCTGATACGAAGTTAGTGGTCTAACTGATTGTTGGAGGTATGGGGTTCTAGAAGGCTGTTGAAATTGGTTATGTGACCGGTAAGATGTTTGGCGAAAACTGTTTGGTTGGTTTCTTGTTTGTGAACTGTTTTCTTGTAAGTTACCTGGGTTTCTAAAAGAATGGGAATTCTGCTCCTCAAGGCAAAAGTTAAACGCTTCCGTAATTTTCTTTGGCCTCATTGATCTAATTGTTGATCCCAGCGGCTCTCTGAGACCAGACAAAAACGTGTTGAGGCTCAATTCATTATACAAATCCTGTTTAGCTACTACAACATTAGCATCCTGTTCATGGACCCTAACATAGTTCATCAGTGTTGAGAGAATTTCAATAATTCTGGAATAAAACTTCTCAACAGTGTCCCTATTCTGCCGTAGTTGATGGAGATCCCGAATTAGACTAGTCTCGTTCCGCTTGTCCGAATAATGGATAATAAGGTTTTGTTTAATATCCAACCAACGGACAATCGTTCCATACATGTTTAGAACCTGATTAGCTGGACCTACTATTTTCTTTCGGATAGCTCTAAATATAATCCCCTCGGAACTCGACCCTATCACTTGGGGTATAATTCTTAAGACCCCTTCAACGTTGTTTATAAAGTCATATAGTAGACAAAGATTACCGTCGAAGCTTGGTATGTCTTTAACGGCATCGGGGATCCTGAGTGAGTTGAAAACGTCTGTAGCAAGTGCTGAATTATTCATGACCGAACTTATTTCACTATCTTTCTTTGACTCAAACTTGATTCTATCACTATCACTCGAAAAACACACAATATCTTGTAAATCTCTCTTAGATATATTGGGTAGATATATGTTACACGATATCTTATTCTTCCTAGCTTGAATATTTCTAATAAGAATTGGGAACATGGGAAATGAATTTACCGACAATATACATATATGTATTATATATTTATCAGTAATAGGACTCACGCCGTTATTCGTTGATATGTGTCCTCCTTCGTCCGCAGCCCTTAAAGTTGTCGATTCGCACTTCTCAAACACGTTGTTTATACCCTATCCTAAGGGTATATTAAGTTTGACACATAGTTTGTAACATAGAGAAATAATCGAGATAGACCCTATAAAGTATATAGGGGCGTTATCATCAAAAAACCTATTTTGATAAAATTTTACATGTAACATCCTCAAACGTTCGACATTATAGCTATATTTGAGTACAATATGCAATTTGGCCATGCCCACTTTATAGAGAGGAGGATAGGGTATCATACTATCCATGTTCCAGACGGATTGTAGCTTTTCTGTATGTTTTTATACCCTATCCTAAGGGTATATTAAGTTTGACACATAGTTTGTAACATAGAGAAATAATCGAGATAGACCCTATAAAGTATATATATTCGTGATCAGCATCAATAGCGAAATCGATTTAGCGATGACCGTCCGTCCGTCCGTCCGTCCGTCCGTCCGTATGTCACCGCTTTTTGGGCCTTAAATTTTGAGTTAGGACGATGAAATTTCATATCTGGGCTTCTGAGAAAAAGATACAGTACAAGTGTTAAATTTTTTTACATCCGCCCACTGCCAAGCCTACTTTTTTATAACTTCACTAAATTATATGAAACCGAAAAATTTTGTTAAGACCAAATATTTGGGTATTTAGATTCCATACAATTCACCCATAGAACAGTTTTGGCCATGCCCACTTTTTGGGGGCATTATCATAAAAAAACCTATTTTGATAAAATTATACATGTAACATCCTCAAACGTTCGACATTATAGCTATATTTGAGTACAAAATGCAATTTGGCCACGCCCTTTATAGACAGGAGGATAGGGTATCATACGATCCGTTCCAGACGGATTGTAGCTTTTCTGTATGTTTTTTATACCCTATCCTAAGGGTATATTCAGTTTGACACATAGTTTGTAACATAGAAATAATCGAGATAGACCCTATAAAGTATATATATTCGTGATGAGCATCAATAGCGAAATCGATTGAGCGATGACCGTCCGTCCGTCCGTCCGTCCGTCCGTATGTCACCGCTTTTTGGGCCTTAAATTTTGAGCTAGGACGATGAAATTTCATATCTGGGCTTCTGAGAAAAATATACAGTACAAGTGTTAAATTTTTTTAAATCCGCCCACTGCCACGCCCACTTTTTCATAACTTCACTAAATTATATGAAACCGAAAAATTTTGTTAAGATCAAATATTTAGGCATTCAGATTCCCTACAATCCACCCATACAAAAGTTTTGGCCAAGCCCACTTTTTGGGGGCGTTTTCATCAGAAAAACGATTTTTGGGCCTTAAATTTTTAACTAGGATGCTGAAATTTCATATCTGGGCTTCCAAGAAAAAGATACAGTACAAGTGTAAAATTTTTTTACATCCGCCCACTGCCACGCCTACTTTTTTATAACTTCACTAAATTATATGAAACCGAAAAATTTTGTTAAGACCAAATATTTGGGTATTTAGATTCCATACAATTCACCCATAGAACAGTTTTGGCCATGCCCACTTTTTGGGGGCGTTATCATCAAAAAAACGATTTTGATAAAATTTTACATGTGCCATCCTCAAACCTTCGACATTATAGCTATATTTGAGTACAATATGCAATTTGGCCACGCCCACTTTATAGAGAGGAGGATAGGGTATCATACGATCCGTTCCAGACGGATTGTAGCTTTTCTGTATGTTTTTTTTGTTTATTCAGGATATGATGTCCATGTACATATATGTATGTACTTCTATGTAAGTAGAAGCACATTGATTGTGCCAAAAATTTGATATAAAATGTTTGTTTTAATAGACGTGTTTTATCGATCTTATTTTTTTTTTCGATAATTCTTCGGTTGGAGCAAACTTGCTTTCATGCTATTAGTGTTAAGCTACTTATGCACTTTCACTTGTATATACACTACTCGCAGAATAAGCGTTTCCGACTGCGTCAGTTACGTTACGGGCACCACATGTAACCCGAATAAATGTAACCCAGTTTTATTCTTTATCTTTATTTTGTTAATTTAATATGAAGCTAACGTCTTCACGACAAAACATGGAATGAATCAGAGGTTCACTAACTACCGAAATCAACATAGCTTATCTTTCATATCTATGTATGTTGACCTGCAATGCATACTCTCGCGTTAACAGAGAGACAAAATTGTACATGTGTACATACATAAGCAAGATAAACTGCAAGTGACACAAACATGCTGTACCCACGCCAACCGATCTGTACATGAGGCGATAGCAGAGTTGTTACCAAACGATGTATGTACAGTGATGCACGGCCGCAAATGTGCATAAGTCTCGAACATGTCGTGGTTTTGCTCTCAGCAATAAGGGCCTTATATTTGCTTCATCGTACATACATGTTTCGGCTGTTGTCTCTGTACATAACTCGCGCGATCGAAGATATTGAGAGATTATACTCCAGGAATAATGTATGGAAGTTTTACCAACACGTAAAAAGAACGTGTCAGGCCAACAAGACCCGTACAGAAGCCTGTAGAGATAAAGAAGGAAACCTCGTAGAAGAGTCACAGTCGGTGCTGAGAATATGGAAAAACTTCTTCTGCAGACTGTATAACGGCGACGAAGACCAACATCCCGCTGTCAGGCAGAATGAACCATTCAACATAGACGATGACAGCCAAAACTTCCGTCCACCTGACCAAAACGAAGTAAGGATAGCAATATCCAAACTTAAGTCCAACAAGGCTGCTGGACCTGACGGCTTACCAGCTCAGCTCAAAGCAGCTGGAAATGACTTGATAGAGAGCATACACCAACTCATTTCTAAAATTTGGTCAGATGAGTGTATGCCTGATGAATGGAATCTCAGCACCGTTTGCCCGATCCACAAGAAAGGAGATCCCCTCAATTGCGCCAATTACAGAGGTATCAGTCTCCTCAACATCGCGTATAAGATTATATCTGCCATATTGTGTGAACGTCTGAAAACCTTCGTCAACAACCTGATTGGGCCCTATCAGTGTGGTTTCAGACCAGGAAAGTCCACAATCGCTCAAATCTTCTCACTTCGGCAGATCCTGGAAAAAACCCAAGAAGTCCAAATCGATACCCACCATTTTTTTATCGATTTCAAGGCCGCATATGACAGCATTTATAGAGACGAGTTATACAGAGCCATGTGTAGTTTTGGCATCCCTGCCAAACTCGTCAGATTGTGCAGAATGACGATGGAGAATTCTCGCTGCTCCATCAAGGTCGGTAACGATCTCACCGAGACCTTTGATGTCAAAAAAGGATTTACACAAGGTGACGCGCTGTCATGTGATTTTTTTAACATCGTTCTTGAAAGAATTGTGCAAAACTCACAAGCCAACACCGGAGGCACAATCTTTCAAAAGTCTGTGCAACTACTAGCGTATGCCGACGATATTGACATTATTGGAAGAACACAGCGGGCTGTCACCGGTGCGTGCGCTAGTATTGAAACCGAAGCTGCCAAAATGGGTTTAACGGTAAACGAGGGCAAAACCAAGTATATGCTGTTAACCAGAAGGGACACGCAACATCGACGAATTGGACAGAACGTCACAATCGACAGCTATAACTTTGAGGTAGTAAGGGACTTTGTCTACATCGGCTCTGCTATCAATTCTGAAAATAACACCTCAGCAGAAATTAAACGAAGAATAACTCTTGCCAATCGCTGTTTCTTTGGGCTGAGAAGGCAATTGAGTAGTAAGGCCCTATCCCGAACAACTAAGGAGACTCTATATAAGACCTTGATCATCCCAATCCTGCTTTATGGCGCTGAAGCTTGGACTTTATCAAAAGCGGATGAAGATATCCTCGGTCGTTTCGAGAGAAAAATTCTTCGCAAAATATTCGGTCCCGTTTGCGTTGACGGGCTTTGGAGGAGAAGATTCAACGACGAACTATACGAGCTGTACAGCGACATCGACCTAGTCAAAAAACTGCGCATTAGTCGTTTGAGATGGCTAGGACATGTAGAGCGAATGGACACCAGTGCTCCGGCCCGAAGAGTCTTCGAATCACACCCGGAGGGATAACGGAGCAGAGGAAGACCTCGCCTTAGGTGGCGCGCACAAGTTGAAGGGGACCTGAACAAGCTTGGAGTGCGCTACTGGAGGCAGTTAGCTAAGGACCGGGCTAACTGGAGAGGCCCAGGTTCACCCCGAACTGTAGCGCCACCTAAGTAAGTAAGTAAGAATTAAATGAATATTTTATCTGCTGAATCGACTCCGAAGTTTCTGAAAGCTGTGGCTGGTCGACATCCCAGTAGTTAACACATTTTATTATTTTCATTCGCTTATGACCGCTCTTCTTATTGTTATTGCACTGTTTTAAATACACTGTTTAAATACTTTTCAATTTTTGAAACTTGTTCTTAATCTGGGACTCATCACGATTGTAATTATTAAAATTTAGTTCCTCCATTAAATCCTTGTTTATCCCGCACAATCGGTGCAGAATAGGCGGAGAAATAACGTTATTAACAACATACAGAAAAGCTACAATCCGTGTGGAACGGATCGTCTAATACCGTATCCTTCTCTCTATAAAGTGGGCGTGGCCAAATTGCATTTCGTACTCAAATATGGCTATAACCTCGCGGGCGTGGTCAAAACTGTTCTATGGGTGAATTGTAGGGAATCTGAATACCTAAATATTTGGACTTAACAAAATTTTTCGGTTTCATATAATTTAGTGAAGTTATAAAAAAGTAGGCGTGGCAATGGGCGGATGTAAAAACAATTTACACTTCTACTGTATCTTTTTGTCAGAAGCCCAGATATGAAATTTCAGCGTCCTAGTTAAAAATTTAAGGCCCAAAAATCGGTTTTATGATGAAAACGCCCCCAAGTGGGCGTGGCCAAAACTTTTGTATGAGTGGATTGTAGGGAGTCTGAATACCTAAATATTTGGTCTTAACAAAATTTTTCGGTTTAATATAATGTAATGAAGTTATGAAAAAGTGGGCGTGGCAGTGTGCGGATTTCAAAAATTTTTACACTTGTACTGTATCTTTTTCTCAGAAGCCCAGATGTGAAATTTCATCGTCCTAACTCAAAATTTAAGGCCCAAAAAGCGGTGACATACGGACGGACGGACGGACGGTCATCGCTCAATCGATTTCGCTATTGATGCTGATCACGAATATACATATATACTTTATAGGGTCTATCTCGATTATTTCTCTATGTTACAAACTATGTGTCAAACTTAATATACCCTTAGGATAGGGTATAAAAATAGAAACTAAAAACTAAAACTACATCTTCACGAACACATGAAGTTGTGTTTTTTAATTACGTCATTTCTCCGGCTATTCTGCACCGATTTTGTTTGTTATTACTTAGAACACTTTTATAAGAACATAATAACACCAGTATAATATGATTCTGTTTTGGCATTTTGGAAATCTTGGTACCATTCCATATGCCTCTTTTGACACTTTGGGGCGGGTTACGCCTTCCAGAAAGGCGAGAGCCAAAAATTTTGTTCACTATTCTAGTCACTATAAGCTAATCTAACTGAATAAAATAAATAAAAAATTATTGGACAATGTAGCGTACAAGTAAAATTTTGTCGCGATAATTAAACAATATATTCATTTTATACATTTTACAGAACCACCAGCAATTATTCTTTAACGTTCTTAGAGGACAATTGCTATGAAGTTGCCAGTCCATCTCTACCGGTTAAGCCAGATGCGACAGGCACCGAATTTCAATTCAGCTCTCGAACAACCAGAGGAGCCTTCTCGCCCATCCACTTCATCCAGTAGCAGCAGAATGCCAGACAGCCCGCTCTGTGAGGAACCCGAAAAAAAAGAAGAACAACCCGACTCTAGAATTGGAGTTGATCTCTACCATGAGGTCGGTTAAAGAATACCTCAGCAAACCCCAGGTAGAGTTTCCTGTTTCTCCCACAGGCATGGAGGACGAATTGTATTGCCGCAGTCTCTTGGCCACGTTGAATACATTTCCTCCAGATTTGCGGGACGAGGCCAAAATTGGGATGATGCGGTACCTGATGGACTTCAAAAAACAAATCCGGGACAATAAGTAAAATAAAACATACAGAAAAGCTACAATCCGTCTGGAACGGATCGTATGATACCCTATCCTCCTCTCTATAAAGTGGGCGTGGCCAAATTGCATATTGTACTCAAATATAGCTATAATGTCGAACGTTTGAGGATGTTACATGTAAAATTTTATCAAAATAGGTTTTTTGATGATAACGCCCCCAAAAAGTGGGCGTGGCCAAAACTATTCTATGGGTGAATTGTAGGGAATCTAAATACCCAAATATTTGGTCTTAACAAAATTTTTCGGTTTCATATAATTTAGTAAAGTTATACAAAAGTAGGCGTGGCAGTGGGCGGATGTAAAAAAATTTTACACTTGTACTGTATCTGAATGCCTAAATATTTGGTCTTAACAAAATTTTTCGGTTTCATATAATTTAGTGAAGTTATGAAAAAGTGGGCGTGGCAGTGGGCGGATTTCAAAAACTTTTACACTTGTACTGTACGGACGGACGGACGGACGGTCATCGCTCAATCGATTTCGCTGTTGATGCTGATCACGAATATACATATATATAGGGTTTATAGGGTCTATCTCGATTATTTCTCTATGTTACAAACTATGTGTCAAACTTAATATACCCTTAGGATAGGGTATAAAAACTGATTGAGCAATTTAAAAAGATATTGAATTTGGTTTTATTGTTTTTAGACCCTAAGGGTATATTAAGTTTGACACATAGTTTGTAACATAGAGAAATAATCGAGATAGACCCTATAAAGTATATATATTCGTGATCAGCATCAATAGCGAAATCGATTGAGCGATGACCGTCCGTCCGTATGTCACCGCTTTTTGGGCCTTAAAGTTTGAGCTAGGACGATGAAATTTCATATCTGGGCTTCTGAGAAAAAGATACAGTACAAGTGTTAAATTTTTTTAAATCCGCCCACTGCCACGCCCACTGTTTCATAACTTCACTAAATTATATGAAACCGAAAAATTTTGTTAAGACCAAATATTTAGGCATTCAGATTCCCTACAATCCACCCATACAAAAGTTTTGGCCACGCCCACTTTTTGGGGGCGTTTTCATCACAAAACCGATTTTTGGGCCTTAAATTTTTAACTAGGACGCTGAAATTTCATATCTGGGCTTCTAACGAAAAGATACAGTACAAGTGTAAATTTTTTTCACATCCGCCCACTGCCACGCCTACTTTTTTATAACTTCACTAAATTATATGAAACCGAAAAATTTTGTTTAGACCAAATACTTGGGTATTTAGATTCCCTACAATTCACCCACAGAATAGTTTTGGCCACGCCCACTTTTTGGGGGCGTTATCATCAAAAAACCTATTTTGATAAAATTTTACATGTAACATCCTCAAACGTTCGGCATTATAGCTATATTTGAGTACAAAATGCAATTTGGCCACGCAAACTTTATAGGGAGGAGGATAGGGTATCAGACGATCCGTTCCACACGGATTGTAGCTTTTCTGTATGTTTTTTTCTTTCAGCAGTTTGTATGTTGAGTAACACATTTAGAGCACTGTTACAAGAAACGCTACTTCTTCCCGGTCATTATTCATTTTAATTTAATAATTTTATTTGTTTCACAACACTATTAACAAAACCTTTCAAATTGCGAATATCAACACAAACAGAATTGCCATCAGCTGACTTTTGTTTGACAGAAACGCGACACACCATTGTGGGCGAAATTTTTTGAAATGGCGACACACAATCTGACAGGTTCTACTATCGACACAGCTACCCGACACACGACACACCATTCTATCGGGCAGTAAGTAAATCAACAGTTCACAATTCATTTATGTATTCCTTTAGTAATTATTTATCTCCGCTAAAAATTAGTTCTAACTGGTTTATGTTATTCTTTTGCTATTACTTATTTCATTTCCATTATGAAAGTAAATAAATTTATTTATATATAAATGTCGAAAATTAATATCTCGGACACAGTCCTACGGGATTATATTAAATCTTAAGAAGAGTTGAAAAATAAACTAAAAGAATACAATCTAAGTAAAGTAATAAAGCAGGCCCAAATTAATGTGGAACTTCAACCAATTATATTTCCTTTGAATCTGTTATAAACAATCATAATTGAAAACATACAGAAAAGCTACAATCCGTCTGGAACGGATCGTATGATACCCTATCCTCCTCTCTATAAAATGGACGTGGCCAAATTGGATTTTGTACTCAAATATAGCTATAATGTCGAACGTTTGAGGATGTTACATGTAAAATTTTATCAAAATAGGTTTTTTGATGATAACGCCCCCAAAAAGTGGGCGTGGCCAAAACTGTTCTATGGGTGAATTGTAGGGAATCTAAATACCCAAATATTTGGTCTTAACAAAATTTTTCGGTTTCATATAATTTAGTGAAGTTATAGAAAAGTAGGCGTGGCAGTGGGCGGATTTAAAAAACATTTACACTTCTACTGTATCTTTTCGTCAGAAGCCCAGATATGAAATTTCTGCGTCCTAGTTAAAAATTTAAGGCCCAAAAATCCGTTTTGTGATGAAAACGCCCCCAAAAAGTGGGCGTGGCCAAAACTTTTGTATGGGTGGATTGTAGGGAATCTGAATGCCTAAATATTTGGTCTTAACAAAATTTTTCGGTTTCATATAATTTAGTGAAGTTATGAAAAAGTGGGCGTGGCAGTGGGCGGATTTAAAAAAATTTTACACTTGTACTGTATCTTTTTCTCAGAAGCCCAGACGGACGGTCATCGCTCAATCGATTTCGCTATTGATGCTGATCACGAATATATATACTTTATAGGGTCTATCTCGATTATTTCTCTATGTTACAAACTATGTGTCAAACTTAATATACCCTTAGGATAGGGTATAATAACACCGATTGGGTCTTATCATTACAAATGCAGGATTGTAAGTTGGTAGAAATAATAAATAAACTTAAATTGGCTAGAAAGGATAATGAAACAAAACAGTTACGGATCTGTTATGTTATTCCGAAATGTCATACACACCTGCGGGTGTACGTTCGCAACTCATTACAAATTTTCATGATAATCGAGGGCATTTCGGGGTTGAAAGAACCTTACAACAACTTTTTAAAAGTTTTGGTTTCCTAGAATGCGTCAATTTGTAAACAAATATATTAGAGCATGTGTCGAGTGTTGCTATAATAAACGGCAAGGCGGAAAGAAAGAAGGAGAGCTTCATTTTTCCGAGACCGTCCCGGTTCCATTTCACACGATCCATTTGGATCATTTAGGCCCTTTCGTTAAGAGTTCTTTCGGAAATCAGTTCTTAGTCGTTCTTACAGACGTGTTCACAAAATACGTAATTATTAAAGCGGTTAGAGATACAAAAACTTCCCACGTAATAACATTTTTAAACGAAACCACCCTTATATTTGGTACACCAACAAGATTGATTACTGATAGGGGAACATCCTACACCGCCAAAGGCTTTGAAAAGTATTGTGTTGAAAATGATATTCATCACATTAAAAATGCTGTTCGCACACCTAGAGCTAACGGGCAGGTTGAGCGCACAAATCGAACACTTCTTAGTTCAATTACTACTATGACCAATAAAGACACTGGACGAGACTGGGACAAGACACGGCAATATCGCAATATACAATGGATAATAAATACCTCTCCAAATAACACCACAGTTAAGAGTCCCAATGAACTCCTTTTCGATTTTAGACCTAGGGATATCCTGCAAAACAAGTTGCTTTTAGTTTTACAAGACGATAAAGCCCGAACCAGCACATCAGTAGCTGCCAACCGTGTAATCGCATCAAAGCAAATTGAAGAGCAAAAGAAGAAGTGGAAGGAACGATACGATCGCCGGTTTAAGAAACCTACTAAGTACAACAAAGATGATCTTGTAGTCATTGAATCGGAGCCGCCATCGACTGGAGAGTCTCGTAAATTGGAGCAGAAATATCGGGGCCCATTCATCGTATCAGCTGTTCTTTCTAATGATAGGTATGTCCTTGAGGATGTGCCTGGAATGCAGAGGAAAACAAGGTTCTACCAGTTCGTATTGGCATCGGATAAAATGAAACCGTAGTGCCAAATAGATCCTGAACTGGATCATATCGACGAAGTGGAAACGAGGTCGTTTCCTGCTGATTATGGCCGAATGTAACAACACGAAGTCTACCGCCGACGTTGGTGTTGTTTCCCTACACATCAACATACTGTAACAACACGAAGTCTACCGTCCCTGTTGGTGTTGTTTCCCTACACATCAACATACTATAACAACACGAAGTCTTCCGCCGCAGTTGCTGTTATTTGCCTATACATCAATATACGAACACAAAACAACACGACAAGAAAACATACAGAAAAGCTACAATCCGTCTGGAACGGAACGTATGATACCCTATCCTCCTCTCTATAAAGTGGGCGTGGCCAAATTGCATTTTGTACTCAAATATAGCTATAATGTCGAACGTTTGAGGATGTTACATGTAAAATTTTATCAAAATAGGTTTTTTGATGATAACGAACCCAAAAAGTGGGCGTGGCCAAAACTGTTCTGTGGGTGAATTGTAGGGAATCTAAATACCCAAGTATTTGGTCTAAACAAAATTTTTCGGTTTCATATAATTTAGTGAAGTTATGAAAAAGTGGGCGTGGCAGTGGGCGGATGTAAAAAAAATTTACACTTGTACTGTATCTTTTTCTTGGAAGCCCAGATATGAAATTTCAGCGTCCTAGTTAAAAATTTAAGGCCCAAAACTCGGTTTTGTGATGAAAACGCCCCCAAAAAGTGGGCGTGGCCAAAACTTTTGTGTGGGTGGATTGTAGGGAATCTGAATGCCTAAATATTTGGTCTTAACAAAATTTTTCGGTTTCATATAATTTAGTGAAGTTATGAAAAAGTGGGCGTGGCAGTGGGCGGATTTCAAAAATGTTTACACTTGTACTGTATCTTTTTCTCAGAAGCCCAGATATGAAATTTCATCGTCCTAGCTCAAAATTTAAGGCCCAAAAAGCGGTGACATACGGACGGACGGACGGACGGACGGACGGTCATCGCTCAATCGATTTCGCTATTGATGCTGATCACGAATATATATACTTTATAGGGTCTATCTCGATTATTCCTCTATGTTACAAACTATGTGTCAAACTTAATATACCCTTAGGATAGGGTATAAACATACAGAAAAGCTACAATCCGTCTGGAACGGATCGTATGATACCCTATCCTCCTCTCTATAAAGTGGGCATGGCCAAATTGCATATTGTACTCAAATATAGCTATAATGTCGAACGTTTGAGGATGTTACACGTAAAATTTTATCAAAATAGGTTTTTTGATGATAACGCCCCCAAAAAGTGGGCCTGGCCAAAACTGTTCTATGGGTGAATTGTAGGAAATCTGAATGCCTAAATATTTGGTCTTAACAAAATTTTTCGGTTTCATATAATTTAGTGAAGTTATGAAAAAGTGGGCGTGGCAGTGGGAGGATTTCAAAAATTTTTACACTTGTACTGTATCTTTTTCTCAGAAGCCCAGATATGAAATTTCATCGTCCTAGCTCAAAATTTAAGGCCCAAAAAGCGGTGACGGACGGACGGACGGACGGACGGTCATCGCTCAATCGATTTCGCTATTGATGCTGATCACGAATATATATACTTTATATGGTCTATCTCGATTATTTCTCTATGTTACAAACTATGTGTCAAACTTAATATACCCTTAGGATAGGGTATAAAAAGAGTTATATACATATATGTGGGTTTTTATACCTGGTGGAGGTGGAGAAAAAATTGTGACCTTGTTTATTGGGTATAGTAAATACAAAATAAAACCGCTAAAACTAAATTTGCTTTGCATTTACTGATTGATGTAAAGTGAACCAGTTGCAAGATTTCAGAGTGATTTTTATTTGTTTAGTATCCACAGATATTTATTTAATATTAAACTGATTTACAGATTGAAGACAAAGTTAATTGTGAATAAAGTGAATCAAAGTGCATGATTTGAAGTGATTTTGTTTTGTTTTAAACGACTCAAAGTTGTTGATTACAATCAAACTGATTTGTTCTTTTTTCATTTACGTAAATAGATATATGTATCTATGTATTTGAGATTATCTAGTTAGTTTTTAATAACGAGTCCGGGAGTGTAAACATAAGTTTTAAGTTGGGTTTGATTTTTTTTTATTTTTGGTATTCCAGGGTTTATTTTTGTATTATATGTTAATGCTTTTATTAATTAATTTCATTTACCTATGTATGTACTTTTATTTAAATTTGGTCTATTTTTTATTATTTTGTTTATTGATTAATTTAGCATATATCTCATAACTTCTTATCCATTTATTAACCAAATTTAAATTTTCAGCAATTGAATAGTTCGAAAAAAGAGTAAAATGTCTTGGAAAAGAATAAAGTATGCAATTGGAAATTGTCAAGCAACAAAAAATGAGTATCCAGACATTAAATTGTTTGCTTTCCCAAATAAAGGTACCGATAAATATCGAGAATGGCTAGCTTTAGCAGAAGAGTCACAGGAACACATAAAAAGTCTTAAAAGGCCTTTTATATGCAGCAAACATTTTAAGAGCTGCTTTATTGGAAAGAACAAATTAAAATTAAATGCTTATCCGTCACTCTTTTTAAAAAGTAATGAAAACGTTTCTGTTTCTGGTGATGGTTCCGGTTGTTTTGATCCAAACAATGCCAAAATAACATATTTAAAACGGAATACAACTTCTTTGAATTCCAATGAAGCTACGTGTGAAGAATTAAATCTAGCTTCAAAAAGATTATTAAACATACAGAAAAGCTACAATCCGTCTGGAACGGATCGTCTGATACCCTATCCTTCTCTCTATAAAGTGGGCGTGGCCAAATTGCATTTTGTACTCAAATATAGCTATAATGTCGAACGTTTGAGGATGTTACATGTAAAATTTTATGAAAATCGGTTTTTCGATGAAAACGCCCCCAAAAAGTGGGCGTGGCCAAAACTGTTCTATGGGTGAATTATAGGGAATCTGAATACCCAAATATTTGGTCTTAACAAAATTTTTCGGTTTCATATAATTTAGTGAAGTTATAGAAAAGTAGGCGTGGCAGTGGGCGGATGTAAAAAAAATTTACACTTGCATTGAATATTTTTCTTGAAAGCCCAGATATGAAATTTCAGCGTCCTAGTTAAAAATTTAAGGCCCAAAAATCGGTTTTGTGATAAAAAACGCCCCCAAAAAGTGGGCGTGGCCAAAACTTTTGTATGGGTGGATTGTAGTGAATCTGAATGCCTAAATATTTGGTCTTAACAAAATTTTTCGGTTTCATATAATTTAGTGAAGTTATGAAAAAGTGGGCGTGGCAGTGGGCGGATTTCAAAAATTTTTACACTTGTACTGTATCTTTTTCTCAGAAGCCCAGATATGAAATTTCATCGTCCTAGCTCAAAATTTAAGGCCCAAAAAGCGGTGACATACGGACGGACGGACGGACGGTCATCGCTCAATCGATTTCGCTATTGATGCTGATCACGAATATATATACTTTATAGGGTCTATCTCGATTATTTCTCTATGTTACAAACTATGTGTCAAACTTAATATACCCTTAGGATAGGGTATAAAAAAACGTTTAAGTGTTGACGTTCAATTTACATGTGCAAACTGCGAATCCCATATAAAAACGCAATCCTTTTATATGAAAAGAATTGGAAAGCTTAAAAAAATTAACAAAAGCCTTAGAATGAAAATAAAAGGAAGTCGAAAACCGAAATCAAACTTGTATAAGAAAATTCTGCGCTTACAAGCGGATAAGAAAACTTTTCAAGCGCTTGCTAACCAAGACGTACAAGAGAAAATTGTCTTTTTACCTGGCTTGAATCAAAATACAAGAACATTTGCGAAACTCATTCTATCATTCTATAAGAATACACAGAAGAAGAAAAGTGGATTTCGCAGTGTATTTTTTTCCGTTCGTCTGCAGGCTACAACTTTTTGAGAGATCAGTTGGAACTAGTTAGTTAGTTAAAAAGTGATTTATTTAGCATATTTCTTCGTTATAAATTCACAATTTTTGCAATGGCTTAAGCCGTCAGCCAAAAAAGAGAGTTAATACAAAATACATATACATACATATATCTGTTTTGCATTAAAATTTACTTCTTTACTTTACTGTTTTTTATTTTATTTTAAATAAAATAAAAGTGTAGTGCAGGCAGTCTTAACGAAACTAACCAATATTGACCAGTTTTTACAATTTAATATTGTAACTAGTTCATGCGTTGAAAGATAGGTTTTTCCCCAATGAGCACGTCTGATAGCGTTTAGGCTTGGACATACTCCTATAAAATGCGAAATATCCTCTCTTGATCTTTGGTTGCAAAGCGTGCATTCCTCACTGCTATTGTTTCTGTGTGGCATATAGTTGAGACACAAGAGTTCACCCCTCACTTTGAAAATAGTGGAAATCGTGTCGATGGAATTACTTACTTACTTAACAGGCTCCCGACCCGTGAAGAGTCTAGGCCTGAGACACGGCAGCCTTCCACTCTCTTCGATCCCGGGCACGCTGCTTCCAGTTATCTAGAACAAGCGCTCTGGCATCCGCGATAGCTTGATCCTTAAAACGGAGGTTCGGTGTTCCTTGTCTTCTCGAACCTGGGGGCTGTAATTCGAAGATCCTTTTTGCTGGAGCAATATTGTCCATTCGCTCGATGTGGTTGAGCCAGTGTAGTCGACGTGTTTTGGCTTTTTGGACTACATCCACATCTTGGTACAGCTCATAGAGTTCGCGGTTATATCTTCTCCTCCATTCGCCCTCCTCGCATACGGGACCGAATATCCGACGAAGAATTTTTCTTTCGAAAGTGTTCAATATCTGCTCTGCTTTCCTGCTTATCGTCCAACACTCGGCTCCATACAGCAGAACTGGCAGGATCAAAGTTTTGTAGAGCAAACATTTCGTCTTCCGAGTTAGGAGTTTTGACCCCATTTGTTTCGCCAAACCGAAGTAGCAGCGGTTTCCTAGGGTAAGTCTTCGTCGAATCTCCATTAAGTTGTCAGTCGTGGAGCTGATATTTACTCCGAGGTAGGTAAACTCCTTAACCACTTCGAAGTTACTGTTGCCAACAGTGACGTTTTGTCCTAGGCGGTGGACAGATGCTTCTTTATTTGTTGACAACATGTACTTGGTTTTGTCCTCATTCACTTCAAGGTCAACTCGTTTCGCCTCTTCTTCAATTGCCGTAAAAGCCTCTAATACGGCGCGCTGGGAGCGACCGATGATGTCGATGTCGTTTGCGTATCCCAGCAACTGGACAGATTTGTTGAAGATAGTGCCTTCCGTGTTCACACCTGCCCTGCGCACTATCTGTTCCAGCACAAGATTGAAGAAGTCACATGATAGCGCATCCCCTTGCCGAAATCCGGTGCATGTTTGGAATAGTTCAGAGGAACTGTTGCCGAATTGCACGTTGCACCGCTTGTTATCCAGCGTCACGCGGCACAGCTGGATCAGTTTAGCCGGGATCCCGAATTCGGCCATCACCTTGTAGAGCTCAAGACGATGAATGCTATCATATGCGGCTTTAAAGTCGATGAAGAGATGGTGAGTCTCGACTTGAAATTCGTCTCTCTCTACCTGCCCATTAAGTAGCTGCTGGAAATGCTGCTTAAATACATCTACTAATTCCTGTGCTTCGGTGACTAGGTTTCCTTCACTGTTTCGAAGAGCCTGCGTTCCGGGCTTGAAGCCAGCTGCCAGTTGCTTGGCTTTCCTGAAAAACATCCGGATGTTGTTCCTATCGTGGGACTCTTCGATATCCTTGAGCTGGGAGGCTGCGTGGGCCCTTTTCTTCTTACGCAGGATCTTCTTCTCCTCCCTTCTTCTGGTTCGATACTCTTCTCTCTCTGTGTGCATTTTATGTCACCTTTTTCCGGCGTACGCATTCATCATCATACCAAGGGCTCTTTTTGGGTGGTGGCTGGTAGCCTATGGTGGTCTCTGGTACCCCTTTGATGATGTCGCGATACTGGTTCCACAGATTGTTGGCGTTTGTGGATGGTGAATGCACAGCGGAGAGTCTCTCACTCAGGCGCTCCCTGTAGGCTCTGGCTACTCCAGACGTGCTAAGTCTTCCAACGTTGAATTTATTTTTCTAGGCGGTCTGCAGCTTCTTCTCATTGGATAGTCGAGGTCTGAACTTAGCTGCAACTAGAAAATGGTCAGAGTCGACGTTTGCCCCTCTGAACGTTTGCACATTCAGAATGTTGGATGCCTGCCTCGCATCTATTAGCACGTGGTCGATTTGGTTGGCGGTTCGACCATCTGGAGAGCGCCAGGTTGCTGTGTGGATTCGTAGTCTTGGAAACCTAGTGCTACTTATCACCGTGTTACGAGCTGCTGCAAAATCGATTAGGCGGAAGCCGTTGTCTGTTGTCGTGTGCTTTCCAACTAATCCGCCGAAGATGTTTTCCTTACCGATTTTGGCATTGAAGTCCCCGAGTATGATTTTGACATCATACTCCGGACAGGCTCAGTAGGCTTCGTCCAGGAGGTCATAAAACTCCTCATTGATAGAGTCTTCAGCTTCATCGGTAGGGGAGTGTGCACATATTATGCTGATGTTTTGAAATGTAGCCTTGATGCGGATCACAGCCAGGCAATCGCTGATCGGCTTAAAGTCAATTATCATTGAGCGTAGCCGATTTCCCACGACGAATCCGCATCCTAACATGTGCAATCTTTTGTGAAAGCTGTAATAAATGTCGCAATTTTTCCGTTTTTGCATACCTGATCCTATCCATCGTATCACCTGGATCGCGGTATTATCTGCCTTGTACCGCGTGAGGACAGATTCAAGTTTTTGAATAGCACCAGGAGTGTACAGTGTACTTACATTCCAGGTGCATACTCTTGTTAAATAAAAACGCACTACCAATTACTATTGAACTCTTTATTTACTAAAAATCCGGAACGTCCAACCGAGTTGGGAAGTGAACTGCCACTGCGCCTTTGTATACCCTATCCTAAGGGTATATTAAGTTTGACACATAGTTTGTAACATAGAGAAATAATTGAGATAGACCATATAAATTATATATATTCGTGATCAGCATCAATAGCAAAATCGATTGAGCGATGACCGTCCGTCCGTCCGTCCGGACGATGCTAGGACGATGAAATTTCATATCTGGGCTTCTGAGAAAAAGATACAGTACAAGTGTAAACATTTTTTAAATCCGCCCACGCCCACTTTTTGGGGGCGTTTTCATCACAAAACCGATTTTTGGGCCTTAAATTTTTAACTAGGACGCTGAAATTTCATATCTGGGCTTCTAACGAAAAGATACAGTACAAGTGTAAATTTTTTTCACATCCGCCCACTGCCACGCCTACTTTTTTATAACTTCACTAAATTATATGAAACCGAAAAATTTTGTTTAGACCAAATACTTGGGTATTTAGATTCCCTACAATTCACCCACAGAACAGTTTTGGCCACGCCCACTTTTTGGGGGCGTTATCATCAAAAAACCTATTTTGATAAAATTTTACATGTAACATCCTCAAACGTTCGACATTATAGCTATATTTGAGTACAAAATGCAATTTGGCCACGCCCACTTTATAGAGAGGAAGATAGGGTATCATACGATCCGTTCCAGATGGATTGTGGCTTTTCTGTATGTTTTCTTGTCGTGTTGTTTTGTGTTCGTATATTGATGTATAGGCAAATAACAGCAACTGCGGCGGAAGACTTCGTGTTGTTATAGTATGTTGATGTGTAGGGAAACAACACCAACAGGGACGGTAGACTTCGTGTTGTTACAGTATGTTGATGTGTAGGGAAACAACACCAACGTCGGCGGTAGACTTCGTGTTGTTACATTCGGCCATAATCAGCAGGAAACGACCTCGTTTCCACTTCGTCGATATGATCCAGTTCAGGATCTATTTGGCACTACGGTTTCATTTTATCCGATGCCAATACGGACTGGTAGAACCTTGTTTTCCTCTGCATTCCAGGCACATCCTCAATGACATATCTATCATTAGAAAGAACAGCTGATACGATGAATGGGCCCCGATATTTCTGCTCCAATTTACGAGACTCTCCAGTCGATGGCGGCTCCGATTCAATGACTACAAGATCATCTTTGTTGTACTTAGTAGGTTTCTTAAACCGGCGATCGTATCGTTCCTTCCACTTCTTCTTTTGCTCTTCAATTTGCTTTGATGCGATTACACGGTTGGCAGCTACTGATGTGCTGGCTCGGGCTTTATCGTCTTGTAAAACTAAAAGCAACTTGTTTTGCAGGATATCCCTAGGTCTAAAATCGAAAAGGAGTTCATTGGGACTCTTAACTGTGGTGTTATTTGGAGAGGTATTTATTATCCATTGTATATTGCGATATTGCCGTGTCTTGTCCCAGTCTCGTCCAGTGTCTTTATTGGTCATAGTAGTAATTGAACTAGGTGTGCGAACAGCATTTTTAATGTGATGAATATCATTTTCAACACAATACTTTTCAAAGCCTTTGGCGGTGTAGGATGTTCCCCTATCAGTAATCAATCTTGTTGGTGTACCAAATATAAGGGTGGTTTCGTTTAAAAATTTTATTACGTGGGAAGTTTTTGTATCTCTAACCGCTTTAATAATTACGTATTTTGTGAACACGTCTGTAAGAACGACTAAGAACTGATTTCCGAAAGAACTCTTAACGAAAGGGCCTAAATGATCCAAATGGATCGTGTGAAATGGAACCGGGACGGTCTCGGAAAAATGAAGCTCTCCTTCTTTCTTTCCGCCTTGCCGTTTATTATAGCAACACTCGACACATGCTCTAATATATTTGTTTACAAATTGACGCATTCTAGGAAACCAAAACTTTTAAAAAGTTGTTGTAAGGTTCTTTCAACCCCGAAATGCCCTCGATTATCATGAAAATTTGTAATGAGTTGCGAACGTACACCCGCAGGTGTGTATGACATTTCGGAATAACATAACAGATCCGTAACTGTTTTGTTTCATTATCCTTTCTAGCCAATTTAAGTTTATTTATTATTTCTACCAACTTACAATCCTGCATTTGTAATGATAAGACCCAATCGGTGTTATTATACCCTATCCTAAGGGTATATTAAGTTTGACACATAGTTTGTAACATAGAGAAATAATCGAGATAGACCCTATAAAGTATATATATTCGTGATCAGCCTCAATAGCGAAATCGATTGAGCGATGACCGTCCGTCCGTCCGTCCGTATGTCACCGCTTTTTGGGCCTTAAATTTTGAGCTAGGACGATGAAATTTCATATCTGGGCTTCTGAGAAAAAGATACAGTACAAGTGTAAAAATTTTTTAAATCCGCCCACTGCCACGCCCACTTTTTCATAACTTCACTAAATTCCATGAAACCGAAAAATTTTGTTAAGACCAAATATTTAGGCATTCAGGTTCCCTACAATCCACCCATACAAAAGTTTTGGCCACGCCCACTTTTTGGGGGCGTTATCATCAAAAAACCTATTCTGATAAAATTTTACATGTAACATCCTCAAACGTTCCACATTATAGCTATACTTGAGTACAATATGCAATTTGGCCATGCCCACTTTATAGAGAGGAGGATAGGGTATCATACGATCCGTTCCAGACGGATTGTAGCTTTTCTGTATGTTTATACCCTATCCTAAGGGTATATTAAGTTTGACACATAGTTTGTAACATAGAGAGATAATCGAGATAGACCCTATAAAGTATATACATTCGTGATCAGCATCAATAGCGAAATCGATTGAGCGATGACCGTCCGTCCGTCCGTCCGTCCGTATGTCACCGCTTTTTGGGCCTTAAATTTTGAGCTAGGTCGATGAAATTTCATATCTGGGCTTCTGAGAAAAGATACAGTACAAGTGTAAAATTTTTATAAATCCGCCCACTGCCACGCCCACTTTTCATAACTTCACTAAATTATATGAAACCGAAAAATTTTGGTAAGACCAAATATTTAGGCATTCAGATTCCCTACAATCCATCCACCACTTTTTGGGGGCGTTTTCATCAAAAACCCATTTTATTAAAATTGTACATGTAACATCCTCAAACGTTCGACATTATAGCTATATTTGAGTACAAAATGCAATTTGGCCATGCCCACTTTATAGAGAGGAGGATAGGGTATCATACGATCCGTTCCAGACGGATTGTAGCTTTTCTGTATGTTTTATGACTTCGTTCGAGCTGAGTCTAATAGTAAATGTTGCTGTTCTACATTGACCCATTTCAGCGATATTTTTAGCAAAACAATGTCTAAATTCATTTAAACAGCTCAACAAGGAAGTTATTTCGTCTTCATTAATTTTCGGGTTGTACTTGATGTCTTTGATGCCTATAGTTTCAACATTGCGGTTTTGAGAGCAATCATACGGTATTTGTTTTTGGGTTTCAAATGTCAAACGTTTGTTGTCCTTGATTACGCGTATATGGTCTTGGTCTACAAAGTCTCTGCCAATCAGAATATCTGTCTGGAGTAGTTGGTCGTCTACCACTAACAAATAGACACCTGCAGTTACCTCGTCAATAGAGATCAGAACAAATTTGCTATTCTTAATCAAACTACACTCGCTCCCAAAATCAATAAACGCAACATATGTTAAGTCATTTATTAAAATTTCCTTATGATATTCGTCGGGTAATGTAATTAAATTCAGGCGACGTTCTGTTACATTATTAGTGGTTGGTTTAGTCCTTATTGGACACTGTTCTTCAATATGGTTGGTTCTGTAGCAAATATTGCAGAGGAGACGTCGTTGTGGTTTTGGGCAATGTATAGAAATATGTCCGCGCTCTGAGCAATTAAAACAAATGCGATTATCTACTGTGTTGGAGTAAGTTACCGAAGCATTTCGTCCTGGGTACATTCTTTCCTGTCTGATATTTGGAGCTTCTTGAAAGTTCATATGATACCCGAAGGAAGCCTGCGACACCTGAGTGCTTTCAAAGGACTTAATTCGAATGAGTAATTCGTTAGTTGAATTAAAAGATACGCCCGATAGTAAACTGGTAATAACAGAATTTTGCAGACTTGATATAACGTATTTGCAAATAGCTGGCATCGACAAATTAGCCTTTGCACCCATCGCACACACGGAGAAGAAGTACGATTCTAGATCTTCACCACTGCGACGAAAACGGCTAGAAAGCTGTGCGTGCACATCCGCTTCATTTACAAGACATGGAAAACTCTTAAGCAATGCCGCAGAGAACGAATCCAAAGTTTGAAATAACTGCTTCTGGCCATCGAGCCAGATTCGAGCTGATCCCTTCAATTTTGTCGCTATTGCAAATAGTATTAGTTTGTCATTCCAAGAATAAACTTCCCGCAGTGAATTGACTTTGTCGATGAACTGTGATGCTGCTAAGCCTGCGAGCTGATCAGCTGGATCAAAATTTGGCAGAATATCCATAACGTCCCGTGGATTACAAAACATTTTCATGTTTTCGTCACTGACCGGACGCTCTACACCGTTTTGCCGATATTCCTCACATTGTTTTTCTAATTCGACTACTTTTACTTGCAAGCGATTATTTTGATCTTGTAATCTTGCGACATACGATAATTCATATCGTTCGTCCATCGAATCTGGTAACACGCATTCATTAAACGCAGCACCGCTTGCACTACGATTATTCTCCCTATACCAATCTATGAGCAGTCTCTCTCTAAGTTCATCTAACCTACCACGCACAGTTAATTTTCTCGCTTTAAGATGTTCTTTAACAAGTTTTGTTGTCATTGTCCTTATAGTTTGTTCTGTCACACACACCGAGAATTACCCAACGAACGAGAGGAAGGAGAGGAAGATAGTCAAAGGGGCAATATTTTTTTGGAAAAGGAAATAGGAAAAAAAATGATTAAAGAAAAAAACATACAGAAAAGCTACAATCCGTCTGGAACGGATCGTCTGATACCCTATCCTCCTCTCTATAAAGTGGGCGTGGCCAAATTGCATTTCGTACTCAAATATGGCTATAAACTCGAACGTTTGAGGATGTTACATGTAAAATTTTATCAGAATAGGTTTTTTGATGAAAACGCCCCCAAAAAGTGGGCGTGGCCAAAACTTTTGTATGGGTGGATTGAAGGGAATCTGAATGCCTAAATATTTGGTCTTAACAAAATTTTTCGGTTTCACATAATTTAGTGAAGTTATGAAAAAGTGGGCGTGGCAGTGGGCGGATTTAAAAAATTTTTACACTTGTACTGTATCTTTTTCTCAGAAGCCCAGATATGAAATTTCATCGTCCTAGCTCAAAATTTAAGGCCCAAAAAGCGGTGACATACGGACGGACGGACGGACGGACGGACGGACGGTCATCGCTCAATCGATTTCGCTATTGATGCTGATCACGAATATATATACTTTATAGGGTCTATCTCGATTATTTCTCTATGTTACAAACTATGTGTCAAACTTAATATACCCTTAGGATAGGGTATAAAAAGTAGTTTGTTGCGTAGACTTGCTATGTTGTATGCAATTATTTTAAGATTACTATATTTTATAACTAAATTACTATTAATATCTAACTGACTGACGGCATTTGTGTTAAAAGTTACATTTCCGAACACTGTTCGCTACAGTTTGAGAGCCATTGTTGATGTCATTTGACACTACTTCACAAACGTCGCCAATCAGCTGCTGCAGAAACTGATGAAATTAGTCAAATTAAACAATGATTTTCAGTAATATTTTCAATATTTTCAAACTAAATTTTCGGTGAAATGGTAGCCAATAAAGAAGAAATATGTAACATTCAACCCATAGTTACTAAAAACCACTGCATTTCACATGACTCTATTTTAAGACAAATTCCATTTTTAGCGAGTACAATTCAGTTTTCAATTCAATTTTTGTCGCTAAAGCGTTTATTTCCGAAAAATATTATTTTCGATTTTGAAAATATTTTATTAAGGTTTAGTTGATTATAGTATAGTTGATACTTCGTTGTTTGTTGCGAAAGTATGTATTATGTGAGAATTTCGTATTTCACAGAGAATATTTGAAATGCTGTGCGAGTTACTCCGGGATGAGCTCTACATATATTCATTGAAAATTATTTTTGAACTCTTAAAGAAATGTGTTTTTTCATATGAATATTGGATATAAATTTGATATCCACAACGTAGATGCATATATATGTACACATAGATACGCACAGAGGTAAAAAAAATGTGATTTCCCCTTTCATTTGAATAAGGAGGAAAAACAGAAAAAAGCTATTTCTACATACATAGCATATTTCTTTTTTTACGTGCACCTATTTCAAATGTGAGCTTTTAAGGAAGCTTTTTTTTTCTGCGGATTTTGTGTTCATTGACACTTTTTGCCATATGAATGAGACATCTGTATATTTATACCCTATCCTAAGGGTATATTAAGTTTGACACATAGTTTGTAACATAGAGAAATAATCGAGATAGACCCAAGAATGAAATGATATATGCATATATGTATGTTCGAATCACTTTGACAAAAAGTATGTGAATTTAAGTATATTTAATACTAGGCTGTCAACGAGTGCCGTACTGATATCATACGAAGACTGTGTACAAGTATGTACAAGTTAAGACGTCTGAAGAGAGTAAAGGAAACATTGAATTTGCCGTTCAAAATATAAAACGAAATATTTTACAAAATGTTTCAAATATTGAAAAGGGTCCAGTTCGTGTGGGTGCTACGTTAACTCTCAATAGGGCAAGTGAAGTGAAATCGTATTCAAACATTTTTAAAGATTTTGAGGCAACCCAAACAGAATATGAAATTTGTGAAGTAAATTTACCATCTCCAGTCCGCAAAATGCGAAGCGAATCCTATGTTGAAAACGAAAAACACGAAATTTAAATAGATGAAGTAATAAAATCTCCAAAATTTCTCAAGGGAATGCAATAAATGAAACGTTGAAACATAAAAACAAAAGCGTAGAAATTTTTTTAGAAAGTCAGATACTTCATTCAAAAAAATCAAAATGGAACTCAGATGAAAAAGATGTCTTCATGAAAACAAGAAAGAGTTGAGTTGCCTTCTCTACGAACAATAGTACGAACAAAAGTGCGGTGGTAGGATACTTTGCCATTTAAAACGGGTATTTCGACTGATATTTTGCAAATGCTGAAGAATAAACTTGCTACGATCTCCAATCGTGATAAAAAATGTAAACTTGGTTTTGATGAAATGAGTATCAAATAGAATAGGAGCATAATTCAAAGGATGCTCTTACAGCAATCTTCCGGATGGAGCAAGGTGGCATGTTTATGTCGGAAATCAATCATTCAAGTCGATTGCTCTCGCTAAATCCCTTCTTAGACGGAGATGGTATTCTACGGGTCGGCGGGAGAATCAACAAGGCATCTGTTCCTGAAGATCAGCGATTCCCTATTATTCTACCAAGGACCGGTGCACTGGTGCAGTTACTGGTTAAGCAAATTCACGACAAGACGTTGCATGGTGGCACGCAACTCATGCTCCAGACCCTTCGCAATCGCTACTGGGTCCTGAATGGTAGGCAAGTAGCTCGGAGTTATCTGCACAATTGCGTTATTTGTCGACGACATCGTGCTGCCACGTTAGTTCAACAGATGGCCTCGTTAGCTAAGCAGAGGGTAATTGCTGCGCGTCCCTTCTTGGCCTCAGGCGTTGATTATTGTGGACTATTTACGCTACGCATCGGAATCAAGCGGTCTCGGACGACAATTAAAACCTATTTAGCGATCTTCATCTGTTTGGGAACAAAGGCAGTCCACATGGAGGTGGTTGAAGATCTCTCCGCACAAGCATTCCTGGATGCCTTTACCCGGTTTGTAAGCCGACGAGGTCCATGCCTAGACCTATACAGCGACAACGGCACAGCGTTTGTGGGAGCTAACCGTTTGCTTCAAGAAGACTTGGCAGCTTGGCACAGTGACTACAGTCAGCAATCCCTGGCTGACATGGGAACCAGATGGCACTTTATCACTCCCAGCACTCCACATCAGGGTGGTCTGTGGGAGGCCGCCGTCAAGTCAGCAAAGTACCATTTGGTAAGATTGGTCGGCGCACAAGTCCTTTGCCACAATCAGCTGCAGACCTTGGCAGCGTGTCTTAATTCCCGTCCCCTTACACCACTCTATGACGACCCAGAGGACAAACTTGCATTGACGCCTGGAGATTTCTTCATCGGAGCCCCCCTTATCGCTGTACCGAAGCCCAAGGTTGATGATATCCCGATCAGCTACATGAAACGATGGCAATGATTGCGGCAGATACACCAGCAGTTTTGGCGACGGTGGAGTGAAGAGTATTTATCTACATTACAGACCAGGAGTAAGTGGCAGCGGCGTCAAGGCAATATTAAGGTGGGGGATATCGTCGCCGTCCGACAAGAAAATCTGCCACCGTCTCATTGGCGCCTAGGACGAGTAGCTGAGATTCATCCGGGCAGAGATAGGCTAGTCCGTAACGTTACCCTCATAACAGCACATGGGACATGTAGCCGGGCAGTGCAGAAGCTATGCCTCCTCCTGGAGGTAAACCATTTCGAACCGGGCGGTTCGACCGGGCAGGATGTCTAAGATCCAATACCATCCGTGGGCGCCTTTGGATTGCAGTTGGCTACTCTACCGTGGTGGTCGGAGAAATTTGTACGTTGGCTGTTGTGGGCTGTCTCTTTCTGTCATCCCACTTTCTCTCCTTTTTTCTTTGTAACGTTTTTTTTTATTATTGTTTGTGTTGGACATCTACCCAGACGCACATGTCTGGTTGCGAAATAAAATTCATTTTGTATATTGACAATTTAAGTTACATACGTCGTCTTTTTATTTAATTTCCCCTACAGGTCTAAAAACTCGCTTATCCATTTGTTACAATTTATATAGGCAAATATTATGTAAAATAGTTTATTGTCCACGGTTATCTGCACCAAAGTTCGATCAAGTTGATCGATGAAGCTACATCTAATGGCCTTATTTAAGCTTTTTTTAATACCGTAAAGGCATCCTCCACTAGGTCGACCGTGGGCGTGAGTCCTCGTAGCTAGTATACAATGTAGAGTGTAATTTTCAAAGTAAGGGTTAAATTGCTCTGTTTTCTTATCAATGAAAGTTTCAAAAAGGAAAAATATGTCTTGTTGGTTTACAAGTTCGAAAAATTCATGAAAAAGTAGTTTGTTGCGTAGACCTGCTATGTTGTATGCAATTATTTTAAGATTACTATATTTTATAACTAAATTACTATTAATATCTAACTGACTGACGGCATTTGTGTTAAAAGTTACATTTCCGAACACTGTTCGCTACAGTTTGAGAGCCATTGTTGATGTCATTTGACACTACTTCACAAACGTCGCCAATCAGCTGCTGCAGAAACTGATAAAATTAGTCAAATTAAACAATGATTTTCAGTAATATTTTCAATATTTTCAAACTAAATTTTCGGTGAAATGGTAGCCAATAAAGAAGAAATATGTAACATTCAACCCATAGTTACTAAAAACCACTGCATTTCACATGACTCTATTTTAAGACAAATTCCATTTTTAGCGAGTACAATTCAGTTTTCAATTCAATTTTTGTCGCTAAAGCGTTTATTTCCGAAAAATATTATTTTCGATTTCGAAAATATTTTATTAAGGTTTAGTTACTTACTTAGGTGGCGCTACAGTTCGGGGTGAACCTGGGCCTCAACTAACAAGCCTCTCCAGTTAGCTCGGTCCTTAGCTAACTGCCTCCAGTTGCGCACTCCAAGCTTGTTCAGGTCCCCTTCAACTAAGGCGAGGTCTTCCTCTGCTGCGTTGTCCCTCCGGGTGTGATTCGAAGACTCTTCGGGCCGGAGCACTGGTGTCCATTCGCTCTACATGTCCTAGCCATCTCAAACGACTAATGCGCAGTTTTTTGACTAGGTCGATGTCGCTGTACAGCTCGTATAGTTCGTCGTTGAATCTTCTCCTCCAAAGCCCGTCAACGCAAACGGGACCGAATATTTTGCGAAGAATTTTTCTCTCGAAACGACCGAGGATATCTTCATCCGCTTTTGATAAAGTCCAAGCTTCAGCGCCATAAAGCAGGACTGGGATGATCAAGGTCTTATATAGAGTCTCCTTAGTTGTTCGGGATAGGGCCTTACTACTCAATTGCCTTCTCAGCCCAAAGAAACAGCGATTGGCAAGAGTTATTCTTCGTTTTATTTCTGCTGAGGTGTTATTTTCAGAATTGATAGCAGAGCCGAGGTAGACAAAGTCCCTTACTACCTCAAAGTTATAGCTGTCGATTGTGACGTTCTGTCCAATTCGTCGATGTTGCGTGTCCCTTTTGGTTGACAGCATATACTTGGTTTTGCCCTCGTTTACCGTTAAACCCATTTTGGCCGCTTCTGTTTCAATACTAGCGAACGCACCGGTGACAGCCCGCTGTGTTCTTCCAATAATGTCAATATCGTCGGCATACGCTAGTAGTTGCACAGACTTTTGAAAGATTGTGCCTCCGGTGTTGGCTTGTGAGTTTCGCACAATTCTTTCAAGAACGATGTTAAAAAAATCACATGACAGCGCATCACCTTGTCTAAAACCTTTTTTGACATCAAAGGTCTCGGTGAGATCGTTACCGACCTTGATGGAGCAGCGAGAATTCTCCATCGTCATTCTGCACAATCTGACGAGTTTGGCAGGGATGCCAAAACTACACATGGCTCTGTATAACTCGTCTCTATAAATGCTGTCATATGCGGCCTTGAAATCGATAAAAAAATGGTAGGTATCGATTTGGACTTCTTGGGTTTTTTCCAGGATCTGCCGAAGTGAGAAGATTTGATCGATTGTGGACTTTCCTGGTCTGAAACCACACTGATAGGGCCCAATCAGGTTGAGTTGGGGAAGGGTTTCAGACGTTCACACAATATGGCAGATAGGATCTTATACGCGATGTTGAGGAGACTGATACCTCTGTAATTGGCGCAATTGAGGGGATCTCCTTTCTTGTGGATTGGGCAAACGGTGCTGAGATTCCATTCATCAGGCATACACTCATCTGACCAAATTTTAGAAATGAGTTGGTGTATGCTCTCTACCAGGTCATTTCCAGCTGCTTTGAATAGCTCGGCTGGTAAGCCGTCAGGTCCAGCAGCCTTGTTGGACTTAAGTTTGGATATTGCTATCCTTACTTCGTTTTGGTCAGGTGGACGGAAGTTTTGGCTATCATCGTCTATGTTGAATGATTCATTCTGCCTGACAGCGGGATGTTGGTCTTCGTCGCCGTTATACAGTCTGCAGAAGAAGTTTTTCCATATTCTCAGCACCGACTGTGACTCTACTACGAGGCTTCCTTCTTCATCTCTACAGGCTTCTGTACGGGTCTTGTTGGCCTGACACGTTCTTTTTACCTGTTGGTAAAACTTCCGTACATTTTTCCTGGAGTATAATCTCTCAATATCTTCGATCGCGCCCTTCTCGTGCGCTTTTTTCTTCTTTCGGAGAAGCCGGTGTTCTTCCCGTCTCTTCTGTTCGTAGAGCTCACGAGCAGCTCTCGTCCTTTTTTGCAGCGCCGCTTTGTATGCTTGCTGTTTAGCTGCATGTGCTTGCCGGCACTCATCGTCAAACCAGGGGTTTCTAGGTGGTGGTCGGGTGAAACCCAGCACATCAGTTGCGGCACTTCTGATGGCTTGTTGGCAGCGTTGCCACTGGTCTTCGGCGATTGATGCTGGCGGCATAGGAGTAGTTGAGAGGTTTCGGGATACGCGTTCGGTGAAGGTTCTGGCGATCTCTTGCGGTTGCAGCTTTTCGACGTCAAATCTTCTCACAGTAGTTCTTCTTAGTTGTGGCGTTTGGGATTTCCGCATTCGTACCTTGGCTGCAACAAGGAAATGATCCGAGTCCATGTTGGCTGCTCGGAAGGTTCGGACATCCAGAATACTGGAGGCATGCCTTGCGTCGATCGCAATGTGGTCAATTTGATTGACCGTTTGATGATCAGGAGATCGCCATGTCCCCTTGTGGATATTGAGATGAGGAAACCGTGTGCTTGCTATACTGACATTTCGCCCCGCCGCAAAGTCAATAAGCCTAAGTCCGTTGCCAGACGTGGTGTCATGTAGGCTGTGCTTTCCAATCGTCCTACCAAAGATGTCCTCCTTTCCTATCTTGGCGTTAAAATCGCCTAGGACGATTTTAACGTCATACTTAGGACATTGCTCATATGTTTTGTCGAGGAGCTCGTAGAAACTTTCTTTGGTGGCGTCATCCTTGTCCTCTGTGGGGGCATGAGCTCATATTAGGCTTATGTTCGCGAATTTAGCCTTGATGCGGATTGTCATAAGACGCTCGCTCACGTGTCGAAAGCTCAAGACTTCTTGCCTAAGTCTGCCGCGTATGACGAACCCACATCCAAATAAGCGCTGTTTCTGTTCCCTATAGCAATCACCGTAGTATACGTCACAGTTTTTCATCCTCTTTTTGCCCGGGCCATCCCATCGCACTTCCTGGATGGCGGTGATATCTGCATTGTAGCAGTCTAGGGCCTCTGCTAATTGTTCGGCTGCACGCGGCCTGTTAAGGGTCCGAACATTCCACGTGCAGATCCGAAGATCGTTGTCCTTATTTCGTTTGCTGGGGTCGTCAACAGTGGGATCATCCTTATCCGACCCTTGTCGTTGTGTCGTAACTACTGGTTTTTTACGTGGTAGGGAAGTTACCCCGACGCACAACCCCCAACCTGGAGGACCAGTTCCTTTTTTTACCCCTAGGACAAGGGGCCGGATATTCCGGAGTCAGTACCCCGCTTCGGGGATGTGAGCGCTGCCGTTGGCCCATTAAGGGTTCATCCGCCACCAACTCTATTCCAACACCCTGACTCAGTATTGAAAATCCCTATAGACCTGGAATTCGAATATGTCGAAGCAGCTCATATAGGGATAACACTAATAGTTCGGCCTAACTGGAACTGGTTGACGCCACCGTTGATTCCATCTAGGGAATTCGTCCGCCGCCGCCTGAAGCAAGAGAAGGTGCCTTAGTGAGAAGACACTCCTCCCCCCTCTCTCGTTCGCTGCCACCAACAACCTTCCAAAGGGGTTGGTTACCCAATCTCCAGTTGAGGTACTAGGCACCCAGCAGCCACCATCGTGGAGGTGTAGAGTAGGAGTTGATAGTGAGAGGCTAAAGCGAGAACGCTTGTGTTCCCATATGTTCCGCATCACTACCCTTTGACCACTACCACTATTAAGGTTTAGTTGATTGTGCAAAATATGAGTACGGTGTCGGTGTGCCATGATGAGAGTGTATGTGATTTTCCAATACTTCGTTGTTTGTTGCGAAAGTATGTATTATGTGAGAATTTCGTATTTCACAGAGAATATTTGAAATGCTGTGCGAGTTACTCCGGGATGAGCTCTACATATATTCATTGAAAATTATTTTTGAACTCTTAAAGAAATGTGTTTTTTCATATGAATATTGGATATAAATTTGATATCCACAACGTAGATGCATATATATGTACACATAGATACGCACAAAGGTAAAAAAAAATGTGATTTCCCCTTTCATTTGAATAAGGAGGAAAAACAGAAAAAAGCTATTTCTACATACATAGCATATTTCTTTTTTTACGTGCACCTATTTCAAATGTGAGCTTTTAAGGAAGCTTTTTTTTCTGCGGATTTTGTGTTCATTGACACTTTTTGCCATATGAATGAGACATCTGTATATTTATACCCTATCCTAAGGGTATATTAAGTTTGACACATAGTTTGTAACATAGAGAAATAATCGAGATAGACCCAAGAATGAAATGATATATGCATATACATATGTATGTTCGAATCACTTTGACAAAAAGTATGTGAATTTAAGTATATTTAATACTAGGCTGTCAACGAGTGCCGTGCTGATATCATACGAAGACTGTGTACAAGTATGTACAAGTTAAGACGTCTGAAGAGAGTAAAGGAAACATTGAATTTGCCGTTCAAAATATAAAACGAAATATTTTACAAAATGTTTCAAATATTGAAAAGGGTCCAGTTCGTGTGGGTGCTACGTTAACTCTCAATAGGGCAAGTGAAGTGAAATCGTATTCAAACATTTTTAAAGATTTTGAGGCAACCCAAACAGAATATGAAATTTGTGAAGTAAATTTACCATCTCCAGTCCGCAAAATGCGAAGCGAATCCTATGTTGAAAACGAAGAACACGAAATTTAAATAGATGAAGTAATAAAATCTCCAAAATTTCTCAAGGGAATGCAATAAATGAAACGTTGAAACATAAAAACAAAAGCGTAGAAATTTTTTTAGAAAGTCAGATACTTCATTCAAAAAAATCAAAATGGAACTCAGATGAAAAAGATGTCTTCATGAAAACAAGAAAGATTTGAGTTGCCTTCTCTACGAACAATAGTACGAACAATAGTGCGGTGGTAGGATACTTTGCCATTTAAAACGGGTATTTCGACTGATATTTTGCAAATGCTGAAGAATAAACTTGCTACGATCCCCAATCGTGACAAAAAATGTAAACTTGGTTTTGATGAAATGAGTATCAAATAGAATAGGAGCATAATTCAAAGGATGCTCTTACAGCAATCATCCGGATGGAGCAAGGTGGCATGTTTATGTCGGAAATCAATCATTCAAGTCGATTGCTCTCGCTAAATCCCTTCTTAGACGGAGATGGTATTCTACGGGTCGGCGGGAGAATCAACAAGGCTTCTGTTCCTGAAGATCAGCGATTCCCTATTATTCTACCAAGGACCGGTGCACTGGTGCAGTTACTGGTTAAGCAAATTCACGACAAGACGTTGCATGGTGGCACGCAACTCATGCTCCAGACCCTTCGCAATCGATGTCGACGACATCGTGCTGCCACGTTAGTTCAACAGATGGCCTCGTTACCTAAGCAGAGGGTAATTGCTGCGCGTCCCTTCTTGGCCTCAGGCGTTGATTATTGTGGACTATTTACGCTACGCATCGGAATCAAGCGGTCTCGGACGACAATTAAAACCTATTTAGCGATCTTCATCTGTTTGGGAACAAAGGCAGTCCACATGGAGGTGGTTGAAGATATCTCCGCACAAGCATTCCTGGATGCCTTTACCCGGTTTGTAAGCCGACGAGGTCCATGCCTAGACCTATACAGCGACAACGGCACAGCGTTTGTGGGAGCTAACCGTTTGCTTCCAGAAGACTTAGCAGCTTGGCACAGTGACTACAGTCAGCAATCCCTGGCTGACATGGGAACCAGATGGCACTTTATCACTCCCAGCACTCCACATCAGGGTGGTCTGTGGGAGGCCGCCGTCAAGTCAGCAAAGTACCATTTGGTAAGATTGGTCGGCGCACAAGTCCTTTGGCACAATCAGCTGCAGACCTTGGCAGCGTGTCTTAATTCCCGTCCCCTTACACCACTCTATGACGACCCAGAGGACAAACTTGCATTGACGCCTGGAGATTTCTTCATCGGAGCCCCCCTTATCGCTGTACCGAAGCCCAAGGCTGATGATATCCCGATCAGCTACATGAAGTTTTGGCGACGGTGGAGTGAAGAGTATTTATCTACATTACAGACCAGGAGTAAGGGGCAGCGGCGTCAAGGCAATATTAAGGTGGGGGATATCGTCGCCGTCCGACAAGAAAATCTGCCACCGTCTCATTGGCGCCTAGGACGAGTAGCTGAGATTCATCCGGGCAGATAGGCTAGTCCGTAAAGTTACCCTCATAACAGCACATGGGACATGTAGCCGGGCAGTGCAGAAGCTATGCCTCCTCCTGGAGGTAAACCATTTCGAACCGGGCGGTTCGACCGGGCAGGATGTCTAAGATCCAATACCATCCGTGGACGCCTTTGTTTGTAACATAGAGAAATAATCGAGATAGACCCTATAAAGTATATATATTCAGGATCACCATCAATAGCGAAATCGATTGAGCGATGACCGTCCGTCTGTCCGTCCGTCCGTCCGTCTGTCACCGCTTTTTGGGCCTTAAATTTTGAGCTAGGACGATGAAATTTCATATCTGGGCTTCTCGGAAAAGATACAGTACAAGTGTAAAAATTTTTTAAATCCGCCCACTGCCACGCCCACTTTTTCATAATTTCACTAAATTATATGAAACCGAAAAATTTTGCTAAGACCAAATATTTAGGCATTCAGATTCCCTTCAATCCACCCATACAAAAGTTTTGGCCACGCCCACTTTTTGGGGGCGTTTTCATCACAAAACCGAGTTTTGGGCCTTAAATTATTAACTAGGACGCTGAAATTTCATACCTGGGCTTATGACGAAAAGATACAGTACAAGTGTAAAAATTGTTTAAATCCGCCCACTGCCACGCCCACTTTTTCATAACTTCACTAAATTATATGAAACCGAAAAATGTTGTTAAGACCAAATATTTAGGCATTCAGATTCCCTACAATCCACCCATACAAAAGTTTTGACCACGCCCACTTGTTGAGGGCGTTTTCATCACAAAACCGATTTTTGGGCTTTAAATTTTTAACTAGGACGCTGAAATTTCATATCTGGGCTTCCAAGAAAAAGATACAGTACAAGAAAAGCTACAATCCGTCTGGAACGGATCGTATGATACCCTATCCTCCTCTCTATAAAGTGGGCGTGGCCAAATCGCATTTTGTACTCAAATATAGCTATAATGTCGAACGTTTGAGGATGTTACATGTAAAATTTCATGAAAATCGGTTTTTTGATGAAAACGCCCCCAAAAAGTGGGCGTGACCAAAACTGTTCTATGGGTGAATTGTAGGGAATCTGTATACCTAAATATTTGGTCTTAACAAAATTTTTCGGTTTCATATAATTTAGTGAAGTTATAAAAAAGTAGGCGTGGCAATGGGCGGATGTAAAAAAAATTTACACTTCTACTGTATCTTTTCGTCATAAGCCCAGATGTGAAATTTCAGCGTCCTAGTTAATAATTTAAGGCCCAAAACTCGGTTTTGTGATGAAAACGCCCCCAAAAAGTGGGCGTGGCCAAAACTTTTGTATGGGTGGATTGAAGGGAATCTGAATGCCTAAATATTTGGTCTTAGCAAAATTTTTCGGTTTCATATACATAATTTAGTGAAGTTATGAAAAAGTGGGCGTGGCAGTGGGCGGATTTAAAAAATTTTTACACTTGTACTGTATCTTTTGCTCAGAAGCCCAGATATGAAATTTCATCGTCCTAGCTCAAAATTTAAGGCCCAAAAAGCGGTGACATACGGACGGACGGACGGTCATCGCTCAATCGATTTCGCTATTGATGCTGATCACGAATATATATACTTTATAGGGTCTATCTCGATTATTTCTCTATGTTACAAACTATGTGTCAAACTTAATATACCCTTAGGATAGGGTATAAAAAGGAAAAATATGTCTTGTTGGTTTACAAGTTCGAAAAATTCATGAAACATACAGAAAAGCTACAATCCGTCTGGAACGGATCGTATGATACCCTATCCTCCTCTCTATTAAGTGAGCGTGGCAAAATTGCATTCTGTACTCAAATATAGCTATAATGTCGAACGTTTGAGGATGTTACATGTAAAATTTTATCAAAATAGGTTTTCTGATGATAACGCCCCCAAAAAGTGGGCGTGGCCAAAACTGTTCTACGGGTGAATTGTAGGGAATCTAAATACCCAAATATTTGGTCTTAACAAAATTTTTCGGTTTCATATAATTTAGTGAAGTTCTAAAAAAGTAGGCGTGGCAGTGGGCGGATGTAAAAAAATTGTACACTTGTACTGTATCTTTTTCTTGGAAGCCCAGATATGAAATTTCAGAGTCCTAGCTAAAAATTTAAGGCCCAAAAATCGGTTTTGTGATGAAAACGCCCCCAAAAAGTGGGCGTGGCCAAAAATGTTGTATGGGTGGATTGTAGGGAATCTGAATGCCTAAATATTTGGTCTTAACAAAATTTTTCGGTTTCATATAATTTAGTGAAGTTATGAAAAAGTGGGCGTGGCAGTGGGCGGATTTAAAAAATGTTTACACTTGTACTGTATCTTTTTCTTAGAAGCCCAGATATGAAATTTCATCGTCCTAGCTCAAAATTTAAGCCCCAAAAAGCGGTGACATACGGACGGACGGACGGTCATCGCTCAATCGATTTCGCTATTGATGCTGATCACGAATATATATACTTTATAGGGTCTATCTCGATTATTTCTCTATGTTACAAACTATGTGTCAAACTTAATATACCCTTAGGATAGGGTATAAAAAGTAGTTTGTTGCGTAGACCTGCTATGTTGTATGCAATTATTTTAAGATTACTATATTTTATAACTAAATTACTATTAATATCTAACTGACTGACGGCATTTGTGTTAAAAGTTACATTTCCGAACACTGTTCGCTACAGTTTGAGAGCCATTGTTGATGTCATTTGACACTACTTCACAAACGTCGCCAATCAGCTGCTGCAGAAACTGATGAAATTAGTCAAATTAAACAATGATTTTCAGTAATATTTTCAATATTTTCAAACTAAATTTTCGGTGAAATGGTAGCCAATAAAGAAGAAATATGTAACATTCAACCCATAGTTACTAAAAACCACTGCATTTCACATGACTCTATTTTAAGACAAATTCCATTTTTAGCGAGTACAATTCAGTTTTCAATTCAATTTTTGTCGCTAAAGCGTTTATTTCCGAAAAATATTATTTTCGATTTCGAAAATATTTTATTAAGGTTTAGTTGATTGTGCAAAATATGAGTACGGTGTCGGTGTGCCATGATGAGAGTGTATGTGAGGTTCCAATACTTCGTTGTTTGTTGCGAAAGTATGTATTATGTGAGAATTTCGTATTTCACAGAGAATATTTGAAATGCTGTGCGAGTTACTCAGGGATGAGCTCTACATATATTCATTGAAAATTATTTTTGAACTCTTAAAGAAATGTGTTTTTTCATATGAATATTGGATATAAATTTGATATCCACAACGTAGATGCATATATATGTACACATAGATACGCACAAAGGTAAAAAAAATGTGATTTCCCCTTTCATTTGAATAAGGAGGAAAAACAGAAAAAAGCTATTTCTACATACATAGCATATTTCTTTTTTTTTGTGCACCTATTTCAAATGTGAGCTTTTAAGGAAGCTTTTTTTTTCTGCGGATTTTGTGTTCATTGACACTTTTTGCCATATGAATGACACATCTGTATATTTTTTATCTGTGCTTATAACATTGAATAATTACATATGGAAGGTGACATCGATGACGACGCAGCGACGTTAGGATGAGCGGCAGTTGCGAGTATCTACTACTGTAATTATTTAATGTTTACAACAAATTGTTTGGCTCTGCTAATATGCAGGATATTTTTTTTCTCATTTATTTTTCCTTTCAATGGTCCTTTTATTGATAGAAATTATTATTATTATATATTATATATATATACTAATATTTTTATACCCTATCCTAAGGGTATATTAAGTTTGACACATAGTTTGTAACATAGAGAAATAATCGAGATAGACCCTATAAAGTATATATATTCGTGATCAGCATCAATAGCGAAATCGATTGAGCGATGACCGTCCGTCCGTCCGTCCGTCCGTCCGTCCGTATGTCACCGCTTTTTGGGCCTTAAATTTTGAGCTAGGACGATGAAATTTCATATCTGGGCTTCTGAGAAAAAGATACAGTAGAAGTGTAAAAATTTTTGAAATCCGCCCACTGCCACGCCCACTTTTTCATAACTTCACTAAATTATATGAAACCGAAAAATTTTGTTAAGTCCAAATATTTAGGTATTCAGATTTCCTACAATTCACCCATAGAACAGTTTTGGCCACGCCCACTTTTAGGGGGCGTTTTCATCAAAAAACCGATTTTCATGAAATTTCACATGTAACATCCTCAAACGTTCGACGTTATAGCCATATTTGAGTACCAAATGCAATTTGGGCATGAGCACTTTATAGAAACGAGGATAGGGTATCATACGATCCGTTCCAGACGGATTGTAGCTTTTCTGTATTTTTTTTATAATTTTTGGAGAACTTCATTGATTGCTCATTTCGTTTTACATCCCCATGCAAGTACGGCAAGGTATTCTGATATTTTTTTTGTATTTTTTGCTAACGTTGAAACCAAAATGAAATTTTGTGATTACATACATATGTAGGTTGCGAAAATAAAAAAAATCATGGCATTTCTAGGTTTGCCCTGCCAAAAGACAATAGACGGGAAGAATGGCTCAAAAATTCGGGAAATAGCTATTCTACTAAATTAATAGGGAATGAAATGATATATGCATATATGTATGTTCGAATCACTTTGACAAAAAGTATGTGAATTTAAGTATATTTAATACTAGGCTGTCAACGAGTGCCGTACCGATATCATACGAAGACTGTGTACAAGTATGTACAAGTTAAGACGTCTGAAGAGAGTAAAGGAAACATTGAATTTGCCGTTCAAAATATAAAACGAAATATTTTACAAAATGTTTCAAATATTGAAAAGGGTCCAGTTCGTGTGGGTGCTACGTTAACTCTCAATAGGGCAAGTGAAGTGAAATCGTATTCAAACATTTTTAAAGATTTTGAGGCAACCCAAACAGAATATGAAATTTGTGAAGTAAATTTACCATCTCCAGTCCGCAAAATGCGAAGCGAATCCTATGTTGAAAACGAAAAACACGAAATTTCCATAGATGAAGTAATAAAATCTCCAAAATTTCTCAAGGGAATGCAATAAATGAAACGTTGAAACATAAAAACAAAAGCGTAGAAATTTTTTTAGAAAGTCAGATACTTCATTCAAAAAAATCAAAATGGAACTCAGATGAAAAAGATGTCTTCATGAAAACAAGAAAGAGTTGAGTTGCCTTCTCTACGAACAATAGTACGAACAATAGTGCGGTGGTAGGATACTTTGCCATTTAAAACGGGTATTTCGACTGATATTTTGCAAATGCAATCGTGACAAAAAATGTAAACTTGGTTTTGATGAAATGAGTATCAAATAGAATAGGAGCATAATTCAAAGGATGACGAGGTATATGGATTCGAGGATTTTGGTGAATTCGGAAGAAGTCAAATTCTTGCAAACCACACTCTCCTTTGAACTAAATAATTCGTGGAAATAGGTACTGTTTATACCCTATCCTAAGGGTATATTAAGTTTGACACATAGTTTGTAACATAGAGAAATAATTGAGATAGACCCTATAAAGTATATATATTCGTGATCAGCATCAATAGCGAAATCGATTGAGCGATGACCGTCCGTCCGTCCGTATGTCACCGCTTTTTGGGCCTTAAATTTTGAGCTAGGACGATGAAATTTCATATCTGGGCTTCTGAGCAAAAGATACAGTACAAGTGTAAAAATTTTTGAAATCCGCCCACTGCCACGCCCACATTTTCATAACTTCACTAAATTATATCAAACCGAAAAATTTTGTTAAGACCAAATATTTAGGCATTCAGATTCCCTACAATCCACCCATACAAAAGTTTTGGCCACGCCCACTTTTTGGGGGCGTTTTCATCACAAAACCGAGTTTTTGGCCTTCAATTATTAACTAGGACGCTGAAATTTCATATCTGGGCTTCCAAGAAAAAGATACAATACAAGTGTAAAATTTTTTTACATCCGCCCACTGCCACGCCTACTTTTTTATAACTTCACTAAATTATATGAAACCGAAAAATTTTGTTAAGACCAAATATTTAGGTATACAGATTCCCTACAATTCACCCATAGAACAGTTTTGGCCACGCCCACTTTTTGGGGGCGTTTTCATCAAAAAACCGATTTTGATAAAATTTTACATGTAACATCCTCAAACGTTCGACATTATAGCTATATTTGAGTACAAAATGCAATTTGGCCACGCCCACTTTATAGAGAGGAGGATAGAGTATCATACGATCCGTTCCAGACGGATTGTAGCTTTTCTGTATGTTTTTAATCTTGTGTGGATATTTAATTTGTATAGTTCAATGTATTGTAATGAGTTTGGAAATTTCCAGAAAAGAAAAAAGTCTCTTAACCAAAAAATAATGCCGAGATAAAACCCTCGTGTTTTCTTTATTTCACTTAATTCACACTTCATCTGTCAAAAAAACAGGAATTCAGTCTCCCAAAAACTTTTTCCCGTACCACTATTTATCTATTTCTCCCAATTATCAAATTCGCACAACGCCATCTAAGGTCTCGTAACACTGCCCCCTCTTTCAGGCTTGAGCCTCCGTGCCAAGCTGCTTAAATGGAGCTAGTCTATTGAAGTGCAAGATTTTCTCCCGCACCCTACTTACTTCCTACTCCACTGCTTTTGTTCACAGGTCGTAGCGATCTTTCATACGGCGAGTATTAGATAGAGAGTTGTTCGAAGCTAGCTCATGTATGATTCGAAGAGTTTCTTTAAGTTTTGCAACATAGCCACTAGAATATAATGTGTCTCCTAAGCTAACTCCCATAAAGGCTTCAACCGGAAGCCGTAATTCGCGTCCATACACCATCATTGCCGGCGTCTCCCGAGTAGTTTCGTGAATCGAGGTCCGATAAGCAAGCATTAGAAGTGGCAATTGCCTATCCCAATCACGCTGATTCAGATCGCAAAATTTTAATAAGTAGTCCAAAATTGTCCTATTGAACTGTTCGAACATTCCTTCGGATGGGGGGTGAAGAGGTGTTGTACGAGTTTTTTCTGTACCCAGACGCTGCATTACCTCTTGAAAGGGATCCGACTCGAAATTTCGGCCTTGCTCGCTATGTAACTGCAGAGGAATTCCATGACGAGAGAAAACATTGTCAACTAAGACACTGGCAACAGTTTCGGCTGTTGGGTCAGGAATCGCGAAACACTCCGGCCACTTTGTAAAATAATCCATAAACGCCAAAATGTATCGATTTCCCCAGTCAGATCTTGGTAGCGAACCCAGGACATCGAGCTCGCCTGGTTGGGATTGGACCTTTTCTAGCTCGACATATCAAGCAGTTATGGCACCAAATACGTACATCTTCCGAACAGCCAATCCAGTAAAAGGCACTCTTCAGTTTCTGTAGCGTTTTACTTACTCCAAAATGTCCTCCAGCAGGGCTTTCGCGAACATGCGTCAGAATAGCATTTCGAGTTTCGTAAGGAACTAGGATTTGTAGAACTGTAGACTTTTTTTTAAAGAATTTTCGGCATATAACTCCATCCTGGATAAGGAGAGTCTCCCACATGGTCCAGTAAGCCTTGACATCTGGGTGCAAATGCCGTATCTTTTCCTTAGCTGGCCCATCAAACAGTCATGCTCTAACCATCATCTCTCAGCCTCGTTGACATGTCATCTGGAATCTTAACAAAATTTACCTGTATAAGTCGCATGCAATGTTAGCAATGGTTGGGAAGACATGGCCTTCTGGACAGTGCGTCTGCATTCCCGTGCTTGCTTCCAGGACGATGTTGAATTGTAAACTCAAAAGCCACTAAAAACTCAATCCATTGAGCCACTTGACCTTCGGGCTCTTTAAAGTTTAAAAGCCATCGTAAAGAAGCATGTTCGGTGCGGACGGTGAAAGAACGCCCAGGCAGGTACGGTTGGAAATGTTTGATGCCCTTCATAACTGCCACTAACTCCTTTCGAGTAACACAGTAGTTCACCTCTGATTTGCTAAATGTTTTGCTATAAAACTCAATAACCTTCTCCTCCGCGCTTTGGACCTGTGACAGAATCGCACCACACGCGAACTGACTGCCATCTGTGTCCAAGATAAACGGATTCTTGTTGTTAGGTAAAGCTTTGTTAGTGGTTTGGCTATTGCAGAAAACGACTGAATAAATCACCTGTAATAGGCACAGAGTTCCTATTGGGGCTTGTACCATGTTCGGAAACTGTACTATGTCCCAAAAATGTGACGCTCCTTTGACAAAGAACACATTTTGAAGGAGAAATTTTCAAACTAGCTGATGGTATTCTTTTGAATACGGTTTCAAGGTTTTGTAAAAGCTGACTGAACGAACTGCCATGGACGATGACATCATCCAGGTATACCAGAAATACTTGAAATGGGAGATCTCTCAGCCCGATTTCCATAAGGCGTTGGAAGGTGGCTGGGGCGTTACAAAGCCCGAAAGGCATTACGTTGAACTCCCACAGTCCAGCTCGTACGCTAAATGCTGTTTTTTCCTTCGCTGATTCTTCCAATTCAACCTGCCAGTACCCAGATTTAGGATCGATTGTAACGAACCAGCTAGACCCAGCCAGCGCTTCCAACAACAAATCAATCCGTGGAAGAGAATAGGAGTCCTTCTTTGTCTGATTATTCAGGCTGCGATAATCAACGCAGAATCGGTAGGTGCCATCTTTTTTCGAATGATGACCAAGGACTCCGGGATGGTTGAATTATCCCTTCCTTCTCCATTTGAATGATGAGATTGTTTGCCTCTTCTCGTCTAGCCCAAGGTAACCAACGTGCTGATTGTTTAATTGGCTTTGAGTCCCCTGTATCAATCTCGTGCCGTAGTAGGTGGGTTCTACCCAGTTCGTTCGAAGAATAAGCGAATAGTGAACGGTATCTCCCGATTAAGCTCTTCAGTCCCATTCGTTGATTTTCCTCCAAAAGATGATGCGCTGAGGTTATAGGTCGCCCTCCGTAAAATTAGGTTCGAAAATTTCCACCAACTTGCAGTTCGCCAGAGATACGTCGTCGTCAAGAAGGTGATCCGACATCGCTTCCGAGGATAGACTTCGAAGAGAGATTTTACTATTTGGTAGTTTTAAGAACATTAATTGAAAATCAACTATACAGCCATGTTCTTTTAAGAAATCGACTCCCATGATGCAGTCTTCCGCAATTAGCAACAAATACCCTGGTGTTAAAGAAATGGGTTCCCATGCGAATGGTTACTGTGGTAGTCCCATGGATAGGAGTGAGATCGGCAGTAACGCCACGAATGAAAGTAGAACAAGGAATTAGCCGCTGCCGATTGGATTCGATAAGCATCTGAGGATGAACAATGGTACCGGCTGCACCCGTGTCGGTTATAAGATGACATTGCTTTTCTTCAATATAGCCTTTCACAAATAATGACGATTCTTTAGTAGACTTTAGATGGATAAGTGGAACTTTTGTTGAAGTTATCGCTGACTCTTGCTCCTCGGAGCCAGCATCCGTTAGTTTAAAGTTTGATCTGAATGGGATGAGTGAGATGAGTTCGTTTGAGGACGCTTGTTTGTTTTAAAAGGAACTCGTTTCCCCCCTACTAAGGTTATATTTTTAGCCTGTAAATTTGGAGAACCATTAGCAATTTCAAATTCAATAATCTGACCCACTTGGAACTCGGGGATTCCTTTAACATTATCTGTTTGTACGTCTTACGTAGACTTAATGTCTTTTTAAAAGTTTTGGTTTCCTAGAATGCGTCAATTTGTAAACAAATATATTAGAGCATGTGTCGAGTGTTGCTATAATAAACGGCAAGGCGGAAAGAAAGAAGGAGAGCTTCATTTTTCCGAGACCGTCCCGGTTCCATTTCACACGATCCATTTGGATCATTTAGGCCCTTTCGTTAAGAGTTCTTTCGGAAATCAGTTCTTAGTCGTTCTTACAGACGTGTTCACAAAATACGTAATTATTAAAGCGGTTAGAGATACAAAAACTTCCCACGTAATAACATTTTTAAACGAAACCACCCTTATATTTGGTACACCAACAAGATTGATTACTGATAGGGGAACATCCTACACCGCCAAAGGCTTTGAAAAGTATTGTGTTGAAAATGATATTCATCACATTAAAAATGCTGTTCGCACACCTAGAGCTAACGGGCAGGTTGAGCGCACAAATCGAACACTTCTTAGTTCAATTACTACTATGACCAATAAAGACACTGGACGAGACTGGGACAAGACACGGCAATATCGCAATATACAATGGATAATAAATACCTCTCCAAATAACACCACAGTTAAGAGTCCCAATGAACTCCTTTTCGATTTTAGACCTAGGGATATCCTGCAAAACAAGTTGCTTTTAGTTTTACAAGACGATAAAGCCCGAACCAGCACATCAGTAGCTGCCAACCGTGTAATCGCATCAAAGCAAATTGAAGAGCAAAAGAAGAAGTGGAAGGAACGATACGATCGCCGGTTTAAGAAACCTACTAAGTACAACAAAGATGATCTTGTAGTCATTGAATCGGAGCCGCCATCGACTGGAGAGTCTCGTAAATTGGAGCAGAAATATCGGGGCCCATTCATCGTATCAGCTGTTCTTTCTAATGATAGGTATGTCATTGAGGATGTGCCTGGAATGCAGAGGAAAACAAGGTTCTACCAGTCCGTATTGGCATCGGATAAAATGAAACCGTAGTGCCAAATAGATCCTGAACTGGATCATATCGACGAAGTGGAAACGAGGTCGTTTCCTGCTGATTATGGCCGAATGTAACAACACGAAGTCTACCGCCGACGTTGGTGTTGTTTCCCTACACATCAACATACTGTAACAACACGAAGTCTACCGTCCCTGTTGGTGTTGTTTCCCTACACATCAACATACTATAACAACACGAAGTCTTCCGCCGCAGTTGCTGTTATTTGCCTATACATCAATATACGAACACAAAACAACACGACAATAAAACATACAGAAAAGCTACAATCCGTCTGGAACGGAACGTATGATACCCTATCCTCCTCTCTATAAAGTGGGCGTGGCCAAATTGCATTTTGTACTCAAATATAGCTATAATGTCGAACGTTTGAGGATTGTAAAATTTTATCAAAATAGGTTTTTTGATGATAACGAACCCAAAAAGTGGGCGTGGCCAAAACTGTTCTGTGGGTGAATTGTAGGGAATCTAAATACCCAAGTATTTGGTCTAAACAAAATTTTTCGGTTTCATATAATTTAGTGAAGTTATGAAAAAGTGGGCGTGGCAGTGGGCGGATGTAAAAAAAATTTACACTTGTACTGTATCTTTTTCTTGGAAGCCCAGATATGAAATTTCAGCGTCCTAGTTAAAAATTTAAGGCCCAAAACTCGGTTTTGTGATGAAAACGCCCCCAAAAAGTGGGCGTGGCCAAAACTTTTGTGTGGGTGGATTGTAGGGAATCTGAATGCCTAAATATTTGGTCTTAACAAAATTTTTCGGTTTCATATAATTTAGTGAAGTTATGAAAAAGTGGGCGTGGCAGTGGGCGGATTTCAAAAATGTTTACACTTGTACTGTATCTTTTTCTCAGAAGCCCAGATATGAAATTTCATCGTCCTAGCTCAAAATTTAAGGCCCAAAAAGCGGTGACATACGGACGGACGGACGGACGGACGGACGGTCATCGCTCAATCGATTTCGCTATTGATGCTGATCACGAATATATATACTTTATAGGGTCTATCTCGATTATTTCTCTATGTTACAAACTATGTGTCAAACTTAATATACCCTTAGGATAGGGTATAAACATACAGAAAAGCTACAATCCGTCTGGAACGGATCGTATGATACCCTATCCTCCTCTCTATAAAGTGGGCATGGCCAAATTGCATATTGTACTCAAATATAGCTATAATGTCGAACGTTTGAGGATGTTACACGTAAAATTTTATCAAAATAGGTTTTTTGATGATAACGCCCCCAAAAAGTGGGCCTGGCCAAAACTGTTCTATGGGTGAATTGTAGGAAATCTGAATGCCTAAATATTTGGTCTTAACAAAATTTTTCGGTTTCATATAATTTAGTGAAGTTATGAAAAAGTGGGCGTGGCAGTGGGAGAATTTCAAAAATTTTTACACTTGTACTGTATCTTTTTCTCAGAAGCCCAGATATGAAATTTCATCGTCCTAGCTCAAAATTTAAGGCCCAAAAAGCGGTGACGGACGGACGGACGGACGGACGGACGGTCATCGCTCAATCGATTTCGCTATTGATGCTGATCACGAATATATATACTTTATATGGTCTATCTCGATTATTTCTCTATGTTACAAACTATGTGTCAAACTTAATATACCCTTAGGATAGGGTATAAAAAGAGTTATATACATATATGTGGGTTTTTATACCTGGTGGAGGTGGAGAAAAAATTGTGACCTTGTTTATTGGGTATAGTAAATACAAAATAAAACCGCTAAAACTAAATTTGCTTTGCATTTACTGATTGATGTAAAGTGAACCAGTTGCAAGATTTCAGAGTGATTTTTATTTGTTTAGTATCCACAGATATTTATTTAATATTAAACTGATTTACAGATTGAAGACAAAGTTAATTGTGAATAAAGTGAATCAAAGTGCATGATTTGAAGTGATTTTGTTTTGTTTTAAACGACTCAAAGTTGTTGATTACAATCAAACTGATTTGTTCTTTTTTCATTTACGTAAATAGATATATGTATCTATGTATTTGAGATTATCTAGTTAGTTTTTAATAACGAGTCCGGGAGTGTAAACATAAGTTTTAAGTTGGGTTTGATTTTTTTTTATTTTTGGTATTCCAGGGTTTATTTTTGTATTATATGTTAATGCTTTTATTAATTAATTTCATTTACCTATGTATGTACTTTTATTTAAATTTGGTCTATTTTTTATTATTTTGTTTATTGATTAATTTAGCATATATCTCATAACTTCTTATCCATTTATTAACCAAATTTAAATTTTCAGCAATTGAATAGTTCGAAAAAAGAGTAAAATGTCTTGGAAAAGAATAAAGTATGCAATTGGAAATTGTCAAGCAACAAAAAATGAGTATCCAGACATTAAATTGTTTGCTTTCCCAAATAAAGGTACCGATAAATATCGAGAATGGCTAGCTTTAGCAGAAGAGTCACAGGAACACATAAAAAGTCTTAAAAGGCCTTTTATATGCAGCAAACATTTTAAGAGCTGCTTTATTGGAAAGAACAAATTAAAATTAAATGCTTATCCGTCACTCTTTTTAAAAAGTAATGAAAACGTTTCTGTTTCTGGTGATGGTTCCGTTTGTTTTGATCCAAACAATGCCAAAATAACATATTTAAAACGGAATACAACTTCTTTGAATTCCAATGAAGCTACGTGTGAAGAATTAAATCTAGCTTCAAAAAGATTATTAAACATACAGAAAAGCTACAATCCGTCTGGAACGGATCGTCTGATACCCTATCCTTCTCTCTATAAAGTGGGCGTGGCCAAATTGCATTTTGTACTCAAATATAGCTATAATGTCGAACGTTTGAGGATGTTACATGTAAAATTTTATGAAAATCGGTTTTTCGATGAAAACGCCCCCAAAAAGTGGGCGTGGCCAAAACTGTTCTATGGGTGAATTATAGGGAATCTGAATACCCAAATATTTGGTCTTAACAAAATTTTTCGGTTTCATATAATTTAGTGAAGTTATAGAAAAGTAGGCGTGGCAGTGGGCGGATGTAAAAAAAATTTACACTTGCATTGAATATTTTTCTTGAAAGCCCAGATATGAAATTTCAGCGTCCTAGTTAAAAATTTAAGGCCCAAAAATCGGTTTTGTGATAAAAACGCCCCCAAAAAGTGGGCGTGGCCAAAACTTTTGTATGGGTGGATTGTAGTGAATCTGAATGCCTAAATATTTGGTCTGAACAAAATTTTTCGGTTTCATATAATTTAGTGAAGTTATGAAAAAGTGGGCGTGGCAGTGGGCGGATTTCAAAAATTTTTACACTTGTACTGTATCTTTTTCTCAGAAGCCCAGATATGAAATTTCATCGTCCTAGCTCAAAATTTAAGGCCCAAAAAGCGGTGACATACGGACGGACGGACGGACGGACGGACGGACGGTCATCGCTCAATCGATTTCGCTATTGATGCTGATCACGAATATATATACTTTATAGGGTCTATCTCGATTATTTCTCTATGTTACAAACTATGTGTCAAACTTAATATACCCTTAGGATAGGGTATAAAAAAACGTTTAAGTGTTGACGTTCAATTTACATGTGCAAACTGCGAATCCCATATAAAAACGCAATCCTTTTATATGAAAAGAATTGGAAAGCTTAAAAAAATTAACAAAAGCCTTAGAATGAAAATAAAAGGAAGTCGAAAACCGAAATCAAACTTGTATAAGAAAATTCTGCGCTTACAAGCGGATAAGAAAACTTTTCAAGCGCTTGCTAACCAAGACGTACAAGAGAAAATTGTCTTTTTACCTGGCTTGAATCAAAATACAAGAACATTTGCGAAACTCATTCTATCATTCTATAAGAATACACAGAAGAAGAAAAGTGGATTTCGCAGTGTATTTTTTTCCGTTCGTCTGCAGGCTACAACTTTTTGAGAGATCAGTTGGAACTAGTTAGTTAGTTAAAAAGTGATTTATTTAGCATATTTCTTCGTTATAAATTCACAATTTTTGCAATGGCTTAAGCCGTCAGCCAAAAAAGAGAGTTAATACAAAATACATATACATACATATATCTGTTTTGCATTAAAATTTACTTCTTTACTTTACTGTTTTTTATTTTATTTAAAATAAAATAAAAGTGTAGTGCAGGCAGTCTTAACGAAACTAACCAATATTGACCAGTTTTTACAATTTAATATTGTAACTAGTTCATGCGTTGAAAGATAGGTTTTTCCCCAATGAGCACGTCTGATAGCGTTTAGGCTTGGACATACTTCTATAAAATGCGAAATATCCTCTCTTGATCTTTGGTTGCAAAGCGTGCATTCCTCACTGCTATTGTTTCTGTGTGGGATATAGTTGAGACACAAGAGTTCACCCCTCACTTTGAAAATAGTGGAAATCGTGTCGATGGAATTACTTACTTACTTAACAGGCTCCCGACCCGTGAAGAGTCTAGGCCTGAGACACGGCAGCCTTCCACTCTCTTCGATCCCGGGCACGCTGCTTCCAGTTATCTAGAACAAGCGCTCTGGCATCCGCGATAGCTTGATCCTTAAAACGGAGGTTCGGTGTTCCTTGTCTTCTCGAACCTGGGGGCTGTAATTCGAAGATCCTTTTTGCTGGAGCAATATTGTCCATTCGCTCGATGTGGTTGAGCCAGTGTAGTCGACGTGTTTTGGCTTTTTGGGCTACATCCACATCTTGGTACAGCTCATAGAGTTCGCGGTTATATCTTCTCCTCCATTCGCCCTCCTCGCATACGGGACCGAATATCCGACGAAGAATTTTTCTTTCGAAAGTGTTCAATATCTGCTCTGCTTTCCTGCTTATCGTCCAACACTCGGCTCCATACAGCAGAACTGGCAGGATCAAAGTTTTGTAGAGCAAACATTTCGTCTTCCGAGTTAGGAGTTTTGACCCCATTTGTTTCGCCAAACCGAAGTAGCAGCGGTTTCCTAGGGTAAGTCTTCGTCGAATCTCCATTAAGTTGTCAGTCGTGGAGCTGATATTTACTCCGAGGTAGGTAAACTCCTTAACCACTTCGAAGTTACTGTTGCCAACAGTGACGTTTTGTCCTAGGCGGTGGACAGATGCTTCTTTATTTGTTGACAACATGTACTTGGTTTTGTCCTCATTCACTTCAAGGTCAACTCGTTTCGCCTCTTCTTCAATTGCCGTAAAAGCCTCTAATACGGCGCGCTGGGAGCGACCGATGATGTCGATGTCGTTTGCGTATCCCAGCAACTGGACAGATTTGTTGAAGATAGTGCCTTCCGTGTTCACACCTGCCCTGCGCACTATCTGTTCCAGCACAAGATTGAAGAAGTCACATGATAGCGCATCCCCTTGCCGAAATCCGGTGCATGTTTGGAATAGTTCAGAGGAACTGTTGCCGAATTGCACGTTGCACCGCTTGTTATCCAGCGTCACGCGGCACAGCTGGATCAGTTTAGCCGGGATCCCGAATTCGGCCATCACCTTGTAGAGCTCAAGACGATGAATGCTATCATATGCGGCTTTAAAGTCGATGAAGAGATGGTGAGTCTCGACTTGAAATTCGTCTCTCTCTACCTGCCCATTAAGTAGCTGCTGGAAATGCTGCTTAAATACATCTACTAATTCCTGTGCTTCGGTGACTAGGTTTCCTTCACTGTTTCGAAGAGCCTGCGTTCCGGGCTTGAAGCCAGCTGCCAGTTGCTTGGCTTTCCTGAAAAACATCCGGATGTTGTTCCTATCGTGGGACTCTTCGATATCCTTGAGCTGGGAGGCTGCGTGGGCCCTTTTCTTCTTACGCAGGATCTTCTTCTCCTCCCTTCTTCTGGTTCGATACTCTTCTCTCTCTGTGTGCATTTTATGTCACCTTTTTCCGGCGTACGCATTCATCATCATACCAAGGGCTCTTTTTGGGTGGTGGCTGGTAGCCTATGGTGGTCTCTGGTACCCCTTTGATGATGTCGCGATACTGGTTCCACAGATTGTTGGCGTTTGTGGATGGTGAATGCACAGCGGAGAGTCTCTCACTCAGGCGCTCCCTGTAGGCTCTGGCTACTCCAGACGTGCTAAGTCTTCCAACGTTGAATTTATTTTTCTAGGCGGTCTGCAGCTTCTTCTCATTGGATAGTCGAGGTCTGAACTTAGCTGCAACTAGAAAATGGTCAGAGTCGACGTTTGCCCCTCTGAACGTTTGCACATTCAGAATGTTGGATGCCTGCCTCGCATCTATTAGCACGTGGTCGATTTGGTTGGCGGTTCGACCATCTGGAGAGCGCCAGGTTGCTGTGTGGATTCGTAGTCTTGGAAACCTAGTGCTACTTATCACCGTGTTACGAGCTGCTGCAAAATCGATTAGGCGGAAGCCGTTGTCTGTTGTCGTGTGCTTTCCAACTAATCCGCCGAAGATGTTTTCCTTACCGATTTTGGCATTGAAGTCCCCGAGTATGATTTTGACATCATACTCCGGACAGGCTCAGTAGGCTTGGTCCAGGAGGTCATAAAACTCCTCATTGATAGAGTCTTCAGCTTCATCGGTAGGGGAGTGTGCACATATTATGCTGATGTTTTGAAATGTAGCCTTGATGCGGATCACAGCCAGGCAATCGCTGATCGGCTTAAAGTCAATTATCATTGAGCGTAGCCGATTTCCCACGACGAATCCGCATCCTAACATGTGCAGTCTTTTGTGAAAGCTGTAATAAATGTCGCAATTTTTCCGTTTTTGCATACCTGATCCTATCCATCGTATCACCTGGATCGCGGTAATATCTGCCTTGTACCGCGTGAGGACAGATTCAAGTTTTTGAATAGCACCAGGAGTGTACAGTGTACTTACATTCCAGGTGCATACTCTTGTTAAATAAAAACGCACTACCAATTACTATTGAACTCTTTATTTACTAAAAATCCGGAACGTCCAACCGAGTTGGGAAGTGAACTGCCACTGCGCCTTTGTATACCCTATCCTAAGGGTATATTAAGTTTGACACATAGTTTGTAACATAGAGAAATAATCGAGATAGACCCTATAAATTATATATATTCGTGATCAGCATCAATAGCAAAATCGATTGAGCGATGACCGTCCGTCCGTCCGTCCGGACGATGCTAGGACGATGAAATTTCATATCTGGGCTTCTGAGAAAAAGATACAGTACAAGTGTAAAAATTTTTTAAATCCGCCCACGCCCACTTTTTGGGGGCGTTTTCATCACAAAACCGATTTTTGGGCCTTAAATTTTTAACTAGGACGCTGAAATTTCATATCTGGGCTTCTAACGAAAAGATACAGTACAAGTGTAAATTTTTTTTACATCCGCCCACTGCCACGCCCACTTTTTCATAACTTCACTAAATTATATGAAACCGAAAAATTTTGTTTAGACCAAATACTTGGGTATTTAGATTCCCTACAATTCACCCACAGAACAGTTTTGGCCACGCCCACTTTTTGGGTTCGTTATCATCAAAAAACCTATTTTGATAAAATTTTACATGTAACATCCTCAAACGTTCGACATTATAGCTATATTTGAGTACAAAATGCAATTTGGCCACGCCCACTTTATAGAGAGGAGGATAGGGTATCATACGTTCCGTTCCAGACGGATTGTAGCTTTTCTGTATGTTTTCTTGTCGTGTTGTTTTGTGTTCGTATATTGATGTATAGGCAAATAACAGCAACTGCGGCGGAAGACTTCGTGTTGTTATAGTATGTTGATGTGTAGGGAAACAACACCAACAGGGACGGTAGACTTCGTGTTGTTACAGTATGTTGATGTGTAGGGAAACAACACCAACGTCGGCGGTAGACTTCGTGTTGTTACATTCGGCCATAATCAGCAGGAAACGACCTCGTTTCCACTTCGTCGATATGATCCAGTTCAGGATCTATTTGGCACTACGGTTTCATTTTATCCGATGCCAATACGGACTGGTAGAACCTTGTTTTCCTCTGCATTCCAGGCACATCCTCAATGACATACCTATCATTAGAAAGAACAGCTGATACGATGAATGGGCCCCGATATTTCTGCTCCAATTTACGAGACTCTCCAGTCGATGGCGGCTCCGATTCAATGACTACAAGATCATCTTTGTTGTACTTAGTAGGTTTCTTAAACCGGCGATCGTATCGTTCCTTCCACTTCTTCTTTTGCTCTTCAATTTGCTTTGATGCGATTACACGGTTGGCAGCTACTGATGTGCTGGCTCGGGCTTTATCGTCTTGTAAAACTAAAAGCAACTTGTTTTGCAGGATATCCCTAGGTCTAAAATCGAAAAGGAGTTCATTGGGACTCTTAACTGTGGTGTTATTTGGAGAGGTATTTATTATCCATTGTATATTGCGATATTGCCGTGTCTTGTCCCAGTCTCGTCCAGTGTCTTTATTGGTCATAGTAGTAATTGAACTAGGTGTGCGAACAGCATTTTTAATGTGATGAATATCATTTTCAACACAATACTTTTCAAAGCCTTTGGCGGTGTAGGATGTTCCCCTATCAGTAATCAATCTTGTTGGTGTACCAAATATAAGGGTGGTTTCGTTTAAAAATGTTATTACGTGGGAAGTTTTTGTATCTCTAACCGCTTTAATAATTACGTATTTTGTGAACACGTCTGTAAGAACGACTAAGAACTGATTTCCGAAAGAACTCTTAACGAAAGGGCCTAAATGATCCAAATGGATCGTGTGAAATGGAACCGGGACGGTCTCGGAAAAATGAAGCTCTCCTTCTTTCTTTCCGCCTTGCCGTTTATTATAGCAACACTCGACACATGCTCTAATATATTTGTTTACAAATTGACGCATTCTAGGAAACCAAAACTTTTAAAAAGTTGTTGTAAGGTTCTTTCAACCCCGAAATGCCCTCGATTATCATGAAAATTTGTAATGTGTTGCGAACGTACACCCGCAGGTGTGTATGACATTTCGGAATAACATAACAGATCCGTAACTGTTTTGTTTCATTATCCTTTCTAGCCAATTTAAGTTTATTTATTATTTCTACCAACTTACAATCCTGCATTTGTAATGATAAGACCCAATCGGTGTTATTATACCCTATCCTAAGGGTATATTAAGTTTGACACATAGTTTGTAACATAGAGAAATAATCGAGATAGACCCTATAAAGTATATATATTCGTGATCAGCCTCAATAGCGAAATCGATTGAGCGATGACCGTCCGTCCGTATGTCACCGCTTTTTGGGCCTTAAATTTTGAGCTAGGACGATGAAATTTCATATCTGGGCTTCTGAGAAAAAGATACAGTACAAGTGTAAAAATTTTTTAAATCCGCCCACTGCCACGCCCACTTTTTCATAACTTCACTAAATTCCATGAAACCGAAAAATTTTGTTAAGACCAAATATTTAGGCATTCAGATTCCCTACAATCCACCCATACAAAAGTTTTGGCCACGCCCACTTTTTGGGGGCGTTATCATCAAAAAACCTATTCTGATAAAATTTTACATGTAACATCCTCAAACGTTCCACATTATAGCTATACTTGAGTACAATATGCAATTTGGCCATGCCCACTTTATAGAGAGGAGGATAGGGTATCATACGATCCGTTCCAGACGGATTGTAGCTTTTCTGTATGTTTATACCCTATCCTAAGGGTATATTAAGTTTGACACATAGTTTGTAACATAGAGAGATAATCGAGATAGACCCTATAAAGTATATACATTCGTGATCAGCATCAATAGCGAAATCGATTGAGCGATGACCGTCCGTCCGTCCGTCCGTCCGTATGTCACCGCTTTTTGGGCCTTAAATTTTGAGCTAGGTCGATGAAATTTCATATCTGGGCTTCTGAGAAAAGATACAGTACAAGTGTAAAATTTTTATAAATCCGCCCACTGCCACGCCCACTTTTCATAACTTCACTAAATTATATGAAACCGAAAAATTTTGGTAAGACCAAATATTTAGGCATTCAGATTCCCTACAATCCATCCACCACTTTTTGGGGGCGTTTTCATCAAAAACCCATTTTATTAAAATTGTACATGTAACATCCTCAAACGTTCGACATTATAGCTATATTTGAGTACAAAATGCAATTTGGCCATGCCCACTTTATAGAGAGGAGGATAGGGTATCATACGATCCGTTCCAGACGGATTGTAGCTTTTCTGTATGTTTTATGACTTCGTTCGAGCTGAGTCTAATAGTAAATGTTGCTGTTCTACATTGACCCATTTCAGCGATATTTTTAGCAAAACAATGTCTAAATTCATTTAAACAGCTCAACAAGGAAGTTATTTCGTCTTCATTAATTTTCGGGTTGTACTTGATGTCTTTGATGCCTATAGTTTCAACATTGAGGTTTTGAGAGCAATCATACGGTATTTGTTTTTGGGTTTCAAATGTCAAACGTTTGTTGTCCTTGATTACGCGTATATGGTCTTGGTCTACAAAGTCTCTGCCAATCAGAATATCTGTCTGGAGTAGTTGGTCGTCTACTACTAACAAATAGACACCTGCAGTTACCTCGTCAATAGAGATCAGAACAAATTTGCTATTCTTAATCAAACTACACTCGCTCCCAAAATCAATAAACGCAACATATGTTAAGTCATTTATTAAAATTTCCTTATGATATTCGTCGGGTAATGTAATTAAATTCAGGCGACGTTCTGTTACATTATTAGTGGTTGGTTTAGTCCTTATTGGACACTGTTCTTCAATATGGTTGGTTCTGTAGCAAATATTGCAGAGGAGACGTCGTTGTGGTTTTGGGCAATGTATAGAAATATGTCCGCGCTCTGAGCAATTAAAACAAATGCGATTATCTACTGTGTTGGAGTAAGTTACCGAAGCATTTCGTCCTGGGTACATTCTTTCCTGTCTGATATTTGGAACTTCTTGAAAGTTCATATGATACCCGAAGGAAGCCTGCGACACCTGAGTGCTTTCAAAGGACTTAATTCGAATGAGTAATTCGTTAGTTGAATTAAAAGATACGCCCGATAGTAAACTGGTAATAACAGAATTTTGCAGACCTGATATAACGTATTTGCAAATAGCTGGCATCGACAAATTAGCCTTTGCACCCATCGCACACACGGAGAAGAAGTACGATTCTAGATCTTCACCACTGCGACGAAAACGGCTAGAAAGCTGTGCGTGCACATCCGCTTCATTTACAAGACATGGAAAACTCTTAAGCAATGCCGCAGAGAACGAATCCAAAGTTTGAAATAACTGCTTCTGGCCATCGAGCCAGATTCGAGCTGATCCCTTCAATTTTGTCGCTATTGCAAATAGTATTAGTTTGTCATTCCAAGAATAAACTTCCCGCAGTGAATTGACTTTGTCGATGAACTGTGATGCTGCTAAGCCTGCGAGCTGATCAGCTGGATCAAAATTTGGCAGAATATCCATAACGTCCCGTGGATTACAAAACATTTTCATGTTTTCGTCACTGACCGGACGCTCTACACCGTTTTGCCGATATTCCTCACATTGTTTTTCTAATTCGACTACTTTTACTTGCAAGCGATTATTTTGATCTTGTAATCTTGCGACATACGATAATTCATATCGTTCGTCCATCGAATCTGGTAACACGCATTCATTAAACGCAGCACCGCTTGCACTACGATTATTCTCCCTATACCAATCTATGAGCAGTCTCTCTCTAAGTTCATCTAACCTACCACGCACAGTTAATTTTCTCGCTTTAAGATGTTCTTTAACAAGTTTTGTTGTCATTGTCCTTATAGTTTGTTCTGTCACACACACCGAGAATTACCCAACGAACGAGAGGAAGGAGAGGAAGATAGTCAAAGGGGCAATATTTTTTTGGAAAAGGAAATAGGAAAAAAAAAGATTAAAGAAAAAAACATACAGAAAAGCTACAATCCGTCTGGAACGGATCGTCTGATACCCTATCCTCCTCTCTATAAAGTGGGCGTGGCCAAATTGCATTTCGTACTCAAATATGGCTATAAACTCGAACGTTTGAGGATGTTACATGTAAAATTTTATCAGAATAGGTTTTTTGATGAAAACGCCCCCAAAAAGTGGGCGTGGCCAAAACTTTTGTATGGGTGGATTGAAGGGAATCTGAATGCCTAAATATTTGGTCTTAACAAAATTTTTCGGTTTCACATAATTTAGTGAAGTTATGAAAAAGTGGGCGTGGCAGTGGGCGGATTTAAAAAATTTTTACACTTGTACTGTATCATTTTCTCAGAAGCCCAGATATGAAATTTCATCGTCCTAGCTCAAAATTTAAGGCCCAAAAAGCGGTGACATACGGACGGACGGACGGACGGTCATCGCTCAATCGATTTCGCTATTGATGCTGATCACGAATATATATACTTTATAGGGTCTATCTCGATTATTTCTCTATGTTACAAACTATGTGTCAAACTTAATATACCCTTAGGATAGGGTATAAACATACAGAAAAGCTACAATCCGTCTGGAACGAATCGTATGATACCCTATCCTCCTCTCTATAAAGTGGGCATGGCCAAATTGCATATTTATACTCAAATATAGCTATAATGTCGAACGTTTGAGGATGTTACATGTAAAATTTTATCAAAATAGGTTTTTTGAGGATAACGCCCCCAAAAAGAGGGCGTGGCCAAAACTTTTGTATGGGTGGATTGTAGGGAATCTGAATGCCTAAATATTTGGTCTTAACAAAATTTTTCGGTTTCATATAATTTAGTGAAGTTATAAAAAAGTGGGCGTGGCAGTGGGCGGATTTCAAAAATTTTTACACTTGTACTGTATCTTTTTCTCAGAAACCCAGATATGAAATTTCATCGTCCTAGCTCAAAATTTAAGCCCCAAAAAGCGGTGACATACGGACGGACGGACGGACGGACGGACGGTCATCGCTCAATCGATTTCGCTATTGATGCTGATCACGAATATATATACTTTATAGGGTCTATCTCGATTATTTCTCTATGTTACAAACTATGTGTCAAACTTAATATACCCTTAGGATAGGGTATAAAAAGTAGTTTGTTGCGTAGACTTGCTATGTTGTATGCAATTATTTTAAGATTACTATATTTTATAACTAAATTACTATTAATATCTAACTGACTGACGGCATTTGTGTTAAAAGTTACATTTCCGAACACTGTTCGCTACAGTTTGAGAGCCATTGTTGATGTCATTTGACACTACTTCACAAACGTCGCCAATCAGCTGCTGCAGAAACTGATGAAATTAGTCAAATTAAACAATGATTTTCAGTAATATTTTCAATATTTTCAAACTAAATTTTCGGTGAAATGGTAGCCAATAAAGAAGAAATATGTAACATTCAACCCATAGTTACTAAAAACCACTGCATTTCACATGACTCTATTTTAAGACAAATTCCATTTTTAGCGAGTACAATTCAGTTTTCAATTCAATTTTTGTCGCTAAAGCGTTTATTTCCGAAAAATATTATTTTCGATTTTGAAAATATTTTATTAAGGTTTAGTTGATTATAGTATAGTTGCTACTTCGTTGTTTGTTGCGAAAGTATGTATTATGTGAGAATTTCGTATTTCACAGAGAATATTTGAAATGCTGTGCGAGTTACTCCGGGATGAGCTCTACATATATTCATTGAAAATTATTTTTGAACTCTTAAAGAAATGTGTTTTTTCATATGAATATTGGATATAAATTTGATATCCACAACGTAGATGCATATATATGTACACATAGATACGCACAGAGGTAAAAAAAAATGTGATTTCCCCTTTCATTTGAATAAGGAGGAAAAACAGAAAAAAGCTATTTCTACATACATAGCATATTTCTGTTTTTACGTGCACCTATTTCAAATGTGAGCTTTTAAGGAAGCTTTTTTTTTCTGCGGATTTTGTGTTCATTGACACTTTTTGCCATATGAATGAGACATCTGTATATTTATACCCTATCCTAAGGGTATATTAAGTTTGACACATAGTTTGTAACATAGAGAAATAATCGAGATAGACCCAAGAATGAAATGATATATGCATATATGTATGTTCGAATCACTTTGACAAAAAGTATGTGAATTTAAGTATATTTAATACTAGGCTGTCAACGAGTGCCGTACTGATATCATACGAAGACTGTGTACAAGTATGTACAAGTTAAGACGTCTGAAGAGAGTAAAGGAAACATTGAATTTGCCGTTCAAAATATAAAACGAAATATTTTACAAAATGTTTCAAATATTGAAAAGGGTCCAGTTCGTGTGGGTGCTACGTTAACTCTCAATAGGGCAAGTGAAGTGAAATCGTATTCAAACATTTTTAAAGATTTTGAGGCAACCCAAACAGAATATGAAATTTGTGAAGTAAATTTACCATCTCCAGTCCGCAAAATGCGAAGCGAATCCTATGTTGAAAACGAAGAACACGAAATTTAAATAGATGAAGTAATAAAATCTCCAAAATTTCTCAAGGGAATGCAATAAATGAAACGTTGAAACATAAAAACAAAAGCGTAGAAATTTTTTTAGAAAGTCAGATACTTCATTCAAAAAAATCAAAATGGAACTCAGATGAAAAAGATGTCTTCATGAAAACAAGAAAGAGTTGAGTTGCCTTCTCTACGAACAATAGTACGAACAAAAGTGCGGTGGTAGGATACTTTGCCATTTAAAACGGGTATTTCGACTGATATTTTGCAAATGCTGAAGAATAAACTTGCTACGATCTCCAATCGTGATAAAAAATGTAAACTTGGTTTTGATGAAATGAGTATCAAATAGAATAGGAGCATAATTCAAAGGATGCTCTTACAGCAATCATCCGGATGGAGCAAGGTGGCATGTTTATGTCGGAAATCAATCATTCAAGTCGATTGCTCTCGCTAAATCCCTTCTTAGACGGAGATGGTATTCTACGGGTCGGCGGGAGAATCAACAAGGCATCTGTTCCTGAAGATCAGCGATTCCCTATTATTCTACCAAGGACCGGTGCACTGGTGCAGTTACTGGTTAAGCAAATTCACGACAAGACGTTGCATGGTGGCACGCAACTCATGCTCCAGACCCTTCGCAATCGCTACTGGGTCCTGAATGGTAGGCAAGTAGCTCGGAGTTATCTGCACAATTGCGTTATTTGTCGACGACATCGTGCTGCCACGTTAGTTCAACAGATGGCCTCGTTACCTAAGCAGAGGGTAATTGCTGCGCGTCCCTTCTTGGCCTCAGGCGTTGATTATTGTGGACTATTTACGCTACGCATCGGAATCAAGCGGTCTCGGACGACAATTAAAACCTATTTAGCGATCTTCATCTGTTTGGGAACAAAGGCAGTCCACATGGAGGTGGTTGAAGATCTCTCCGCACAAGCATTCCTGGATGCCTTTACCCGGTTTGTAAGCCGACGAGGTCCATGCCTAGACCTATACAGCGACAACGGCACAGCGTTTGTGGGAGCTAACCGTTTGCTTCAAGAAGACTTGGCAGCTTGGCACAGTGACTACAGTCAGCAATCCCTGGCTGACATGGGAACCAGATGGCACTTTATCACTCCCAGCACTCCACATCAGGGTGGTCTGTGGGAGGCCGCCGTCAAGTCAGCAAAGTACCATTTGGTAAGATTGGTCGGCGCACAAGTCCTTTGGCGCAATCAGCTGCAGACCTTGGCAGCGTGTCTTAATTCCCGTCCCCTTACACCACTCTATGACGACCCAGAGGACAAACTTGCATTGACGCCTGGAGATTTCTTCATCGGAGCCCCCCTTATCGCTGTACCGAAGCCCAAGGTTGATGATATCCCGATCAGCTACATGAAACGATGGCAATGATTGCGGCAGATACACCAGCAGTTTTGGCGACGGTGGAGTGAAGAGTATTTATCTACATTACAGACCAGGAGTAAGTGGCAGCGGCGTCAAGGCAATATTAAGGTGGGGGATATCGTCGCCGTCCGACAAGAAAATCTGCCACCGTCTCATTGGCGCCTAGGACGAGTAGCTGAGATTCATCCGGGCAGAGATAGGCTAGTCCGTAACGTTACCCTCATAACAGCACATGGGACATGTAGCCGGGCAGTGCAGAAGCTATGCCTCCTCCTGGAGGTAAACCATTTCGAACCGGGCGGTTCGACCGGGCAGGATGTCTAAGATCCAATACCATCCGTGGGCGCCTTTGGATTGCAGTTGGCTACTCTACCGTGGTGGTCGGAGAAATTTGTACGTTGGCTGTTGTGGGCTGTCTCTTTCTGTCATCCCACTTTCTCTCCTTTTTTCTTTGTAACGTTTTTTTTTATTATTGTTTGTGTTGGACATCTACCCAGACGCACATGTCTGGTTGCGAAATAAAATTCATTTTGTATATTGACAATTTAAGTTACATACGTCGTCTTTTTATTTAATTTCCCCTACAGGTCTAAAAACTCGCTTATCCATTTGTTACAATTTATATAGGCAAATATTATGTAAAATAGTTTATTGTCCACGGTTATCTGCACCAAAGTTCGATCAAGTTGATCGATGAAGCTACATCTAATGGCCTTATTTAAGCTTTTTTTAATACCGTAAAGGCATCCTCCACTAGGTCGACCGTGGGCGTGAGTCCTCGTAGCTAGTATCCAATGTAGAGTGTAATTTTCAAAGTAAGGGTTAAATTGCTCTGTTTTCTTATCAATGAAAGTTTCAAAAAGGAAAAATATGTCTTGTTGGTTTACAAGTTCGAAAAATTCATGAAAAAGTAGTTTGTTGCGTAGACCTGCTATGTTGTATGCAATTATTTTAAGATTACTATATTTTATAACTAAATTACTATTAATATCTAACTGACTGACGGCATTTGTGTTAAAAGTTACATTTCCGAACACTGTTCGCTACAGTTTGAGAGCCATTGTTGATGTCATTTGACACTACTTCACAAACGTCGCCAATCAGCTGCTGCAGAAACTGATAAAATTAGTCAAATTAAACAATGATTTTCAGTAATATTTTCAATATTTTCAAACTAAATTTTCGGTGAAATGGTAGCCAATAAAGAAGAAATATGTAACATTCAACCCATAGTTACTAAAAACCACTGCATTTCACATGACTCTATTTTAAGACAAATTCCATTTTTAGCGAGTACAATTCAGTTTTCAATTCAATTTTTGTCGCTAAAGCGTTTATTTCCGAAAAATATTATTTTCGATTTCGAAAATATTTTATTAAGGTTTAGTTACTTACTTAGGTGGCGCTACAGTTCGGGGTGAACCTGGGCCTCAACTAACAAGCCTCTCCAGTTAGCTCGGTCCTTAGCTAACTGCCTCCAGTTGCGCACTCCAAGCTTGTTCAGGTCCCCTTCAACTAAGGCGAGGTCTTCCTCTGCTGCGTTGTCCCTCCGGGTGTGATTCGAAGACTCTTCGGGCCGGAGCACTGGTGTCCATTCGCTCTACATGTCCTAGCCATCTCAAACGACTAATGCGCAGTTTTTTGACTAGGTCGATGTCGCTGTACAGCTCGTATAGTTCGTCGTTGAATCTTCTCCTCCAAAGCCCGTCAACGCAAACGGGACCGAATATTTTGCGAAGAATTTTTCTCTCGAAACGACCGAGGATATCTTCATCCGCTTTTGATAAAGTCCAAGCTTCAGCGCCATAAAGCAGGACTGGGATGATCAAGGTCTTATATAGAGTCTCCTTAGTTGTTCGGGATAGGGCCTTACTACTCAATTGCCTTCTCAGCCCAAAGAAACAGCGATTGGCAAGAGTTATTCTTCGTTTTATTTCTGCTGAGGTGTTATTTTCAGAATTGATAGCAGAGCCGAGGTAGACAAAGTCCCTTACTACCTCAAAGTTATAGCTGTCGATTGTGACGTTCTGTCCAATTCGTCGATGTTGCGTGTCCCTTTTGGTTGACAGCATATACTTGGTTTTGCCCTCGTTTACCGTTAAACCCATTTTGGCCGCTTCTGTTTCAATACTAGCGAACGCACCGGTGACAGCCCGCTGTGTTCTTCCAATAATGTCAATATCGTCGGCATACGCTAGTAGTTGCACAGACTTTTGAAAGATTGTGCCTCCGGTGTTGGCTTGTGAGTTTCGCACAATTCTTTCAAGAACGATGTTAAAAAAATCACATGACAGCGCATCACCTTGTCTAAAACCTTTTTTGACATCAAAGGTCTCGGTGAGATCGTTACCGACCTTGATGGAGCAGCGAGAATTCTCCATCGTCATTCTGCACAATCTGACGAGTTTGGCAGGGATGCCAAAACTACACATGGCTCTGTATAACTCGTCTCTATAAATGCTGTCATATGCGGCCTTGAAATCGATAAAAAAATGGTAGGTATCGATTTGGACTTCTTGGGTTTTTTCCAGGATCTGCCGAAGTGAGAAGATTTGATCGATTGTGGACTTTCCTGGTCTGAAACCACACTGATAGGGCCCAATCAGGTTGAGTTGGGGAAGGGTTTCAGACGTTCACACAATATGGCAGATAGGATCTTATACGCGATGTTGAGGAGACTGATACCTCTGTAATTGGCGCAATTGAGGGGATCTCCTTTCTTGTGGATTGGGCAAACGGTGCTGAGATTCCATTCATCAGGCATACACTCATCTGACCAAATTTTAGAAATGAGTTGGTGTATGTTCTCTACCAGGTCATTTCCAGCTGCTTTGAATAGCTCGGCTGGTAAGCCGTCAGGTCCAGCAGCCTTGTTGGACTTAAGTTTGGATATTGCTATCCTTACTTCGTTTTGGTCAGGTGGACGGAAGTTTTGGCTATCATCGTCTATGTTGAATGATTCATTCTGCCTGACAGCGGGATGTTGGTCTTCGTCGCCGTTATACAGTCTGCAGAAGAAGTTTTTCCATATTCTCAGCACCGACTGTGACTCTACTACGAGGCTTCCTTCTTCATCTCTACAGGCTTCTGTACGGGTCTTGTTGGCCTGACACGTTCTTTTTACCTGTTGGTAAAACTTCCGTACATTTTTCCTGGAGTATAATCTCTCAATATCTTCGATCGCGCCCTTCTCGTGCGCTTTTTTCTTCTTTCGGAGAAGCCGGTGTTCTTCCCGTCTCTTCTGCTCGTAGAGCTCACGAGCAGCTCTCGTCCTTTTTTGCAGCGCCGCTTTGTATGCTTGCTGTTTAGCTGCATGTGCTTGCCGGCACTCATCGTCAAACCAGGGGTTTCTAGGTGGTGGTCGGGTGAAACCCAGCACATCAGTTGCGGCACTTCTGATGGCTTGTTGGCAGCGTTGCCACTGGTCTTCGGCGATTGATGCTGGCGGCATAGGAGTAGTTGAGAGGTTTCGGGATACGCGTTCAAATCGTCAATCGTCAAATCTTCTCACAGTAGTTCTTCTTAGTTGTGGCGTTTGGGATTTCCGCATTCGTACCTTGGCTGCAACAAGGAAATGATCCGAGTCCATGTTGGCTGCTCGGAAGGTTCGGACATCCAGAATACTGGAGGCATGCCTTGCGTCGATCGCAATGTGGTCAATTTGATTGACCGTTTGATGATCAGGAGATCGCCATGTCCCCTTGTGGATATTGAGATGAGGAAACCGTGTGCTTGCTATACTGACATTTCGCCCCGCCGCAAAGTCAATAAGCCTAAGTCCGTTGCCAGACGTGGTGTCATGTAGGCTGTGCTTTCCAATCGCCTAGGACGATTTTAACGTCATACTTAGGACATTGCTCATATGTTTTGTCGAGGAGCTCGTAGAAACTTTCTTTGGTGGCGTCATCCTTGTCCTCTGTGGGGGCATGAGCTCATATTAGGCTTATGTTCGCGAATTTAGCCTTGATGCGGATTGTCATAAGACGCTCGCTCACGTGTCGAAAGCTCAAGACTTCTTGCCTAAGTCTGCCGCGTATGACGAACCCACATCCAAATAAGCGCTGTTTCTGTTCCCTATAGCAATCACCGTAGTATACGTCACAGTTTTTCATCCTCTTTTTGCCCGGGCCATCCCATCGCACTTCCTGGATGGCGGTGATATCTGCATTGTAGCAGTCTAGGGCCTCTGCTAATTGTTCGGCTGCACGCGGCCTGTTAAGGGTCCGAACATTCCACGTGCAGATCCGAAGATCGTTGTCCTTATTTCGTTTGCTGGGGTCGTCAACAGTGGGATCATCCTTATCCGAGGCTTGTCGTTGTGTCGTAACTACTGGTTTTTTACGTGGTAGGGAAGTTACCCCGACGCACAACCCCCAACCTGGAGGACCAGTTCCTTTTTTTACCCCTAGGACAAGGGGCCGGATATTCCGGAGTCAGTACCCCGCTTCGGGGATGTGAGCGCTGCCGTTGGCCCATTAAGGGTTCATCCGCCACCAACTCTATTCCAACACCCTGACTCAGTATTGAAAATCCCTATAGACCTGGAATTCGAATATGTCGAAGCAGCTCATATAGGGATAACACTAATAGTTCGGCCTAACTGGAACTGGTTGACGCCACCGTTGATTCCATCTAGGGAATTCGTCCGCCGCCGCCTGAAGCAAGAGAAGGTGCCTTAGTGAGAAGACACTCCTCCCCCCTCTCTCGTTCGCTGCCACCAACAACCTTCCAAAGGGGTTGGTTACCCAATCTCCAGTTGAGGTACTAGGCACCCAGCAGCCACCATCGTGGAGGTGTAGAGTAGGAGTTGATAGTGAGAGGCTAAAGCGAGAACGCTTGTGTTCCCATATGTTCCGCATCACTACCCTTTGACCACTACCACTATTAAGGTTTAGTTGATTGTGCAAAATATGAGTACGGTGTCGGTGTGCCATGATGAGAGTGTATGTGATTTTCCAATACTTCGTTGTTTGTTGCGAAAGTATGTATTATGTGAGAATTTCGTATTTCACAGAGAATATTTGAAATGCTGTGCGAGTTACTCCGGGATGAGCTCTACATATATTCATTGAAAATTATTTTTGAACTCTTAAAGAAATGTGTTTTTTCATATGAATATTGGATATAAATTTGATATCCACAACGTAGATGCATATATATGTACACATAGATACGCACAAAGGTAAAAAAAAATGTGATTTCCCCTTTCATTTGAATAAGGAGGAAAAACAGAAAAAAGCTATTTCTACATACATAGCATATTTCTTTTTTTACGTGCACCTATTTCAAATGTGAGCTTTTAAGGAAGCTTTTTTTTCTGCGGATTTTGTGTTCATTGACACTTTTTGCCATATGAATGAGACATCTGTATATTTATACCCTATCCTAAGGGTATATTAAGTTTGACACATAGTTTGTAACATAGAGAAATAATCGAGATAGACCCAAGAATGAAATGATATATGCATATACATATGTATGTTCGAATCACTTTGACAAAAAGTATGTGAATTTAAGTATATTTAATACTAGGCTGTCAACGAGTGCCGTGCTGATATCATACGAAGACTGTGTACAAGTATGTACAAGTTAAGACGTCTGAAGAGAGTAAAGGAAACATTGAATTTGCCGTTCAAAATATAAAACGAAATATTTTACAAAATGTTTCAAATATTGAAAAGGGTCCAGTTCGTGTGGGTGCTACGTTAACTCTCAATAGGGCAAGTGAAGTGAAATCGTATTCAAACATTTTTAAAGATTTTGAGGCAACCCAAACAGAATATGAAATTTGTGAAGTAAATTTACCATCTCCAGTCCGCAAAATGCGAAGCGAATCCTATGTTGAAAACGAAGTACACGAAATTTAAATAGATGAAGTAATAAAATCTCCAAAATTTCTCAAGGGAATGCAATAAATGAAACGTTGAAACATAAAAACAAAAGCGTAGAAATTTTTTTAGAAAGTCAGATACTTCATTCAAAAAAATCAAAATGGAACTCAGATGAAAAAGATGTCTTCATGAAAACAAGAAAGATTTGAGTTGCCTTCTCTACGAACAATAGTACGAACAATAGTGCGGTGGTAGGATACTTTGCCATTTAAAACGGGTATTTCGACTGATATTTTGCAAATGCTGAAGAATAAACTTGCTACGATCCCCAATCGTGACAAAAAATGTAAACTTGGTTTTGATGAAATGAGTATCAAATAGAATAGGAGCATAATTCAAAGGATGCTCTTACAGCAATCATCCGGATGGAGCAAGGTGGCATGTTTATGTCGGAAATCAATCAGATCCGAAACGGCTGTGATGTTCAAGTCGATTGCTCTCGCTAAATCCCTTCTTAGACGGAGATGGTATTCTACGGGTCGGCGGGAGAATCAACAAGGCATCTGTTCCTGAAGATCAGCGATTCCCTATTATTCTACCAAGGACCGGTGCACTGGTGCAGTTACTGGTTAAGCAAATTCACGACAAGACGTTGCATGGTGGCACGCAACTCATGCTCCAGACCCTTCGCAATCGATGTCGACGACATCGTGCTGCCACGTTAGTTCAACAGATGGCCTCGTTACCTAAGCAGAGGGTAATTGCTGCGCGTCCCTTCTTGGCCTCAGGCGTTGATTATTGTGGACTATTTACGCTACGCATCGGAATCAAGCGGTCTCGGACGACAATTAAAACCTATTTAGCGATCTTCATCTGTTTGGGAACAAAGGCAGTCCACATGGAGGTGGTTGAAGATATCTCCGCACAAGCATTCCTGGATGCCTTTACCCGGTTTGTAAGCCGACGAGGTCCATGCCTAGACCTATACAGCGACAACGGCACAGCGTTTGTGGGAGCTAACCGTTTGCTTCCAGAAGACTTAGCAGCTTGGCACAGTGACTACAGTCAGCAATCCCTGGCTGACATGGGAACCAGATGGCACTTTATCACTCCCAGCACTCCACATCAGGGTGGTCTGTGGGAGGCCGCCGTCAAGTCAGCAAAGTACCATTTGGTAAGATTGGTCGGCGCACAAGTCCTTTGGCACAATCAGCTGCAGACCTTGGCAGCGTGTCTTAATTCCCGTCCCCTTACACCACTCTATGACGACCCAGAGGACAAACTTGCATTGACGCCTGGAGATTTCTTCATCGGAGCCCCCCTTATCGCTGTACCGAAGCCCAAGGCTGATGATATCCCGATCAGCTACATGAAGTTTTGGCGACGGTGGAGTGAAGAGTATTTATCTACATTACAGACCAGGAGTAAGGGGCAGCGGCGTCAAGGCAATATTAAGGTGGGGGATATCGTCGCCGTCCGACAAGAAAATCTGCCACCGTCTCATTGGCGCCTAGGACGAGTAGCTGAGATTCATCCGGGCAGATAGGCTAGTCCGTAAAGTTACCCTCATAACAGCACATGGGACATGTAGCCGGGCAGTGCAGAAGCTATGCCTCCTCCTGGAGGTAAACCATTTCGAACCGGGCGGTTCGACCGGGCAGGATGTCTAAGATCCAATACCATCCGTGGACGCCTTTGTTTGTAACATAGAGAAATAATCGAGATAGACCCTATAAAGTATATATATTCATGATCACCATCAATAGCGAAATCGATTGAGCGATGACCGTCCGTCTGTCCGTCCGTCCGTCCGTCTGTCACCGCTTTTTGGGCCTTAAATTTTGAGCTAGGACGATGAAATTTCATATCTGGGCTTCTCGGAAAAGATACAGTACAAGTGTAAAAATTTTTTAAATCCGCCCACTGCCACGCCCACTTTTTCATAACTTCACTAAATTATATGGGTGGATTGTAGGGAATCTGAATGCCTAAATATTTGGTCTTAACAAAATTTTTCGGTTTCATATAATTTAGTGAAGTTATGAAAAAGTGGGCGTGGCAGTGGGCGGATTTAAAAAATTTTTACACTTGTACTGTATCTTTTCGTCATAAGCCCAGATATGAAATTTCAGCGTTCTAGTTAATAATTTAAGGCCCAAAACTCGGTTTTGTGATGAAAACGCCCCCAAAAAGTGGGCGTGGCCAAAACTTTTGTATGGGTGGACTGAAGGGAATCTGAATGCCTAAATATTTGGTCTTAGCAAAATTTTTCGGTTTCATATAATTTAGTGAAGTTATGAAAAAGTTGGCGTGGCAGTGGGCGGATTTAAAAAATTTTTACACTTGTACTGTATCTTTTTCTCAGAAGCCCAGATATGAAATTTCATCGTCCTAGCTCAAAATTTAAGGCCCAAAAAGCGGTGACATACGGACGGACGGACGGTCATCGCTCAATTGATTTCGCTATTGATGCTGATCACGAATATATATACTTTATAGGGTCTATCTCGATTGTTTCTCTATGTTACAAACTATGTGTCAAACTTAATATACCCTTAGGATAGGGTATAAAAAGGAAAAATATGTCTTGTTGGTTTACAAGTTCGAAAAATTCATGAAACATACAGAAAAGCTACAATCCGTCTGGAACGGATCGTATGATACCCTATCCTCCTCTCTATTAAGTGAGCGTGGCAAAATTGCATTCTGTACTCAAATATAGCTATAATGTCGAACGTTTGAGGATGTTACATGTAAAATTTTATCAAAATAGGTTTTCTGATGATAACGCCCCCAAAAAGTGGGCGTGGCCAAAACTGTTCTACGGGTGAATTGTAGGGAATCTAAATACCCAAATATTTGGTCTTAACAAAATTTTTCGGTTTCATATAATTTAGTGAAGTTCTAAAAAAGTAGGCGTGGCAGTGGGCGGATGTAAAAAAATTGTACACTTGTACTGTATCTTTTTCTTGGAAGCCCAGATATGAAATTTCAGAGTCCTAGCTAAAAATTTAAGGCCCAAAAATCGGTTTTGTGATGAAAACGCCCCCAAAAAGTGGGCGTGGCCAAAAATTTTGTATGGGTGGATTGTAGGGAATCTGAATGCCTAAATATTTGGTCTTAACAAAATTTTTCGGTTTCATATAATTTAGTGAAGTTATGAAAAAGTGGGCGTGGCAGTGGGCGGATTTAAAAAATTTTTACACTTGTACTGTATCTTTTTCTTAGAAGCCCAGATATGAAATTTCATCGTCCTAGCTCAAAATTTAAGCCCCAAAAAGCGGTGACATACGGACGGACGGACGGTCATCGCTCAATCGATTTCGCTATTGATGCTGATCACGAATATATATACTTTATAGGGTCTATCTCGATTATTTCTCTATGTTACAAACTATGTGTCAAACTTAATATACCCTTAGGATAGGGTATAAAAAGTAGTTTGTTGCGTAGACCTGCTATGTTGTATGCAATTATTTTAAGATTACTATATTTTATAACTAAATTACTATTAATATCTAACTGACTGACGGCATTTGTGTTAAAAGTTACATTTCCGAACACTGTTCGCTACAGTTTGAGAGCCATTGTTGATGTCATTTGACACTACTTCACAAACGTCGCCAATCAGCTGCTGCAGAAACTGATGAAATTAGTCAAATTAAACAATGATTTTCAGTAATATTTTCAATATTTTCAAACTAAATTTTCGGTGAAATGGTAGCCAATAAAGAAGAAATATGTAACATTCAACCCATAGTTACTAAAAACCACTGCATTTCACATGACTCTATTTTAAGACAAATTCCATTTTTAGCGAGTACAATTCAGTTTTCAATTCAATTTTTGTCGCTAAAGCGTTTATTTCCGAAAAATATTATTTTCGATTTCGAAAATATTTTATTAAGGTTTAGTTGATTGTGCAAAATATGAGTACGGTGTCGGTGTGCCATGATGAGAGTGTATGTGAGGTTCCAATACTTCGTTGTTTGTTGCGAAAGTATGTATTATGTGAGAATTTCGTATTTCACAGAGAATATTTGAAATGCTGTGCGAGTTACTCAGGGATGAGCTCTACATATATTCATTGAAAATTATTTTTGAACTCTTAAAGAAATGTGTTTTTTCATATGAATATTGGATATAAATTTGATATCCACAACGTAGATGCATATATATGTACACATAGATACGCACAAAGGTAAAAAAAATGTGATTTCCCCTTTCATTTGAATAAGGAGGAAAAACAGAAAAAAGCTATTTCTACATACATAGCATATTTCTTTTTTTTTGTGCACCTATTTCAAATGTGAGCTTTTAAGGAAGCTTTTTTTTTCTGCGGATTTTGTGTTCATTGACACTTTTTGCCATATGAATGACACATCTGTATATTTTTTATCTGTGCTTATAACATTGAATAATTACATATGGAAGGTGACATCGATGACGACGCAGCGACGTTAGGATGAGCGGCAGTTGCGAGTATCTACTACTGTAATTATTTAATGTTTACAACAAATTGTTTGGCTCTGCTAATATGCAGGATATTTTTTTTCTCATTTATTTTTCCTTTCAATGGTCCTTTTATTGATAGAAATTATTATTATTATATATTATATATATATACTAATATTTTTATACCCTATCCTAAGGGTATATTAAGTTTGACACATAGTTTGTAACATAGAGAAATAATCGAGATAGACCCTATAAAGTATATATATTCGTGATCAGCATCAATAGCGAAATCGATTGAGCGATGACCGTCCGTCCGTCCGTCCGTCCGTCCGTCCGTATGTCACCGCTTTTTGGGCCTTAAATTTTGAGCTAGGACGATGAAATTTCATATCTGGGCTTCTGAGAAAAAGATACAGTACAAGTGTAAAAATTTTTTAAATCCGCCCACTGCCACGCCCACTTTTTCATAACTTCACTAAATTATATGAAACCGAAAAATTTTGTTAAGTCCAAATATTTAGGTATTCAGATTTCCTACAATTCACCCATAGAACAGTTTTGGCCACGCCCACTTTTAGGGGGCGTTTTCATCAAAAAACCGATTTTCATGAAATTTCACATGTAACATCCTCAAACGTTCGACGTTATAGCCATATTTGAGTACCAAATGCAATTTGGGCATGAGCACTTTATAGAAACGAGGATAGGGTATCATACGATCCGTTCCAGACGGATTGTAGCTTTTCTGTATTTATACCCTATCCTAAGGGTATATTAAGTTTGACACATAGTTTGTAACATAGAGAAATAATCGAGATAGACCATATAAAGTATATATATTCGTGATCAGCATCAATAGCGAAATCGATTGAGCGATGACCGTCCGTCCGTCCGTCCGTCCGTCCGTCCGTCCGTCCGTCCGTCCGTCCGTCCGTCCGTCCGTCCGTCCGTCCGTCCGTCCGTCCGTCCGTATGTCACCGCTTTTTGGGCCTTAAATTTTGAGCTAGGACGATGAAATTTCATATCTGGGCTTCTGAGAAAAAGATACAGTACAAGTGTAAAAATTTTTGAAATCCGCCCACTGCCACGCCCACTTTTTCATAACTTCACTAAATTATATGAAACCGAAAAATTTTGTTAAGACCAAATATTTAGGCATTCAGATTCCCTACAATCCACCCTTACAAAAGTTTTGGCCACGCCCACTTTTTGGGGGCGTTTTTATCACAAAACCGATTTTTGGGCCTTAAATTTTTAACTAGGACGCTGAAATTTCATATCTGGGCTTCCAAGAAAAATATTCAATGCAAGTGTAAATTTTTTTTACATCCGCCCACTGCCACGCCTACTTTTTTATAACTTCACTAAATTATATGAAACCGAAAAATTTTGTTAAGACCAAATATTTGGGTATTCAGATTCCCTACAATTCACCTATAGAACAGTTTTGGCCACGCCCACTTTTTGGGGGCGTTTTCATCGAAAAACCGATTTTCATACAATTTTACATGTAACATCCTCAAACGTTCGACATTATAGCTATATTTGAGTACAAAATGCAATTTGGCCACGCCCAGAGAGAGGAGGATAGGGTATCATACGATCCGTTCCAGACGGATTGTAGCTTTTCTGTATGTTTTTTTTATAATTTTTGGAGAACTTCATTGATTGCTCATTTCGTTTTACATCCCCATGCAAGTACGGCAAGGTATTCTGATATTTTTTTTGTATTTTTTGCTAACGTTGAAACCAAAATGAAATTTTGTGATTACATACATATGTAGGTTGCGAAAATAAAAAAAATCATGGCATTTCTAGGTTTGCCCTGCCAAAAGACAATAGACGGGAAGAATGGCTCAAAAATTCGGGAAATAGCTATTCTACTAAATTAATAGGGAATGAAATGATATATGCATATATGTATGTTCGAATCACTTTGACAAAAAGTATGTGAATTTAAGTATATTTAATACTAGGCTGTCAACGAGTGCCGTACCGATATCATACGAAGACTGTGTACAAGTATGTACAAGTTAAGACGTCTGAAGAGAGTAAAGGAAACATTGAATTTGCCGTTCAAAATATAAAACGAAATATTTTACAAAATGTTTCAAATATTGAAAAGGGTCCAGTTCGTGTGGGTGCTACGTTAACTCTCAATAGGGCAAGTGAAGTGAAATCGTATTCAAACATTTTTAAAGATTTTGAGGCAACCCAAACAGAATATGAAATTTGTGAAGTAAATTTACCATCTCCAGTCCGCAAAATGCGAAGCGAATCCTATGTTGAAAACGAAAAACACGAAATTTCCATAGATGAAGTAATAAAATCTCCAAAATTTCTCAAGGGAATGCAATAAATGAAACGTTGAAACATAAAAACAAAAGCGTAGAAATTTTTTTAGAAAGTCAGATACTTCATTCAAAAAAATCAAAATGGAACTCAGATGAAAAAGATGTCTTCATGAAAACAAGAAAGATTTGAGTTGCCTTCTCTACGAACAATAGTACGAACAATAGTGCGGTGGTAGGATACTTTGCCATTTAAAACGGGTATTTCGACTGATATTTTGCAAATGCTGACGAATAAACTTGCTACGATCCCCAATCGTGACAAAAAATGTAAACTTGGTTTTGATGAAATGAGTATCAAATAGAATAGGAGCATAATTCAAAGGATGACGAGGTATATGGATTCGAGGATTTTGGTGAATTCGGAAGAAGTCAAATTCTTGCAAACCACACTCTCCTTTGAACTAAATAATTCGTGGAAATAGGTACTGTTTATACCCTATCCTAAGGGTATATTAAGTTTGACACATAGTTTGTAACATAGAGAAATAATTGAGATAGACCCTATAAAGTATATATATTCGTGATCAGCATCAATAGCGAAATCGATTGAGCGATGACCGTCCGTCCGTCCGTATGTCACCGCTTTTTGGGCCTTAAATTTTGAGCTAGAACGATGAAATTTCATATCTGGGCTTCTGAGAAAAAGATACAGTACAAGTGTAAAAATTTTTGAAATCCGCCCACTGCCACGCCCACATTTTCATAACTTCACTAAATTATATGAAACCGAAAAATTTTGTTAAGACCAAATATTTAGGCATTCAGATTCCCTACAATCCACCCATACAAAAGTTTTGGCCACGCCCACTTTTTGGGGGCGTTTTCATCACAAAACCGAGTTTTTGGCCTTCAATTATTAACTAGGACGCTGAAATTTCATATCTGGGCTTCCAAGAAAAAGATACAATACAAGTGTAAAATTTTTTTACATCCGCCCACTGCCACGCCTACTTTTTTATAACTTCACTAAATTATATGAAACCGAAAAATTTTGTTAAGACCAAATATTTAGGTATACAGATTCCCTACAATTCACCCATAGAACAGTTTTGGCCACGCCCACTTTTTGGGGGCGTTTTCATCAAAAAACCGATTATGATAAAATTTTACATGTAACATCCTCAAACGTTCGACATTATAGCTATATTTGAGTACAAAATGCAATTTGGCCACGCCCACTTTATAGAGAGGAGGATAGAGTATCATACGATCCGTTCCAGACGGATTGTAGCTTTTCTGTATGTTTTTAATCTTGTGTGGATATTTAATTTGTATAGTTCAATGTATTGTAATGAGTTTGGAAATTTCCAGAAAAGAAAAAAGTCTCTTAACCAAAAAATAATGCCGAGATAAAACCCTCGTGTTTTCTTTATTTCACTTAATTCACACTTCATCTGTCAAAAAAACAAGAATTCAGTCTCCCAAAAACTTTTTCCCGTACCACTATTTATCTATTTCTCCCAATTATCAAATTCGCACAACGCCATCTAAGGTCTCGTAACACTGCCCCCTCTTTCAGGCTTGAGCCTCCGTGCCAAGCTGCTTAAATGGAGCTAGTCTATTGAAGTGCAAGATTTTCTCCCGCACCCTACTTACTTCCTACTCCACTGCTTTTGTTCACAGGTCGTAGCGATCTTTCATACGGCGAGTATTAGATAGAGAGTTGTTCGAAGCTAGCTCATGTATGATTCGAAGAGTTTCTTTAAGTTTTGCAACATAGCCACTAGAATATAATGTGTCTCCTAAGCTAACTCCCATAAAGGCTTCAACCGGAAGCCGTAATTCGCGTCCATACACCATCATTGCCGGCGTCTCCCGAGTAGTTTCGTGAATCGAGGTCCGATAAGCAAGCATTAGAAGTGGCAATTGCCTATCCCAATCACGCTGATTCAGATCGCAAAATTTTAATAAGTAGTCCAAAATTGTCCTATTGAACTGTTCGAACATTCCTTCGGATGGGGGGTGAAGAGGTGTTGTACGAGTTTTTTCTGTACCCAGACGCTGCATTACCTCTTGAAAGGGATCCGACTCGAAATTTCGGCCTTGCTCGCTATGTAACTGCAGAGGAATTCCATGACGAGAGAAAACATTGTCAACTAAGACACTGGCAACAGTTTCGGCTGTTGGGTCAGGAATCGCGAAACACTCCGGCCACTTTGTAAAATAATCCATAAACGCCAAAATGTATCGATTTCCCCAGTCAGATCTTGGTAGCGAACCCAGGACATCGAGCTCGCCTGGTTGGGATTGGACCTTTTCTAGCTCGACATATCAAGCAGTTATGGCACCAAATACGTACATCTTCCGAACAGCCAATCCAGTAAAAGGCACTCTTCAGTTTCTGTAGCGTTTTACTTACTCCAAAATGTCCTCCAGCAGGGCTTTCGCGAACATGCGTCAGAATAGCATTTCGAGTTTCGTAAGGAACTAGGATTTGTAGAACTGTAGACTTTTTTTTAAAGAATTTTCGGCATATAACTCCATCCTGGATAAGGAGAGTCTCCCACATGGTCCAGTAAGCCTTGACATCTGGGTGCAAATGCCGTATCTTTTCCTTAGCTGGCCCATCAAACAGTCATGCTCTAACCATCATCTCTCAGCCTCGTTGACATGTCATCTGGAATCTTAACAAAATTTACCTGTATAAGTCGCATGCAATGTTAGCAATGGTTGGGAAGACATGGCCTTCTGGACAGTGCGTCTGCATTCCCGTGCTTGCTTCCAGGACGATGTTGAATTGTAAACTCAAAAGCCACTAAAAACTCAATCCATTGAGCCACTTGACCTTCGGGCTCTTTAAAGTTTAAAAGCCATCGTAAAGAAGCATGTTCGGTGCGGACGGTGAAAGAACGCCCAGGCAGGTACGGTTGGAAATGTTTGATGCCCTTCATAACTGCCACTAACTCCTTTCGAGTAACACAGTAGTTCACCTCTGATTTGCTAAATGTTTTGCTATAAAACTCAATAACCTTCTCCTCCGCGCTTTGGACCTGTGACAGAATCGCACCACACGCGAACTGACTGCCATCTGTGTCCAAGATAAACGGATTCTTGTTGTTAGGTAAAGCTTTGTTAGTGGTTTGGCTATTGCAGAAAACGACTGAATAAATCACCTGTAATAGGCACAGAGTTCCTATTGGGGCTTGTACCATGTTCGGAAACTGTACTATGTCCCAAAAATGTGACGCTCCTTTGACAAAGAACACATTTTGAAGGAGAAATTTTCAAACTAGCTGATGGTATTCTTTTGAATACGGTTTCAAGGTTTTGTAAAAGCTGACTGAACGAACTGCCATGGACGATGACATCATCCAGGTATACCAGAAATACTTGAAATGGGAGATCTCTCAGCCCGATTTCCATAAGGCGTTGGAAGGTGGCTGGGGCGTTACAAAGCCCGAAAGGCATTACGTTGAACTCCCACAGTCCAGCTCGTACGCTAAATGCTGTTTTTTCCTTCGCTGATTCTTCCAATTCAACCTGCCAGTACCCAGATTTAGGATCGATTGTAACGAACCAGCTAGACCCAGCCAGCGCTTCCAACAACAAATCAATCCGTGGAAGAGAATAGGAGTCCTTCTTTGTCTGATTATTCAGGCTGCGATAATCAACGCAGAATCGGTAGGTGCCATCTTTTTTCGAATGATGACCAAGGACTCCGGGATGGTTGAATTATCCCTTCCTTCTCCATTTGAATGATGAGATTGTTTGCCTCTTCTCGTCTAGCCCAAGGTAACCAACGTGCTGATTGTTTAATTGGCTTTGAGTCCCCTGTATCAATCTCGTGCCGTAGTAGGTGGGTTCTACCCAGTTCGTTCGAAGAATAAGCGAATAGTGAACGGTATCTCCCGATTAAGCTCTTCAGTCCCATTCGTTGATTTTCCTCCAAAAGATGATGCGCTGAGGTTATAGGTCGCCCTCCGTAAAATTAGGTTCGAAAATTTCCACCAACTTGCAGTTCGCCAGAGATACGTCGTCGTCAAGAAGGTGATCCGACATCGCTTCCGAGGATAGACTTCGAAGAGAGATTTTACTATTTGGTAGTTTTAAGAACATTAATTGAAAATCAACTATACAGCCATGTTCTTTTAAGAAATCGACTCCCATGATGCAGTCTTCCGCAATTAGCAACAAATACCCTGGTGTTAAAGAAATGGGTTCCCATGCGAATGGTTACTGTGGTAGTCCCATGGATAGGAGTGAGATCGGCAGTAACGCCACGAATGAAAGTAGAACAAGGAATTAGCCGCTGCCGATTGGATTCGATAAGCATCTGAGGATGAACAATGGTACCGGCTGCACCCGTGTCGGTTATAAGATGACATTGCTTTTCTTCAATATAGCCTTTCACAAATAATGACGATTCTTTAGTAGACTTTAGATGGATAAGTGGAACTTTTGTTGAAGTTATCGCTGACTCTTGCTCCTCGGAGCCAGCATCCGTTAGTTTAAAGTTTGATCTGAATGGGATGAGTGAGATGTTTGTTTTAAAAGGAACTCGTTTCCCCCCTACTAAGGTTATATTTTTAGCCTGTAAATTTGGAGAACCATTAGCAATTTCAAATTCAATAATCTGACCCACTTGGAACTCGGGGATTCCTTTAACATTATCTGTTTGTACGTCTTATGTCTTATGTACGTAGACATTGTATTGTCAAACAAGAAAAAAGAATGCATTTAGACATTTAATTGTCTACTATGGTTTGCATCAAAAAGAAAAAACAACCTTTAGACATTTAATCGTCTAATATGGTTGAAAAGACACTTTTCCTTCGTTAAGAAAGTATGTTAAGGTTTTTCGAATCTCGAAAACTTCATTTGCCCTGTTATTTCTTCCACATCTACGAACAGACAACAGATTGTTGCTTTCCTGACGCCACATACCATCAATGCGCTCACCATCTATTCCGTACGAATCGCAATAGTTTTCGGGGCAATACGAATTGCAGTTGACAGTATCCGTCAATTTTAGAAAATTGTGCAAAATGGTACAATCAAGAACAACTTTGTCTGCATTCTTTGGGTGGAACTCTATGCTTTTTCCCAGAATACGCCAGCGAGCTGCTAGGATTCCGAAAGTGTTCTCAATGACTCGTCGTGCTCTCGAAAATTGAAAACCTCTTCCGGCTTGTTGAGTAGAATCCCAGGGTATGGTCGCATCAGATTTTTGCGTAACGGAAAAGCACTGTCACCAACAGAGTAGTATAGCACAACCCTCTCCGAATTCGGCAGCTTTTCTGTTGTTGGTAGCTTTTCATCGTTTTCAAAAATTTTTTTCCCGACTGCAGAATTCCGGAAAATGCCAGCATCACTCTGTCTCCCGAATGCTCCAACATCGACAGCCGTAAATGTGTAATTTGCATCGCAGATAGCTAGCAAAATGATGCTAAGATAGCCTTTGTAATTTATGTATTTGGAGCCTGAGTTTGGTGGACGTTTAATTTCAATGTGTTTGCCATCTATACTACCAACGCAGTGAGGCATGTTCCACCGATCGATGAACTGCTCGCTGGTATGTTTCCAGTCACATGGGTTGAATTCTGGCATGTATACTGGTGACAATACATCCCAAAATACCTCACATACTTCGATAATAATTTTTATTACCGTAGACACACCCATACGGAAAGACCAAGCCAAATAGTTTGGTGACTCCTTTTGATAAGCACCTGCAAAACAAAGGAACATTAGGATCCGAGAAATATTTGTCTTAGACGACATACATAAGTATTACCAGCATTCTGCATTCCGCATTTATTGGCTTTCTAATCGACGTCTTCGTCAAAGATTTTTGGATTAAACTCAGCAGAATATCGTACTGCACTCTATTCATTGGTGTTGATTTGAAAAATAGGTCCGGGTCATGATATTTAATAAAACGGAATGTGGTTTCGTAGAATCCTTTTGTTTTCCTTTCTTGATACAAAGGACGCACCCACCATCTCCTCTTTATACCCTATCCTAAGGGTATATTAAGTTTGACACATAGTTTGTAACATAGAGAAATAATCGAGATAGACCCTATAAAGTATATATATTCGTGATCAGCATCAATAGCGAAATCGATTGAGCGATGACCGTCCGTCCGTATGTCACCGCTTTTTGGGCCTTAAAGTTTGAGCTAGGACGATGAAATTTCATATCTGGGCTTCTGAGAAAAAGATACAGTACAAGTGTAAAATTTTTTTAAATCCGCCCACTGCCACGCCCACTGTTTCATAACTTCACTAAATTATATGAAACCGAAAAATTTTGTTAAGACCAAATATTTAGGCATTCAGATTCCCTACAATCCACCCATACAAAAGTTTTGGTCACGCCCACTTTTTGGGGGCGTTTTCATCACAAAACCGATTTTTGGGCCTTAAATTTTTAACTAGGACGCTGAAATTTCATATCTGGGCTTCTAACGAAAAGATACAGTACAAGTGTAAATTTTTTTCACATCCGCCCACTGCCACGCCTACTTTTTTATAACTTCACTAAATTATATGAAACCGAAAAATTTTGTTTAGACCAAATACTTGGGTATTTAGATTCCCTACAATTCACCCACAGAATAGTTTTGGCCACGCCCACTTTTTGGGGGCGTTATCATCAAAAAACCTATTTTGATAAAATTTTACATGTAACATCCTCAAACGTTCGGCATTATAGCTATATTTGAGTACAAAATGCAATTTGGCCACGCAAACTTTATAGGGAGGAGGATAGGGTATCAGACGATCCGTTCCAGACGGATTGTAGCTTTTCTGTATGTTTTTTTCTTTCAGCAGTTTGTATGTTGAGTAACACATTTAGAGCACTGTTACAAGAAACGCTACTTCTTCCCGGTCATTATTCATTTTAATTTAATAATTTTATTTGTTTCACAACACTATTAACAAAACCTTTCAAATTGCGAATATCAACACAAACAGAATTGCCATCAGCTGACTTTTGTTTGACAGAAACGAAATTTTTTGAAATGGCGACACACAATCTGACAGGTTCTACTATCGACACAGCTACCCGACACACGACACACCATTCTATCGGGCAGTAAGTAAATCAACAGTTCACAATTCATTTATGTATTCCTTTAGTAATTATTTATCTCCGCTAAAAATTAGTTCTAACTGGTTTATGTTATTCTTTTGCTATTACTTATTTCATTTCCATTATGAAAGTAAATAAATTTATTTATATATAAATGTCGAAAATTAATATCTCGGACACAGTCCTACGGGATTATATTAAATCTTAAGAAGAGTTGAAAAATAAACTAAAAGAATACAATCTAAGTAAAGTAATAAAGCAGGCCCAAATTAATGTGGAACTTCAACCAATTATATTTCCTTTGAATCTGTTATAAACAATCATAATTGAAAACATACAGAAAAGCTACAATCCGTCTGGAACGGATCGTATGATACCCTATCCTCCTCTCTATAAAATGGACGTGGCCAAATTGCATTTTGTACTCAAATATAGCTATAATGTCGAACGTTTGAGGATGTTACATGTAAAATTTTATCAAAATAGGTTTTTTGATGATAACGCCCCCAAAAAGTGGGCGTGGCCAAAACTGTTCTATGGGTGAATTGTAGGGAATCTAAATACCCAAATATTTGGTATTAACAAAATTTTTCGGTTTCATATAATTTAGTGAAGTTATAGAAAAGTAGGCGTGGCAGTGGGCGGATTTAAAAAACATTTACACTTCTACTGTATCTTTTCGTCAGAAGCCCAGATATGAAATTTCTGCGTCCTAGTTAAAAATTTAAGGCCCAAAAATCCGTTTTGTGATGAAAACGCCCCCAAAAAGTGGGCGTGGCCAAAACTTTTGTATGGGTGGATTGTAGGGAATCTGAATGCCTAAATATTTGGTCTTAACAAAATTTTTCGGTTTCATATAATTTAGTGAAGTTATGAAAAAGTGGGCGTGGCAGTGGGCGGATTTAAAAAAATTTTACACTTGTACTGTATCTTTTTCTCAGAAGCCCAGATATGAAATTTCATCGTCCTAGCTCAAAATTTAAGGCCCAAAAAGCGGTGACATACGGACGGACGGACGGACGGACGGTCATCGCTCAATCGATTTCGCTATTGATGCTGATCACGAATATATATACTTTATAGGGTCTATCTCGATTATTTCTCTATGTTACAAACTATGTGTCAAACTTAATATACCCTTAGGATAGGGTATAATAACACCGATTGGGTCTTATCATTACAAATGCAGGATTGTAAGTTGGTAGAAATAATAAATAAACTTAAATTGGCTAGAAAGGATAATGAAAGAAAACAGTTACGGATCTGTTATGTTATTCCGAAATGTCATACACACCTGCGGGTGTACGTTCGCAACTCATTACAAATTTTCATGATAATCGAGGGCATTTCGGGGTTGAAAGAACCTTACAACAACTTTTTAAAAGTTTTGGTTTCCTAGAATGCGTCAATTTGTAAACAAATATATTAGAGCATGTGTCGAGTGTTGCTATAATAAACGGCAAGGCGGAAAGAAAGAAGGAGAGCTTCATTTTTCCGAGACCGTCCCGGTTCCATTTCACACGATCCATTTGGATCATTTAGGCCCTTTCGTTAAGAGTTCTTTCGGAAATCAGTTCTTAGTCGTTCTTACAGACGTGTTCACAAAATACGTAATTATTAAAGCGGTTAGAGATACAAAAACTTCCCACGTAATAACATTTTTAAACGAAACCACCCTTATATTTGGTACACCAACAAGATTGATTACTGATAGGGGAACATCCTACACCGCCAAAGGCTTTGAAAAGTATTGTGTTGAAAATGATATTCATCACATTAAAAATGCTGTTCGCACACCTAGAGCTAATGGGCAGGTTGAGCGCACAAATCGAACACTTCTTAGTTCAATTACTACTATGACCAATAAAGACACTGGACGAGACTGGGACAAGACACGGCAATATCGCAATATACAATGGATAATAAATACCTCTCCAAATAACACCACAGTTAAGAGTCCCAATGAACTCCTTTTCGATTTTAGACCTAGGGATATCCTGCAAAACAAGTTGCTTTTAGTTTTACAAGACGATAAAGCCCGAACCAGCACATCAGTAGCTGCCAACCGTGTAATCGCATCAAAGCAAATTGAAGAGCAAAAGAAGAAGTGGAAGGAACGATACGATCGCCGGTTTAAGAAACCTACTAAGTACAACAAAGATGATCTTGTAGTCATTGAATCGGAGCCGCCATCGACTGGAGAGTCTCGTAAATTGGAGCAGAAATATCGGGGCCCATTCATCGTATCAGCTGTTCTTTCTAATGATAGGTATGTCATTGAGGATGTGCCTGGAATGCAGAGGAAAACAAGGTTCTACCAGTCCGTATTGGCATCGGATAAAATGAAACCGTAGTGCCAAATAGATCCTGAACTGGATCATATCGACGAAGTGGAAACGAGGTCGTTTCCTGCTGATTATGGCCGAATGTAACAACACGAAGTCTACCGCCGACGTTGGTGTTGTTTCCCTACACATCAACATACTGTAACAACACGAAGTCTACCGTCCCTGTTGGTGTTGTTTCCCTACACATCAACATACTATAACAACACGAAGTCTTCCGCCGCAGTTGCTGTTATTTGCCTATACATCAATATACGAACACAAAACAACACGACAATAAAACATACAGAAAAGCTACAATCCATCTGGAACGGAACGTATGATACCCTATCCTCCTCTCTATAAAGTGGGCGTGGCCAAATTGCATTTTGTACTCAAATATAGCTATAATGTCGAACGTTTGAGGATGTTACATGTAAAGTTTTATCAAAATAGGTTTTTTGATGATAACGAACCCAAAAAGTGGGCGTGGCCAAAACTGTTCTGTGGGTGAATTGTAGGGAATCTAAATACCCAAGTATTTGGTCTAAACAAAATTTTTCGGTTTCATATAATTTAATGAAGTTATGAAAAAGTGGGCGTGGCAGTGGGCGGATGTAAAAAAAATTTACACTTGTACTGTATCTTTTTCTTGGAAGCCCAGATATGAAATTTCAGCGTCCTAGTTAAAAATTTAAGGCCCAAAACTCGGTTTTGTGATGAAAACGCCCCCAAAAAGTGGGCGTGGCCAAAACTTTTGTGTGGGTGGATTGTAGGGAATCTGAATGCCTAAATATTTGGTCTTAACAAAATTTTTCGGTTTCATATAATTTAGTGAAGTTATGAAAAAGTGGGCGTGGCAGTGGGCGGATTTCAAAAATGTTTACACTTGTACTGTATCTTTTTCTCAGAAGCCCAGATATGAAATTTCATCGTCCTAGCTCAAAATTTAAGGCCCAAAAAGCGGTGACATACGGACGGACGGACGGTCATCGCTCAATCGATTTCGCTATTGATGCTGATCACGAATATATATACTTTATAGGGTCTATCTCGATTATTTCTCTATGTTACAAACTATGTGTCAAACTTAATATACCCTTAGGATAGGGTATAAACATACAGAAAAGCTACAATCCGTCTGGAACGGATCGTATGATACCCTATCCTCCTCTCTATAAAGTGGGCATGGCCAAATTGCATATTGTACTCAAATATAGCTATAATGTCGAACGTTTGAGGATGTTACACGTAAAATTTTATCAAAATAGGTTTTTTGATGATAACGCCCCCAAAAAGTGGGCCTGGCCAAAACTGTTCTATGGGTGAATTGTAGGAAATCTGAATGCCTAAATATTTGGTTTCAAAATTTTTCGGTTTCATATAATTTAGTGAAGTTATGAAAAAGTGGGCGTGGCAGTGGGAGGATTTCAAAATTTTTTACACTTGTACTGTATCTTTTTCTCAGAAGCCCAGATATGAAATTTCATCGTCCTAGCTCAAAATTTAAGGCCCAAAAAGCGGTGACGGACGGACGGACGGACGGACGGACGGTCATCGCTCAATCGATTTCGCTATTGATGCTGATCACGAATATATATACTTTATATGGTCTATCTCGATTATTTCTCTATGTTACAAACTATGTGTCAAACTTAATATACCCTTAGGATAGGGTATAAAAAGAGTTATATACATATATGTGGGTTTTTATACCTGGTGGAGGTGGAGAAAAAATTGTGACCTTGTTTATTGGGTATAGTAAATACAAAATAAAACCGCTAAAACTAAATTTGCTTTGCATTTACTGATTGATGTAAAGTGAACCAGTTGCAAGATTTCAGAGTGATTTTTATTTGTTTAGTATCCACAGATATTTATTTAATATTAAACTGATTTACAGATTGAAGACAAAGTTAATTGTGAATAAAGTGAATCAAAGTGCATGATTTGAAGTGATTTTGTTTTGTTTTAAACGACTCAAAGTTGTTGATTACAATCAAACTGATTTGTTCTTTTTTCATTTACGTAAATAGATATATGTATCTATGTATTTGAGATTATCTAGTTAGTTTTTAATAACGAGTCCGGGAGTGTAAACATAAGTTTTAAGTTGGGTTTGATTTTTTTTTATTTTTGGTATTCCAGGGTTTATTTTTGTATTATATGTTAATGCTTTTATTAATTAATTTCATTTACCTATGTATGTACTTTTATTTAAATTTGGTCTATTTTTTATTATTTTGTTTATTGATTAATTTAGCATATATCTCATAACTTCTTATCCATTTATTAACCAAATTTAAATTTTCAGCAATTGAATAGTTCGAAAAAAGAGTAAAATGTCTTGGAAAAGAATAAAGTATGCAATTGGAAATTGTCAAGCAACAAAAAATGAGTATCCAGACATTAAATTGTTTGCTTTCCCAAATAAAGGTACCGATAAATATCGAGAATGGCTAGCTTTAGCAGAAGAGTCACAGGAACACATAAAAAGTCTTAAAAGGCCTTTTATATGCAGCAAACATTTTAAGAGCTGCTTTATTGGAAAGAACAAATTAAAATTAAATGCTTATCCGTCACTCTTTTTAAAAAGTAATGAAAACGTTTCTGTTTCTGGTGATGGTTCCGTTTGTTTTGATCCAAACAATGCCAAAATAACATATTTAAAACGGAATACAACTTCTTTGAATTCCAATGAAGCTACGTGTGAAGAATTAAATCTAGCTTCAAAAAGATTATTAAACATACAGAAAAGCTACAATCCGTCTGGAACGGATCGTCTGATACCCTATCCTTCTCTCTATAAAGTGGGCGTGGCCAAATTGCATTTTGTACTCAAATATAGCTCTAGTGTCGAACGTTTGAGGATGTTACATGTAAAATTTTATGAAAATCGGTTTTTTGATGAAAACGCCCCCAAAAAGTGACCAAAACTGTTCTATGGGTGAATTGTAGGGAATCTGTATACCTAAATATTTGGTCTTAACAAAATTTTTCGGTTTCATATAATTTATTGAATTTATAAAAAAGTAGGCGTGGCAGTGGGCGGATGTAAAAGAAATGTACACTTCTACTGTATCTTTTCGTCATAAGCCCAGATATGAAATTTCAGCGTCCTAGTTAATAATTTAAGGCCCAAAAATCGGTTTTGTGATAAAAACGCCCCCAAAAAGTGGGCGTGGCCAAAACTTTTGTATGGGTGGATTGTAGTGAATCTGAATGCCTAAATATTTGGTCTGAACAAAATTTTTCGGTTTCATATAATTTAGTGAAGTTATGAAAAAGTGGGCGTGGCAGTGGGCGGATTTCAAAAATTTTTACACTTGTACTGTATCTTTTTCTCAGAAGCCCAGATATGAAATTTCATCGTCCTAGCTCAAAATTTAAGGCCCAAAAAGCGGTGACATACGGACGGACGGACGGACGGACGGACGGACGGTCATCGCTCAATCGATTTCGCTATTGATGCTGATCACGAATATATATACTTTATAGGGTCTATCTCGATTATTTCTCTATGTTACAAACTATGTGTCAAACTTAATATACCCTTAGGATAGGGTATAAAAAAACGTTTAAGTGTTGACGTTCAATTTACATGTGCAAACTGCGAATCCCATATAAAAACGCAATCCTTTTATATGAAAAGAATTGGAAAGCTTAAAAAAATTAACAAAAGCCTTAGAATGAAAATAAAAGGAAGTCGAAAACCGAAATCAAACTTGTATAAGAAAATTCTGCGCTTACAAGCGGATAAGAAAACTTTTCAAGCGCTTGCTAACCAAGACGTACAAGAGAAAATTGTCTTTTTACCTGGCTTGAATCAAAATACAAGAACATTTGCGAAACTCATTCTATCATTCTATAAGAATACACAGAAGAAGAAAAGTGGATTTCGCAGTGTATTTTTTTCCGTTCGTCTGCAGGCTACAACTTTCTGAGAGATCAGTTGGAACTAGTTAGTTAGTTAAAAAGTGATTTATTTAGCATATTTCTTCGTTATAAATTCACAATTTTTGCAATGGCTTAAGCCGTCAGCCAAAAAAGAGAGTTAATACAAAATACATATACATACATATATCTGTTTTGCATTAAAATTTACTTCTTTACTTTACTGTTTTTTATTTTATTTTAAATAAAATAAAAGTGTAGTGCAGGCAGTCTTAACGAAACTAACCAATATTGACCAGTTTTTACAATTTAATATTGTAACTAGTTCATGCGTTGAAAGATAGGTTTTTCCCCAATGAGCACGTCTGATAGCGTTTAGGCTTGGACATACTCCTATAAAATGCGAAATATCCTCTCTTGATCTTTGGTTGCAAAGCGTGCATTCCTCACTGCTATTGTTTCTGTGTGGCATATAGTTGAGACACAAGAGTTCACCCCTCACTTTGAAAATAGTGGAAATCGTGTCGATGGAATTACTTACTTACTTAACAGGCTCCCGACCCGTGAAGAGTCTAGGCCTGAGACACGGCAGCCTTCCACTCTCTTCGATCCCGGGCACGCTGCTTCCAGTTATCTAGAACAAGCGCTCTGGCATCCGCGATAGCTTGATCCTTAAAACGGAGGTTCGGTGTTCCTTGTCTTCTCGAACCTGGGGGCTGTAATTCGAAGATCCTTTTTGCTGGAGCAATATTGTCCATTCGCTCGATGTGGTTGAGCCAGTGTAGTCGACGTGTTTTGGCTTTTTGGACTACATCCACATCTTGGTACAGCTCATAGAGTTCGCGGTTATATCTTCTCCTCCATTCGCCCTCCTCGCATACGGGACCGAATATCCGACGAAGAATTTTTCTTTCGAAAGTGTTCAATATCTGCTCTGCTTTCCTGCTTATCGTCCAACACTCGGCTCCATACAGCAGAACTGGCAGGATCAAAGTTTTGTAGAGCAAACATTTCGTCTTCCGAGTTAGGAGTTTTGACCCCATTTGTTTCGCCAAACCGAAGTAGCAGCGGTTTCCTAGGGTAAGTCTTCGTCGAATCTCCATTAAGTTGTCAGTCGTGGAGCTGATATTTACTCCGAGGTAGGTAAACTCCTTAACCACTTCGAAGTTACTGTTGCCAACAGTGACGTTTTGTCCTAGGCGGTGGACAGATGCTTCTTTATTTGTTGACAACATGTACTTGGTTTTGTCCTCATTCACTTCAAGGTCAACTCGTTTCGCCTCTTCTTCAATTGCCGTAAAAGCCTCTAATACGGCGCGCTGGGAGCGACCGATGATGTCGATGTCGTTTGCGTATCCCAGCAACTGGACAGATTTGTTGAAGATAGTGCCTTCCGTGTTCACACCTGCCCTGCGCACTATCTGTTCCAGCACAAGATTGAAGAAGTCACATGATAGCGCATCCCCTTGCCGAAATCCGGTGCATGTTTGGAATAGTTCAGAGGAACTGTTGCCGAATTGCACGTTGCACCGCTTGTTATCCAGCGTCACGCGGCACAGCTGGATCAGTTTAGCCGGGATACCGAATTCGGCCATCACCTTGTAGAGCTCAAGACGATGAATGCTATCATATGCGGCTTTAAAGTCGATGAAGAGATGGTGAGTCTCGACTTGAAATTCGTCTCTCTCTACCTGCCCATTAAGTAGCTGCTGGAAATGCTGCTTAAATACATCTACTAATTCCTGTGCTTCGGTGACTAGGTTTCCTTCACTGTTTCGAAGAGCCTGCGTTCCGGGCTTGAAGCCAGCTGCCAGTTGCTTGGCTTTCCTGAAAAACATCCGGATGTTGTTCCTATCGTGGGACTCTTCGATATCCTTGAGCTGGGAGGCTGCGTGGGCCCTTTTCTTCTTACGCAGGATCTTCTTCTCCTCCCTTCTTCTGGTTCGATACTCTTCTCTCTCTGTGTGCATTTTATGTCACCTTTTTCCGGCGTACGCATTCATCATCATACCAAGGGCTCTTTTTGGGTGGTGGCTGGTAGCCTATGGTGGTCTCTGGTACCCCTTTGATGATGTCGCGATACTGGTTCCACAGATTGTTGGCGTTTGTGGATGGTGAATGCACAGCGGAGAGTCTCTCACTCAGGCGCTCCCTGTAGGCTCTGGCTACTCCAGACGTGCTAAGTCTTCCAACGTTGAATTTATTTTTCTAGGCGGTCTGCAGCTTCTTCTCATTGGATAGTCGAGGTCTGAACTTAGCTGCAACTAGAAAATGGTCAGAGTCGACGTTTGCCCCTCTGAACGTTTGCACATTCAGAAATGTTGGATGCCTGCCTCGCATCTATTAGCACGTGGTCGATTTGGTTGGCGGTTCGACCATCTGGAGAGCGCCAGGTTGCTGTGTGGATTCGTAGTCTTGGAAACCTAGTGCTACTTATCACCGTGTTACGAGCTGCTGCAAAATCGATTAGGCGGAAGCCGTTGTCTGTTGTCGTGTGCTTTCCAACTAATCCGCCGAAGATGTTTTCCTTACCGATTTTGGCATTGAAGTCCCCGAGTATGATTTTGACATCATACTCCGGACAGGCTCAGTAGGCTTCGTCCAGGAGGTCATAAAACTCCTCATTGATAGAGTCTTCAGCTTCATCGGTAGGGGAGTGTGCACATATTATGCTGATGTTTTGAAATGTAGCCTTGATGCGGATCACAGCCAGGCAATCGCTGATCGGCTTAAAGTCAATTATCATTGAGCGTAGCCGATTTCCCACGACGAATCCGCATCCTAACATGTGCAGTCTTTTGTGAAAGCTGTAATAAATGTCGCAATTTTTCCGTTTTTGCATACCTGATCCTATCCATCGTATCACCTGGATCGCGGTAATATCTGCCTTGTACCGCGTGAGGACAGATTCAAGTTTTTGAATAGCACCAGGATGTACAGTGTACTTACATTCCAGGTGCATACTCTTGTTAAATAAAAACGCACTACCAATTACTATTGAACTCTTTATTTACTAAAAATCCGGAACGTCCAACCGAGTTGGGAAGTGAACTGCCACTGCGCCTTTGTATACCCTATCCTAAGGGTATATTAAGTTTGACACATAGTTTGTAACATAGAGAAATAATCGAGATAGACCCTATAAATTATATATATTCGTGATCAGCATCAATAGCAAAATCGATTGAGCGATGACCGTCCGTCCGTCCGTCCGGACGATGCTAGGACGATGAAATTTCATATCTGGGCTTCTGAGAAAAAGATACAGTACAAGTGTAAAAATTTTTTAAATCCGCCCACGCCCACTTTTTTGGGGGCGTTTTCATCACAAAACCGATTTTTGGGCCTTAAATTTTTAACTAGGACGCTGAAATTTCATATCTGGGCTTCTAACGAAAAGATACAGTACAAGTGTAAATTTTTTTCACATCCGCCCACTGCCACGCCTACTTTTTTATAACTTCACTAAATTATATGAAACCGAAAAATTTTGTTTAGACCAAATACTTGGGTATTTAGATTCCCTACAATTCACCCACAGAACAGTTTTGGCCACGCCCACTTTTTGGGGGCGTTATCATCAAAAAACCTATTTTGATAAAATTTTACATGTAACATCCTCAAACGTTCGACATTATAGCTATACTTGAGTACAATATGCAATTTGGCCATGCCCACTTTATAGAGAGGAGGATAGGGTATCATACGATCCGTTCCAGACGGATTGTAGCTTTTCTGTATGTTTATACCCTATCCTAAGGGTATATTAAGTTTGACACATAGTTTGTAACATAGAGAGATAATCGAGATAGACCCTATAAAGTATATACATTCGTGATCAGCATCAATAGCGAAATCGATTGAGCGATGACCGTCCGTCCGTCCGTCCGTCCGTATGTCACCGCTTTTTGGGCCTTAAATTTTGAGCTAGGTCGATGAAATTTCATATCTGGGCTTCTGAGAAAAGATACAGTACAAGTGTAAAATTTTTATAAATCCGCCCACTGCCACGCCCACTTTTCATAACTTCACTAAATTATATGAAACCGAAAAATTTTGGTAAGACCAAATATTTAGGCATTCAGATTCCCTACAATCCATCCACCACTTTTTGGGGGCGTTTTCATCAAAAACCCATTTTATTAAAATTGTACATGTAACATCCTCAAACGTTCGACATTATAGCTATATTTGAGTACAAAATGCAATTTGGCCATGCCCACTTTATAGAGAGGAGGATAGGGTATCATACGATCCGTTCCAGACGGATTGTAGCTTTTCTGTATGTTTTATGACTTCGTTCGAGCTGAGTCTAATAGTAAATGTTGCTGTTCTACATTGACCCATTTCAGCGATATTTTTAGCAAAACAATGTCTAAATTCATTTAAACAGCTCAACAAGGAAGTTATTTCGTCTTCATTAATTTTCGGGTTGTACTTGATGTCTTTGATGCCTATAGTTTCAACATTGAGGTTTTGAGAGCAATCATACGGTATTTGTTTTTGGGTTTCAAATGTCAAACGTTTGTTGTCCTTGATTACGCGTATATGGTCTTGGTCTACAAAGTCTCTGCCAATCAGAATATCTGTCTGGAGTAGTTGGTCGTCTACTACTAACAAATAGACACCTGCAGTTACCTCGTCAATAGAGATCAGAACAAATTTGCTATTCTTAATCAAACTACACTCGCTCCCAAAATCAATAAACGCAACATATGTTAAGTCATTTATTAAAATTTCCTTATGATATTCGTCGGGTAATGTAATTAAATTCAGGCGACGTTCTGTTACATTATTAGTGGTTGGTTTAGTCCTTATTGGACACTGTTCTTCAATATGGTTGGTTCTGTAGCAAATATTGCAGAGGAGACGTCGTTGTGGTTTTGGGCAATGTATAGAAATATGTCCGCGCTCTGAGCAATTAAAACAAATGCGATTATCTACTGTGTTGGAGTAAGTTACCGAAGCATTTCGTCCTGGGTACATTCTTTCCTGTCTGATATTTGGAACTTCTTGAAAGTTCATATGATACCCGAAGGAAGCCTGCGACACCTGAGTGCTTTCAAAGGACTTAATTCGAATGAGTAATTCGTTAGTTGAATTAAAAGATACGCCCGATAGTAAACTGGTAATAACAGAATTTTGCAGACCTGATATAACGTATTTGCAAATAGCTGGCATCGACAAATTAGCCTTTGCACCCATCGCACACACGGAGAAGAAGTACGATTCTAGATCTTCACCACTGCGACGAAAACGGCTAGAAAGCTGTGCGTGCACATCCGCTTCATTTACAAGACATGGAAAACTCTTAAGCAATGCCGCAGAGAACGAATCCAAAGTTTGAAATAACTGCTTCTGGCCATCGAGCCAGATTCGAGCTGATCCCTTCAATTTTGTCGCTATTGCAAATAGTATTAGTTTGTCATTCCAAGAATAAACTTCCCGCAGTGAATTGACTTTGTCGATGAACTGTGATGCTGCTAAGCCTGCGAGCTGATCAGCTGGATCAAAATTTGGCAGAATATCCATAACGTCCCGTGGATTACAAAACATTTTCATGTTTTCGTCACTGACCGGACGCTCTACACCGTTTTGCCGATATTCCTCACATTGTTTTTCTAATTCGACTACTTTTACTTGCAAGCGATTATTTTGATCTTGTAATCTTGCGACATACGATAATTCATATCGTTCGTCCATCGAATCTGGTAACACGCATTCATTAAACGCAGCACCGCTTGCACTACGATTATTCTCCCTATACCAATCTATGAGCAGTCTCTCTCTAAGTTCATCTAACCTACCACGCACAGTTAATTTTCTCGCTTTAAGATGTTCTTTAACAAGTTTTGTTGTCATTGTCCTTATACTTTGTTCTGTCACACACACCGAGAATTACCCAACGAACGAGAGGAAGGAGAGGAAGATAGTCAAAGGGGCAATATTTTTTTGGAAAAGGAAATAGGAAAAAAAATGATTAAAGAAAAAAACATACAGAAAAGCTACAATCCGTCTGGAACGGATCGTCTGATACCCTATCCTCCTCTCTATAAAGTGGGCGTGGCCAAATTGCATTTCGTACTCAAATATGGCTATAAACTCGAACGTTTGAGGATGTTACATGTAAAATTTTATCAGAATAGGTTTTTTGATGAAAACGCCCCCAAAAAGTGGGCGTGGCCAAAACTTTTGTATGGGTGGATTGAAGGGAATCTGAATGCCTAAATATTTGGTCTTAACAAAATTTTTCGGTTTCACATAATTTAGTGAAGTTATGAAAAAGTGGGCGTGGCAGTGGGCGGATTTAAAAAATTTTTACACTTGTACTGTATCTTTTTCTCAGAAGCCCAGATATGAAATTTCATCGTCCTAGCTCAAAATTTAAGGCCCAAAAAGCGGTGACATACGGACGGACGGACGGACGGACGGACGGACGGACGGACGGACGGACGGACGGTCATCGCTCAATCGATTTCGCTATTGATGCTGATCACGAATATATATACTTTATAGGGTCTATCTCGATTATTTCTCTATGTTACAAACTATGTGTCAAACTTAATATACCCTTAGGATAGGGTATAAACATACAGAAAAGCTACAATCCGTCTGGAACGAATCGTATGATACCCTATCCTCCTCTCTATAAAGTGGGCATGGCCAAATTGCATATTTATACTCAAATATAGCTATAATGTCGAACGTTTGAGGATGTTACATGTAAAATTTTATCAAAATAGGTTTTTTGAGGATAACGCCCCCAAAAAGAGGGCGTGGCCAAAACTTTTGTATGGGTGGATTGTAGGGAATCTGAATGCCTAAATATTTGGTCTTAACAAAATTTTTCGGTTTCATATAATTTAGTGAAGTTATAAAAAAGTGGGCGTGGCAGTGGGCGGATTTCAAAAATTTTTACACTTGTACTGTATCTTTTTCTCAGAAGCCCAGATATGAAATTTCATCGTCCTAGCTCAAAATTTAAGCCCCAAAAAGCGGTGACATACGGACGGACGGACGGTCATCGCTCAATCGATTTCGCTATTGATGCTGATCACGAATATATATACTTTATAGGGTCTATCTCGATTATTTCTCTATGTTACAAACTATGTGTCAAACTTAATATACCCTTAGGATAGGGTATAAAAAGTAGTTTACTGCGTAGACTTGCTATGTTGTATGCAATTATTTTAAGATTACTATATTTTATAACTAAATTACTATTAATATCTAACTGACTGACGGCATTTGTGTTAAAAGTTACATTTCCGAACACTGTTCGCTACAGTTTGAGAGCCATTGTTGATGTCATTTGACACTACTTCACAAACGTCGCCAATCAGCTGCTGCAGAAACTGATGAAATTAGTCAAATTAAACAATGATTTTCAGTAATATTTTCAATATTTTCAAACTAAATTTTCGGTGAAATGGTAGCCAATAAAGAAGAAATATGTAACATTCAACCCATAGTTACTAAAAACCACTGCATTTCACATGACTCTATTTTAAGACAAATTCCATTTTTAGCGAGTACAATTCAGTTTTCAATTCAATTTTTGTCGCTAAAGCGTTTATTTCCGAAAAATATTATTTTCGATTTTGAAAATATTTTATTAAGGTTTAGTTGATTATAGTATAGTTGATACTTCGTTGTTTGTTGCGAAAGTATGTATTATGTGAGAATTTCGTATTTCACAGAGAATATTTGAAATGCTGTGCGAGTTACTCCGGGATGAGCTCTACATATATTCATTGAAAATTATTTTTGAACTCTTAAAGAAATGTGTTTTTTCATATGAATATTGGATATAAATTTGATATCCACAACGTAGATGCATATATATGTACACATAGATACGCACAAAGGTAAAAAAAAATGTGATTTCCCCTTTCATTTGAATAAGGAGGAAAAACAGAAAAAAGCTATTTCTACATACATAGCATATTTCTTTTTTTACGTGCACCTATTTCAAATGTGAGCTTTTAAGGAAGCTTTTTTTTCTGCGGATTTTGTGTTCATTGACACTTTTTGCCATATGAATGAGACATCTGTATATTTATACCCTATCCTAAGGGTATATTAAGTTTGACACATAGTTTGTAACATAGAGAAATAATCGAGATAGACCCAAGAATGAAATGATATATGCATATACATATGTATGTTCGAATCACTTTGACAAAAAGTATGTGAATTTAAGTATATTTAATACTAGGCTGTCAACGAGTGCCGTGCTGATATCATACGAAGACTGTGTACAAGTATGTACAAGTTAAGACGTCTGAAGAGAGTAAAGGAAACATTGAATTTGCCGTTCAAAATATAAAACGAAATATTTTACAAAATGTTTCAAATATTGAAAAGGGTCCAGTTCGTGTGGGTGCTACGTTAACTCTCAATAGGGCAAGTGAAGTGAAATCGTATTCAAACATTTTTAAAGATTTTGAGGCAACCCAAACAGAATATGAAATTTGTGAAGTAAATTTACCATCTCCAGTCCGCAAAATGCGAAGCGAATCCTATGTTGAAAACGAAGAACACGAAATTTAAATAGATGAAGTAATAAAATCTCCAAAATTTCTCAAGGGAATGCAATAAATGAAACGTTGAAACATAAAAACAAAAGCGTAGAAATTTTTTTAGAAAGTCAGATACTTCATTCAAAAAAATCAAAATGGAACTCAGATGAAAAAGATGTCTTCATGAAAACAAGAAAGAGTTGAGTTGCCTTCTCTACGAACAATAGTACGAACAAAAGTGCGGTGGTAGGATACTTTGCCATTTAAAACGGGTATTTCGACTGATATTTTGCAAATGCTGAAGAATAAACTTGCTACGATCTCCAATCGTGATAAAAAATGTAAACTTGGTTTTGATGAAATGAGTATCAAATAGAATAGGAGCATAATTCAAAGGATGCTCTTACAGCAATCATCCGGATGGAGCAAGGTGGCATGTTTATGTCGGAAATCAATCATTCAAGTCGATTGCTCTCGCTAAATCCCTTCTTAGACGGAGATGGTATTCTACGGGTCGGCGGGAGAATCAACAAGGCATCTGTTCCTGAAGATCAGCGATTCCCTATTATTCTACCAAGGACCGGTGCACTGGTGCAGTTACTGGTTAAGCAAATTCACGACAAGACGTTGCATGGTGGCACGCAACTCATGCTCCAGACCCTTCGCAATCGCTACTGGGTCCTGAATGGTAGGCAAGTAGCTCGGAGTTATCTGCACAATTGCGTTATTTGTCGACGACATCGTGCTGCCACGTTAGTTCAACAGATGGCCTCGTTACCTAAGCAGAGGGTAATTGCTGCGCGTCCCTTCTTGGCCTCAGGCGTTGATTATTGTGGACTATTTACGCTACGCATCGGAATCAAGCGGTCTCGGACGACAATTAAAACCTATTTAGCGATCTTCATCTGTTTGGGAACAAAGGCAGTCCACATGGAGGTGGTTGAAGATCTCTCCGCACAAGCATTCCTGGATGCCTTTACCCGGTTTGTAAGCCGACGAGGTCCATGCCTAGACCTATACAGCGACAACGGCACAGCGTTTGTGGGAGCTAACCGTTTGCTTCAAGAAGACTTGGCAGCTTGGCACAGTGACTACAGTCAGCAATCCCTGGCTGACATGGGAACCAGATGGCACTTTATCACTCCCAGCACTCCACATCAGGGTGGTCTGTGGGAGGCCGCCGTCAAGTCAGCAAAGTACCATTTGGTAAGATTGGTCGGCGCACAAGTCCTTTGGCACAATCAGCTGCAGACCTTGGCAGCGTGTCTTAATTCCCGTCCCCTTACACCACTCTATGACGACCCAGAGGACAAACTTGCATTGACGCCTGGAGATTTCTTCATCGGAGCCCCCCTTATCGCTGTACCGAAGCCCAAGGTTGATGATATCCCGATCAGCTACATGAAACGATGGCAATGATTGCGGCAGATACACCAGCAGTTTTGGCGACGGTGGAGTGAAGAGTATTTATCTACATTACAGACCAGGAGTAAGTGGCAGCGGCGTCAAGGCAATATTAAGGTGGGGGATATCGTCGCCGTCCGACAAGAAAATCTGCCACCGTCTCATTGGCGCCTAGGACGAGTAGCTGAGATTCATCCGGGCAGAGATAGGCTAGTCCGTAACGTTACCCTCATAACAGCACATGGGACATGTAGCCGGGCAGTGCAGAAGCTATGCCTCCTCCTGGAGGTAAACCATTTCGAACCGGGCGGTTCGACCGGGCAGGATGTCTAAGATCCAATACCATCCGTGGGCGCCTTTGGATTGCAGTTGGCTACTCTACCGTGGTGGTCGGAGAAATTTGTACGTTGGCTGTTGTGGGCTGTCTCTTTCTGTCATCCCACTTTCTCTCCTTTTTTCTTTGTAACGTTTTTTTTTATTATTGTTTGTGTTGGACATCTACCCAGACGCACATGTCTGGTTGCGAAATAAAATTCATTTTGTATATTGACAATTTAAGTTACATACGTCGTCTTTTTATTTAATTTCCCCTACAGGTCTAAAAACTCGCTTATCCATTTGTTACAATTTATATAGGCAAATATTATGTAAAATAGTTTATTGTCCACGGTTATCTGCACCAAAGTTCGATCAAGTTGATCGATGAAGCTACATCTAATGGCCTTATTTAAGCTTTTTTTAATACCGTAAAGGCATCCTCCACTAGGTCGACCGTGGGCGTGAGTCCTCGTAGCTAGTATCCAATGTAGAGTGTAATTTTCAAAGTAAGGGTTAAATTGCTCTGTTTTCTTATCAATGAAAGTTTCAAAAAGGAAAAATATGTCTTGTTGGTTTACAAGTTCGAAAAATTCATGAAAAAGTAGTTTGTTGCGTAGACCTGCTATGTTGTATGCAATTATTTTAAGATTACTATATTTTATAACTAAATTACTATTAATATCTAACTGACTGACGGCATTTGTGTTAAAAGTTACATTTCCGAACACTGTTCGCTACAGTTTGAGAGCCATTGTTGATGTCATTTGACACTACTTCACAAACGTCGCCAATCAGCTGCTGCAGAAACTGATAAAATTAGTCAAATTAAACAATGATTTTCAGTAATATTTTCAATATTTTCAAACTAAATTTTCGGTGAAATGGTAGCCAATAAAGAAGAAATATGTAACATTCAACCCATAGTTACTAAAAACCACTGCATTTCACATGACTCTATTTTAAGACAAATTCCATTTTTAGCGAGTACAATTCAGTTTTCAATTCAATTTTTGTCGCTAAAGCGTTTATTTCCGAAAAATATTATTTTCGATTTCGAAAATATTTTATTAAGGTTTAGTTACTTACTTAGGTGGCGCTACAGTTCGGGGTGAACCTGGGCCTCAACTAACAAGCCTCTCCAGTTAGCTCGGTCCTTAGCTAACTGCCTCCAGTTGCGCACTCCAAGCTTGTTCAGGTCCCCTTCAACTAAGGCGAGGTCTTCCTCTGCTGCGTTGTCCCTCCGGGTGTGATTCGAAGACTCTTCGGGCCGGAGCACTGGTGTCCATTCGCTCTACATGTCCTAGCCATCTCAAACGACTAATGCGCAGTTTTTTGACTAGGTCGATGTCGCTGTACAGCTCGTATAGTTCGTCGTTGAATCTTCTCCTCCAAAGCCCGTCAACGCAAACGGGACCGAATATTTTGCGAAGAATTTTTCTCTCGAAACGACCGAGGATATCTTCATCCGCTTTTGATAAAGTCCAAGCTTCAGCGCCATAAAGCAGGACTGGGATGATCAAGGTCTTATATAGAGTCTCCTTAGTTGTTCGGGATAGGGCCTTACTACTCAATTGCCTTCTCAGCCCAAAGAAACAGCGATTGGCAAGAGTTATTCTTCGTTTTATTTCTGCTGAGGTGTTATTTTCAGAATTGATAGCAGAGCCGAGGTAGACAAAGTCCCTTACTACCTCAAAGTTATAGCTGTCGATTGTGACGTTCTGTCCAATTCGTCGATGTTGCGTGTCCCTTTTGGTTGACAGCATATACTTGGTTTTGCCCTCGTTTACCGTTAAACCCATTTTGGCCGCTTCTGTTTCAATACTAGCGAACGCACCGGTGACAGCCCGCTGTGTTCTTCCAATAATGTCAATATCGTCGGCATACGCTAGTAGTTGCACAGACTTTTGAAAGATTGTGCCTCCGGTGTTGGCTTGTGAGTTTCGCACAATTCTTTCAAGAACGATGTTAAAAAAATCACATGACAGCGCATCACCTTGTCTAAAACCTTTTTTGACATCAAAGGTCTCGGTGAGATCGTTACCGACCTTGATGGAGCAGCGAGAATTCTCCATCGTCATTCTGCACAATCTGACGAGTTTGGCAGGGATGCCAAAACTACACATGGCTCTGTATAACTCGTCTCTATAAATGCTGTCATATGCGGCCTTGAAATCGATAAAAAAATGGTAGGTATCGATTTGGACTTCTTGGGTTTTTTCCAGGATCTGCCGAAGTGAGAAGATTTGATCGATTGTGGACTTTCCTGGTCTGAAACCACACTGATAGGGCCCAATCAGGTTGAGTTGGGGAAGGGTTTCAGACGTTCACACAATATGGCAGATAGGATCTTATACGCGATGTTGAGGAGACTGATACCTCTGTAATTGGCGCAATTGAGGGGATCTCCTTTCTTGTGGATTGGGCAAACGGTGCTGAGATTCCATTCATCAGGCATACACTCATCTGACCAAATTTTAGAAATGAGTTGGTGTATGCTCTCTACCAGGTCATTTCCAGCTGCTTTGAATAGCTCGGCTGGTAAGCCGTCAGGTCCAGCAGCCTTGTTGGACTTAAGTTTGGATATTGCTATCCTTACTTCGTTTTGGTCAGGTGGACGGAAGTTTTGGCTATCATCGTCTATGTTGAATGATTCATTCTGCCTGACAGCGGGATGTTGGTCTTCGTCGCCGTTATACAGTCTGCAGAAGAAGTTTTTCCATATTCTCAGCACCGACTGTGACTCTACTACGAGGCTTCCTTCTTCATCTCTACAGGCTTCTGTACGGGTCTTGTTGGCCTGACACGTTCTTTTTACCTGTTGGTAAAACTTCCGTACATTATTCCTGGAGTATAATCTCTCAATATCTTCGATCGCGCCCTTCTCGTGCGCTTTTTTCTTCTTTCGGAGAAGCCGGTGTTCTTCCCGTCTCTTCTGCTCGTAGAGCTCACGAGCAGCTCTTGTCCTTTTTTGCAGCGCCGCTTTGTATGCTTGCTGTTTAGCTGCATGTGCTTGCCGGCACTCATCGTCAAACCAGGGGTTTCTAGGTGGTGGTCGGGTGAAACCCAGCACATCAGTTGCGGCACTTCTGATGGCTTGTTGGCAGCGTTGCCACTGGTCTTCGGCGATTGATGCTGGCGGCATAGGAGTAGTTGAGAGGTTTCGGGATACGCGTTCGGTGAAGGTTCTGGCGATCTCTTGCGGTTGCAGCTTTTCGACGTCAAATCTTCTCACAGTAGTTCTTCTTAGTTGTGGCGTTTGGGATTTCCGCATTCGTACCTTGGCTGCAACAAGGAAATGATCCGAGTCCATGTTGGCTGCTCGGAAGGTTCGGACATCCAGAATACTGGAGGCATGCCTTGCGTCGATCGCAATGTGGTCAATTTGATTGACCGTTTGATGATCAGGAGATCGCCATGTCCCCTTGTGGATATTGAGATGAGGAAACCGTGTGCTTGCTATACTGACATTTCGCCCCGCCGCAAAGTCAATAAGCCTAAGTCCGTTGCCAGACGTGGTGTCATGTAGGCTGTGCTTTCCAATCGTCCTACCAAAGATGTCCTCCTTTCCTATCTTGGCGTTAAAATCGCCTAGGACGATTTTAACGTCATACTTAGGACATTGCTCATATGTTTTGTCGAGGAGCTCGTAGAAACTTTCTTTGGTGGCGTCATCCTTGTCCTCTGTGGGGGCATGAGCTCATATTAGGCTTATGTTCGCGAATTTAGCCTTGATGCGGATTGTCATAAGACGCTCGCTCACGTGTCGAAAGCTCAAGACTTCTTGCCTAAGTCTGCCGCGTATGACGAACCCACATCCAAATAAGCGCTGTTTCTGTTCCCTATAGCAATCACCGTAGTATACGTCACAGTTTTTCATCCTCTTTTTGCCCGGGCCATCCCATCGCACTTCCTGGATGGCGGTGATATCTGCATTGTAGCAGTCTAGGGCCTCTGCTAATTGTTCGGCTGCACGCGGCCTGTTAAGGGTCCGAACATTCCACGTGCAGATCCGAAGATCGTTGTCCTTATTTCGTTTGCTGGGGTCGTCAACAGTGGGATCATCCTTATCCGAGGCTTGTCGTTGTGTCGTAACTACTGGTTTTTTACGTGGTAGGGAAGTTACCCCGACGCACAACCCCCAACCTGGAGGACCAGTTCCTTTTTTTACCCCTAGGACAAGGGGCCGGATATTCCGGAGTCAGTACCCCGCTTCGGGGATGTGAGCGCTGCCGTTGGCCCATTAAGGGTTCATCCGCCACCAACTCTATTCCAACACCCTGACTCAGTATTGAAAATCCCTATAGACCTGGAATTCGAATATGTCGAAGCAGCTCATATAGGGATAACACTAATAGTTCGGCCTAACTGGAACTGGTTGACGCCACCGTTGATTCCATCTAGGGAATTCGTCCGCCGCCGCCTGAAGCAAGAGAAGGTGCCTTAGTGAGAAGACACTCCTCCCCCCTCTCTCGTTCGCTGCCACCAACAACCTTCCAAAGGGGTTGGTTACCCAATCTCCAGTTGAGGTACTAGGCACCCAGCAGCCACCATCGTGGAGGTGTAGAGTAGGAGTTGATAGTGAGAGGCTAAAGCGAGAACGCTTGTCTTCCCATATGTTCCGCATCACTACCCTTTGACCACTACCACTATTAAGGTTTAGTTGATTGTGCAAAATATGAGTACGGTGTCGGTGTGCCATGATGAGAGTGTATGTGATTTTCCAATACTTCGTTGTTTGTTGCGAAAGTATGTATTATGTGAGAATTTCGTATTTCACAGAGAATATTTGAAATGCTGTGCGAGTTACTCCGGGATGAGCTCTACATATATTCATTGAAAATTATTTTTGAACTCTTAAAGAAATGTGTTTTTTCATATGAATATTGGATATAAATTTGATATCCACAACGTAGATGCATATATATGTACACATAGATACGCACAAAGGTAAAAAAAAATGTGATTTCCCCTTTCATTTGAATAAGGAGGAAAAACAGAAAAAAGCTATTTCTACATACATAGCATATTTCTTTTTTTACGTGCACCTATTTCAAATGTGAGCTTTTAAGGAAGCTTTTTTTTCTGCGGATTTTGTGTTCATTGACACTTTTTGCCATATGAATGAGACATCTGTATATTTATACCCTATCCTAAGGGTATATTAAGTTTGACACATAGTTTGTAACATAGAGAAATAATCGAGATAGACCCAAGAATGAAATGATATATGCATATACATATGTATGTTCGAATCACTTTGACAAAAAGTATGTGAATTTAAGTATATTTAATACTAGGCTGTCAACGAGTGCCGTGCTGATATCATACGAAGACTGTGTACAAGTATGTACAAGTTAAGACGTCTGAAGAGAGTAAAGGAAACATTGAATTTGCCGTTCAAAATATAAAACGAAATATTTTACAAAATGTTTCAAATATTGAAAAGGGTCCAGTTCGTGTGGGTGCTACGTTAACTCTCAATAGGGCAAGTGAAGTGAAATCGTATTCAAACATTTTTAAAGATTTTGAGGCAACCCAAACAGAATATGAAATTTGTGAAGTAAATTTACCATCTCCAGTCCGCAAAATGCGAAGCGAATCCTATGTTGAAAACGAAGAACACGAAATTTAAATAGATGAAGTAATAAAATCTCCAAAATTTCTCAAGGGAATGCAATAAATGAAACGTTGAAACATAAAAACAAAAGCGTAGAAATTTTTTTAGAAAGTCAGATACTTCATTCAAAAAAATCAAAATGGAACTCAGATGAAAAAGATGTCTTCATGAAAACAAGAAAGATTTGAGTTGCCTTCTCTACGAACAATAGTACGAACAATAGTGCGGTGGTAGGATACTTTGCCATTTAAAACGGGTATTTCGACTGATATTTTGCAAATGCTGAAGAATAAACTTGCTACGATCCCCAATCGTGACAAAAAATGTAAACTTGGTTTTGATGAAATGAGTATCAAATAGAATAGGAGCATAATTCAAAGGATGCTCTTACAGCAATCATCCGGATGGAGCAAGGTGGCATGTTTATGTCGGAAATCAATCATTCAAGTCGATTGCTCTCGCTAAATCCCTTCTTAGACGGAGATGGTATTCTACGGGTCGGCGGGAGAATCAACAAGGCATCTGTTCCTGAAGATCAGCGATTCCCTATTATTCTACCAAGGACCGGTGCACTGGTGCAGTTACTGGTTAAGCAAATTCACGACAAGACGTTGCATGGTGGCACGCAACTCATGCTCCAGACCCTTCGCAATCGATGTCGACGACATCGTGCTGCCACGTTAGTTCAACAGATGGCCTCGTTACCTAAGCAGAGGGTAATTGCTGCGCATCCCTTCTTGGCCTCAGGCGTTGATTATTGTGGACTATTTACGCTACGCATCGGAATCAAGCGGTCTCGGACGACAATTAAAACCTATTTAGCGATCTTCATCTGTTTGGGAACAAAGGCAGTCCACATGGAGGTGGTTGAAGATATCTCCGCACAAGCATTCCTGGATGCCTTTACCCGGTTTGTAAGCCGACCAGGTCCATGCCTAGACCTATACAGCGACAACGGCACAGCGTTTGTGGGAGCTAACCGTTTGCTTCCAGAAGACTTAGCAGCTTGGCACAGTGACTACAGTCAGCAATCCCTGGCTGACATGGGAACCAGATGGCACTTTATCACTCCCAGCACTCCACATCAGGGTGGTCTGTGGGAGGCCGCCGTCAAGTCAGCAAAGTACCATTTGGTAAGATTGGTCGGCGCACAAGTCCTTTGGCACAATCAGCTGCAGACCTTGGCAGCGTGTCTTAATTCCCGTCCCCTTACACCACTCTATGACGACCCAGAAGACAAACTTGCATTGACGCCTGGAGATTTCTTCATCGGAGCCCCCCTTATCGCTGTACCGAAGCCCAAGGCTGATGATATCCCGATCAGCTACATGAAGTTTTGGCGACGGTGGAGTGAAGAGTATTTATCTACATTACAGACCAGGAGTAAGGGGCAGCGGCGTCAAGGCAATATTAAGGTGGGGGATATCGTCGCCGTCCGACAAGAAAATCTGCCACCGTCTCATTGGCGCCTAGGACGAGTAGCTGAGATTCATCCGGGCAGATAGGCTAGTCCGTAAAGTTACCCTCATAACAGCACATGGGACATGTAGCCGGGCAGTGCAGAAGCTATGCCTCCTCCTGGAGGTAAACCATTTCGAACCGGGAGGTTCGACCGGGCAGGATGTCTAAGATCCAATACCATCCGTGGACGCCTTTGTTTGTAACATAGAGAAATAATCGAGATAGACCCTATAAAGTATATATATTCATGATCACCATCAATAGCGAAATCGATTGAGCGATGACCGTCCGTCTGTCCGTCCGTCCGTCCGTCTGTCACCGCTTTTTGGGCCTTAAATTTTGAGCTAGGACGATGAAATTTCATATCTGGGCTTCTCGGAAAAGATACAGTACAAGTGTAAAAATTTTTTAAATCCGCCCACTGCCACGCCCACTTTTTCATAACTTCACTAAATTATATGAAACCGAAAAATTTTGCTAAGACCAAATATTTAGGCATTCAGATTCCCTTCAATCCACCCATACAAAAGTTTTGGCCACGCCCACTTTTTGGGGGCGTTTTCATCACAAAACCGAGTTTTGGGCCTTAAATTATTAACTAGGACGCTGAAATTTCATATCTGGGCTTATGACGAAAAGATACAGTACAAGTGTAAAAATTTTTGAAATCCGCCCACTGCCACGCCCACTTTTTCATAACTTCACTAAATTATATGAAACCGAAAAATTTTGTTAAGACCAAATATTTAGGCATTCAGATTCCCTACAATCCACCCATACAAAAGTTTTGACCACGCCCACTTGTTGAGGGCGTTTTCATCACAAAACCGATTTTTGGGCTTTAAATTTTTAACTAGGACGCTGAAATTTCATATCTGGGCTTCCAAGAAAAAGATACAGTACAAGAAAAGCTACAATCCGTCTGGAACGGATCGTATGATACCCTATCCTCCTCTCTATAAAGTGGGCGTGGTCAAATCGCATTTTGTACTCAAATATAGCTATAATGTCGAACGTTTGAGGATGTTACATGTAAAATTTCATGAAAATCGGTTTTTTGATGAAAACGCCCCCAAAAAGTGGGCGTGACCAAAACTGTTCTATGGGTGAATTGTAGGGAATCTGTATACCTAAATATTTGGTCTTAACAAAATTTTTCGGTTTCATATAATTTAGTGAAGTTATAAAAAAGTAGGCGTGGCAGTGGGCGGATGTAAAAAAAATTTACACTTCTACTGTATCTTTTCGTCATAAGCCCAGATATGAAATTTCAGCGTCCTAGTTAATAATTTAAGGCCCAAAACTCGGTTTTGTGATGAAAACGCCCCCAAAAAGTGGGCGTGGCCAAAACTTTTGTATGGGTGGATTGAAGGGAATCTGAATGCCTAAATATTTGGTCTTAGCAAAATTTTTCGGTTTCATATAATTTAGTGAAGTTATGAAAAAGTGGGCGTGGCAGTTTGCGGATTTAAAAAATTTTTACACTTGTACTGTATCTTTTTCTCAGAAGCCCAGATATGAAATTTCATCGTCCTAGCTCAAAATTTAAGGCCCAAAAAGCGGTGACATACGGACGGACGGACGGTCATCGCTCAATCGTTTCGCTATTGATGCTGATCACGAATATATATACTTTATAGGGTCTATCTCGATTATTTCTCTATGTTACAAACTATGTGTCAAACTTAATATACCCTTAGGATAGGGTATAAAAAGGAAAAATATGTCTTGTTGGTTTACAAGTTCGAAAAATTCATGAAACATACAGAAAAGCTACAATCCGTCTGGAACGGATCGTATGATACCCTATCCTCCTCTCTATTAAGTGAGCGTGGCAAAATTGCATTCTGTACTCAAATATAGCTATAATGTCGAACGTTTGAGGATGTTACATGTAAAATTTTATCAAAATAGGTTTTCTGATGATAACGCCCCCAAAAAGTGGGCGTGGCCAAAACTGTTCTACGGGTGAATTGTAGGGAATCTAAATACCCAAATATTTGGTCTTAACAAAATTTTTCGGTTTCATATAATTTAGTGAAGTTCTAAAAAAGTAGGCGTGGCAGTGGGCGGATGTAAAAAAATTGTACACTTGTACTGTATCTTTTTCTTGGAAGCCCAGATATGAAATTTCAGAGTCCTAGCTAAAAATTTAAGGCCCAAAAATCGGTTTTGTGATGAAAACGCCCCCAAAAAGTGGGCGTGGCCAAAAATTTTGTACGGGTGGATTGTAGGGAATCTGAATGCCTAAATATTTGGTCTTAACAAAATTTTTCGGTTTCATATAATTTAGTGAAGTTATGAAAAAGTGGGCGTGGCAGTGGGCGGATTGAAAAAATTTTTACACTTGTACTGTATCTTTTTCTTAGAAGCCCAGATATGAAATTTCATCGTCCTAGCTCAAAATTTAAGCCCCAAAAAGCGGTGACATACGAACGGACGGACGGTCATCGCTCAATCGATTTCGCTATTGATGCTGATCACGAATATATATACTTTATAGGGTCTATCTCGATTATTTCTCTATGTTACAAACTATGTGTCAAACTTAATATACCCTTAGGATAGGGTATAAAAAGTAGTTTGTTGCGTAGACCTGCTATGTTGTATGCAATTATTTTAAGATTACTATATTTTATAACTAAATTACTATTAATATCTAACTGACTGACGGCATTTGTGTTAAAAGTTACATTTCCGAACACTGTTCGCTACAGTTTGAGAGCCATTGTTGATGTCATTTGACACTACTTCACAAACGTCGCCAATCAGCTGCTGCAGAAACTGATGAAATTAGTCAAATTAAACAATGATTTTCAGTAATATTTTCAATATTTTCAAACTAAATTTTCGGTGAAATGGTAGCCAATAAAGAAGAAATATGTAACATTCAACCCATAGTTACTAAAAACCACTGCATTTCACATGACTCTATTTTAAGACAAATTCCATTTTTAGCGAGTACAATTCAGTTTTCAATTCAATTTTTGTCGCTAAAGCGTTTATTTCCGAAAAATATTATTTTCGATTTCGAAAATATTTTATTAAGGTTTAGTTGATTGTGCAAAATATGAGTACGGTGTCGGTGTGCCATGATGAGAGTGTATGTGAGGTTCCAATACTTCGTTGTTTGTTGCGAAAGTATGTATTATGTGAGAATTTCGTATTTCACAGAGAATATTTGAAATGCTGTGCGAGTTACTCAGGGATGAGCTCTACATATATTCATTGAAAATTATTTTTGAACTCTTAAAGAAATGTGTTTTTTCATATGAATATTGGATATAAATTTGATATCCACAACGTAGATGCATATATATGTACACATAGATACGCACAAAGGTAAAAAAAATGTGATTTCCCCTTTCATTTGAATAAGGAGGAAAAACAGAAAAAAGCTATTTCTACATACATAGCATATTTCTTTTTTTTTGTGCACCTATTTCAAATGTGAGCTTTTAAGGAAGCTTTTTTTTTCTGCGGATTTTGTGTTCATTGACACTTTTTGCCATATGAATGACACATCTGTATATTTTTTATCTGTGCTTATAACATTGAATAATTACATATGGAAGGTGACATCGATGACGACGCAGCGACGTTAGGATGAGCGGCAGTTGCGAGTATCTACTACTGTAATTATTTAATGTTTACAACAAATTGTTTGGCTCTGCTAATATGCAGGATATTTTTTTTCTCATTTATTTTTCCTTTCAATGGTCCTTTTATTGATAGAAATTATTATTATTATATATTATATATATATACTAATATTTTTATACCCTATCCTAAGGGTATATTAAGTTTGACACATAGTTTGTAACATAGAGAAATAATCGAGATAGACCCTATAAAGTATATATATTCGTGATCAGCATCAATAGCGAAATCGATTGAGCGATGACCGTCCGTCCGTCCGTATGTCACCGCTTTTTGGGCCTTAAATTTTGAGCTAGGGCGATGAAATTTCATATCTGGGCTTCTGAGAAAAAGATACAGTAGAAGTGTAAAAATTTTTGAAATCCGCCCACTGCCACGCCCACTTTTTCATAACTTCACTAAATTATATGAAACCGAAAAATTTTGTTAAGACCAAATATTTAGGCATTCAGATTTCCTACAATCCAACCATACAAAAGTTTTGGCCACGCCCACTTTTTGGGGGCGTTTTCATCATAAAACCGATTTTTGGGCCTTAAATATTTAACTAGGACGCTGAAATCTCATATCTGGGCTTCTGACGAAAAGATACAGTAGAAATGTAATTTTTTTTTACATCCGCAGACTGCCACGCCTACATTTTTATAACTTCACTAAATTATATGAAACCGAAAAATTTTGTTAAGTCCAAATATTTAGGTATTCAGATTTCCTACAATTCACCCATAGAACAGTTTTGGCCACGCCCACTTTTAGGGGGCGTTTTCATCAAAAAACCGATTTTCATGAAATTTCACATGTAACATCCTCAAACGTTCGACGTTATAGCCATATTTGAGTACCAAATGCAATTTGGGCATGAGCACTTTATAGAAACGAGGATAGGGTATCATACGATCCGTTCCAGACGGATTGTAGCTTTTCTGTATTTTTTTTATAATTTTTGGAGAACTTCATTGATTGCTCATTTCGTTTTACATCCCCATGCAAGTACGGCAAGGTATTCTGATATTTTTTTTGTATTTTTTGCTAACGTTGAAACCAAAATGAAATTTTGTGATTACATACATATGTAGGTTGCGAAAATAAAAAAAATCATGGCATTTCTAGGTTTGCCCTGCCAAAAGACAATAGACGGGAAGAATGGCTCAAAAATTCGGGAAATAGCTATTCTACTAAATTAATAGGGAATGAAATGATATATGCATATATGTATGTTCGAATCACTTTGACAAAAAGTATGTGAATTTAAGTATATTTAATACTAGGCTGTCAACGAGTGCCGTACCGATATCATACGAAGACTGTGTACAAGTATGTACAAGTTAAGACGTCTGAAGAGAGTAAAGGAAACATTGAATTTGCCGTTCAAAATATAAAACGAAATATTTTACAAAATGTTTCAAATATTGAAAAGGGTCCAGTTCGTGTGGGTGCTACGTTAACTCTCAATAGGGCAAGTGAAGTGAAATCGTATTCAAACATTTTTAAAGATTTTGAGGCAACCCAAACAGAATATGAAATTTGTGAAGTAAATTTACCATCTCCAGTCCGCAAAATGCGAAGCGAATCCTATGTTGAAAACGAAAAACACGAAATTTCCATAGATGAAGTAATAAAATCTCCAAAATTTCTCAAGGGAATGCAATAAATGAAACGTTGAAACATAAAAACAAAAGCGTAGAAATTTTTTTAGAAAGTCAGATACTTCATTCAAAAAAATCAAAATGGAACTCAGATGAAAAAGATGTCTTCATGAAAACAAGAAAGATTTGAGTTGCCTTCTCTACGAACAATAGTACGAACAATAGTGCGGTGGTAGGATACTTTGCCATTTAAAACGGGTATTTCGACTGATATTTTGCAAATGCTGACGAATAAACTTGCTACGATCCCCAATCGTGACAAAAAATGTAAACTTGGTTTTGATGAAATGAGTATCAAATAGAATAGGAGCATAATTCAAAGGATGACGAGGTATATGGATTCGAGGATTTTGGTGAATTCGGAAGAAGTCAAATTCTTGCAAACCACACTCTCCTTTGAACTAAATAATTCGTGGAAATAGGTACTGTTTATACCCTATCCTAAGGGTATATTAAGTTTGACACATAGTTTGTAACATAGAGAAATAATTGAGATAGACCCTATAAAGTATATATATTCGTGATCAGCATCAATAGCGAAATCGATTGAGCGATGACCGTCCGTCCGTCCGTATGTCACCGCTTTTTGGGCCTTAAATTTTGAGCTAGGACGATGAAATTTCATATCTGGGCTTCTGAGCAAAAGATACAGTACAAGTGTAAAAATTTTTGAAATCCGCCCACTGCCACGCCCACATTTTCATAACTTCACTAAATTATATGAAACCGAAAAATTTTGTTAAGACCAAATATTTAGGCATTCAGATTCCCTACAATCCACCCATACAAAAGTTTTGGCCACGCCCACTTTTTGGGGGCGTTTTCATCACAAAACCGAGTTTTTGGCCTTCAATTATTAACTAGGACGCTGAAATTTCATATCTGGGCTTCCAAGAAAAAGATACAATACAAGTGTAAAATTTTTTTACATCCGCCCACTGCCACGCCTACTTTTTTATAACTTCACTAAATTATATGAAACCGAAAAATTTTGTTAAGACCAAATATTTAGGTATACAGATTCCCTACAATTCACCCATAGAACAGTTTTGGCCACGCCCACTTTTTGGGGGCGTTTTCATCAAAAAACCGATTTTGATAAAATTTTACATGTAACATCCTCAAACGTTCGACATTATAGCTATATTTGAGTACAAAATGCAATTTGGCCACGCCCACTTTATAGAGAGGAGGATAGAGTATCATACGATCCGTTCCAGACGGATTGTAGCTTTTCTGTATGTTTTTAATCTTGTGTGGATATTTAATTTGTATAGTTCAATGTATTGTAATGAGTTTGGAAATTTCCAGAAAAGAAAAAAGTCTCAACCAAAAAATAATGCCGAGATAAAACCCTCGTGTTTTCTTTATTTCACTTAATTCACACTTCATCTGTCAAAAAAACAAGAATTCAGTCTCCCAAAAACTTTTTCCCGTACCACTATTTATCTATTTCTCCCAATTATCAAATTCGCACAACGCCATCTAAGGTCTCGTAACACTGCCCCCTCTTTCAGGCTTGAGCCTCCGTGCCAAGCTGCTTAAATGGAGCTAGTCTATTGAAGTGCAAGATTTTCTCCCGCACCCTACTTACTTCCTACTCCACTGCTTTTGTTCACAGGTCGTAGCGATCTTTCATACGGCGAGTATTAGATAGAGAGTTGTTCGAAGCTAGCTCATGTATGATTCGAAGAGTTTCTTTAAGTTTTGCAACATAGCCACTAGAATATAATGTGTCTCCTAAGCTAACTCCCATAAAGGCTTCAACCGGAAGCCGTAATTCGCGTCCATACACCATCATTGCCGGCGTCTCCCGAGTAGTTTCGTGAATCGAGGTCCGATAAGCAAGCATTAGAAGTGGCAATTGCCTATCCCAATCACGCTGATTCAGATCGCAAAATTTTAATAAGTAGTCCAAAATTGTCCTATTGAACTGTTCGAGTTTGTTTCTGTACGAGTTTTTTCTGTACCCAGACGCTGCATTACCTCTTGAAAGGGATCCGACTCGAAATTTCGGCCTTGCTCGCTATGTAACTGCAGAGGAATTCCATGACGAGAGAAAACATTGTCAACTAAGACACTGGCAACAGTTTCGGCTGTTGGGTCAGGAATCGCGAAACACTCCGGCCACTTTGTAAAATAATCCATAAACGCCAAAATGTATCGATTTCCCCAGTCAGATCTTGGTAGCGAACCCAGGACATCGAGCTCGCCTGGTTGGGATTGGACCTTTTCTAGCTCGACATATCAAGCAGTTATGGCACCAAATACGTACATCTTCCGAACAGCCAATCCAGTAAAAGGCACTCTTCAGTTTCTGTAGCGTTTTACTTACTCCAAAATGTCCTCCAGCAGGGCTTTCGCGAACATGCGTCAGAATAGCATTTCGAGTTTCGTAAGGAACTAGGATTTGTAGAACTGTAGACTTTTTTTTAAATAATTTTCGGCATATAACTCCATCCTGGATAAGGAGAGTCTCCCACATGGTCCAGTAAGCCTTGACATCTGGGTGCAAATGCCGTATCTTTTCCTTAGCTGGCCCATCAAACAGTCATGCTCTAACCATCATCTCTCAGCCTCGTTGACATGTCATCTGGAATCTTAACAAAATTTACCTGTATAAGTCGCATGCAATGTTAGCAATGGTTGGGAAGACATGGCCTTCTGGACAGTGCGTCTGCATTCCCGTGCTTGCTTCCAGGACGATGTTGAATTGTAAACTCAAAAGCCACTAAAAACTCAATCCATTGAGCCACTTGACCTTCGGGCTCTTTAAAGTTTAAAAGCCATCGTAAAGAAGCATGTTCGGTGCGGACGGTGAAAGAACGCCCAGGCAGGTACGGTTGGAAATGTTTGATGCCCTTCATAACTGCCACTAACTCCTTTCGAGTAACACAGTAGTTCACCTCTGATTTGCTAAATGTTTTGCTATAAAACTCAATAACCTTCTCCTCCGCGCTTTGGACCTGTGACAGAATCGCACCACACGCGAACTGACTGCCATCTGTGTCCAAGATAAACGGATTCTTGTTGTTAGGTAAAGCTTTGTTAGTGCTTTGGCTATTGCAGAAAACGACTGAATAAATCACCTGTAATAGGCACAGAGTTCCTATTGGGGCTTGTACCATGTTCGGAAACTGTACTATGTCCCAAAAATGTGACGCTCCTTTGACAAAGAACACATTTTGAAGGAGAAATTTTCAAACTAGCTGATGGTATTCTTTTGAATACGGTTTCAAGGTTTTGTAAAAGCTGACTGAACGAACTGCCATGGACGATGACATCATCCAGGTATACCAGAAATACTTGAAATGGGAGATCTCTCAGCCCGATTTCCATAAGGCGTTGGAAGGTGGCTGGGGCGTTACAAAGCCCGAAAGGCATTACGTTGAACTCCCACAGTCCAGCTCGTACGCTAAATGCTGTTTTTTCCTTCGCTGATTCTTCCAATTCAACCTGCCAGTACCCAGATTTAGGATCGATTGTAACGAACCAGCTAGACCCAGCCAGCGCTTCCAACAACAAATCAATCCGTGGAAGAGAATAGGAGTCCTTCTTTGTCTGATTATTCAGGCTGCGATAATCAACGCAGAATCGGTAGGTGCCATCTTTTTTCGAATGATGACCAAGGACTCCGGGATGGTTGAATTATCCCTTCCTTCTCCATTTGAATGATGAGATTGTTTGCCTCTTCTCGTCTAGCCCAAGGTAACCAACGTGCTGATTGTTTAATTGGCTTTGAGTCCCCTGTATCAATCTCGTGCCGTAGTAGGTGGGTTCTACCCAGTTCGTTCGAAGAATAAGCGAATAGTGAACGGTATCTCCCGATTAAGCTCTTCAGTCCCATTCGTTGATTTTCCTCCAAAAGATGATGCGCTGAGGTTATAGGTCGCCCTCCGTAAAATTAGGTTCGAAAATTTCCACCAACTTGCAGTTCGCCAGAGATACGTCGTCGTCAAGAAGGTGATCCGACATCGCTTCCGAGGATAGACTTCGAAGAGAGATTTTACTATTTGGTAGTTTTAAGAACATTAATTGAAAATCAACTATACAGCCATGTTCTTTTAAGAAATCGACTCCCATGATGCAGTCTTCCGCAATTAGCAACAAATACCCTGGTGTTAAAGAAATGGGTTCCCATGCGAATGGTTACTGTGGTAGTCCCATGGATAGGAGTGAGATCGGCAGTAACGCCACGAATGAAAGTAGAACAAGGAATTAGCCGCTGCCGATTGGATTCGATAAGCATCTGAGGATGAACAATGGTACCGGCTGCACCCGTGTCGGTTATAAGATGACATTGCTTTTCTTCAATATAGCCTTTCACAAATAATGACGATTCTTTAGTAGACTTTAGATGGATAAGTGGAACTTTTGTTGAAGTTATCGCTGACTCTTGCTCCTCGGAGCCAGCATCCGTTAGTTTAAAGTTTGATCTGAATGGGATGAGTGAGATGAGTTCGTTTGAGGACGCTTGTTTGTTTTAAAAGGAACTCGTTTCCCCCCTACTAAGGTTATATTTTTAGCCTGTAAATTTGGAGAACCATTAGCAATTTCAAATTCAATAATCTGACCCACTTGGAACTCGGGGATTCCTTTAACATTATCTGTTTGTACGTCTCGCCGATGAAGGAATAAACTCTTCTTCAAATCGGGACAGTAGACAAAACCATACTTCGTGGAATTGTTAAACCATTCCAACTATCCATGGTATCGGTGATTGTTGATGTAACGTCTTCTTTGTTGACCGAGCGATTTTTTGAAGCCTTAACAGATAGCTTTGGCTCCTCTAAGCTGACCATTTCTCGTTTCCCGCATCCCCATTGTCGGTTTCATTGCTGATTTGCACCGATGAATTGTGAATTGCCTTCTTAGCGGATCTGGTAGCTTAACGACTAGTTTCCAAGCGAATCGCCAATTCCAGGGCGGAGTTTAGTGATAAAGGTTCCTCCTCTCGTACGCGGCACTGAATATCTGCATCGGCGATGCCATCCAGAAACTGTTGCAGACAGAGACTGTCGATTACCCCAACGCTCCACTTTGGGTACGCTAATCTGGCAAGCCTTTGGATATTGGTTGCGTACTCTACCAGTTTTTCCCTGTGCCGTTGAACACGAGCTCGTAGTTGGGAGTGTGCGGCGCTGGTTGATAGCATGTGACCAAATCGGCGCTTCAGGGCCAGCGTATGTCTTTCGAAATCCGTAGACGAATCCATATCCAGTGCATCAATATAGGCAAGAGCAGACCCGCGCAAGCTCGCCGCTAAATACAGGCATGCCTCCTGTTGAGACCAGCTATTTGCCTTCATTACGACTGAGAGATGTGTCTGGTATTGTTCCCAGTTAGTCTTGCCATCGTACTCCATCAAATTGATTTTCGGATTGCGTATTGAAGAAGGTGATTCTCCGGAGGCTGTTACCTTGTTCGGATTGGAGGAGGGAATTGTGTTGACTCCAATGGATTGAGTCCTAATTTGATGACCTAAGTCGTCGAATATCGGCGGCGTCCCTGTCGTTGATGTAGAAGTGCTCGCCCTTTGGGTGGAGCGTGGATTTGCCGTCATGTGATTGAGGTTATGTGAGCTTTCGGTATGCACCGCAGTGCGGTCCAGTCCACTGTCCCCCGATGACATCACTCTATTAGCGAACATCGTTCCACTCAGTATTGAAGTTTCTAAATGCGAAACTCTAGCCTCGATGACTGCGGTAAAATCATTTACGCGGCTTCCCAAAGTAAGAACTACTTGAATGAGGGTGGTAATTTCTTGGCCTTATGTCAGCTGTTTAGAATTAGACTGTGGGGCACTCATTTTTATACCCTATCCTAAGGGTATATTAAGTTTGACACATAGTTTGTAACATAGAGAAATAATCGAGATAAACCCTATAAAGTATATATATTCGTGATCAGCATCAATAGCGAAAACGATTGAGCGATGACTGTCCGTCCGTCCGTCCGTATGTCACCGCTTTTTGGGCTTTAAATTTTGAGTTAGGACGATGAAATTTCACATCTGGGCTTCTGAGAAAAAGATACAGTACAAGTGTAAAAATTTTTTACATCCGCCCACTACCACGCCTACTTTTTTAGAACTTCACTAAATTATATGAAACCGAAAAATTTTGTTAAGACCAAATATTTGGGTATTTAGATTCCCTACAATTCACCCATAGAACAGTTTTGGCCACGCCCTCTTTTTGGGGGCGTTATCATCAAAAAACCTATTTTGATAAAATTTTACATGTAACATCCTCAAACGTTCGACATTATAGCTACATTTGAGTACAATATGCAATTTGGCCACGCCCACTTTATAGAGAGGAGCATAGGGTATCATACGATCCGTTCCAGACGGATTGTAGCTTTTCTGTATGTTCATGACTGATTACAAAGACCCCACACCTGACACCAATTGTAATAATTTTGGAAATTGCCAGAATAGAAAACAGTCTCTTAACCAAAAAATAATGCCGAGATAAAACCCTCGTACTTTCTTTATTTCACTTAATTCACACTTCATCTGTCAAAAAAAAAACAAGAATTCAGTCTCCCAAAAACTACTTCCCGTACCTCTATTTATCTCTTTCTCCCAATTATCAAATTCGCACAACGCCATCTAAGGTCTCGTAACAGTATTATCTTCAATTGTAACAATTAGTTTCGTCTAAGTACAACTAATTATATCTTAAAATAAAATTTGTGCGTGCGCTCCTGTTTGTTTCTGCTAGATTATTGGCTACTACTGTGGGAATGGGAAGGATATGATATGATGGCGAAGATACTTAAATCTACACTTACTGTTTTAATTCCAGAAAATATTGAAGTGGTTTCAATTGTGTGTGACCAGGGAGCTCCAAATAGAAATGCCTATAATAAATTGGGGGTGACTATTGATACCCCATACATCACAGTCTTGGAGAGAAAAATATTTTGCCTATATGATGCTGTTCACCTCCTTAAAAGTGTGCGAAATAATCTACTCATCTCCAACATTTTGGTTGAAGCTGAAGTGGTGTCCTCGTCAATAGTCCGAAAATTGTTTCGTTCTGATAGCGGTTTGATTTGGGCAATGCATAAGCTTACAGAAGCTCATATTAACCCAGATAACTTCCAAAAAATGGCAGTTAAGTTAGCAACCCAAGTATTAAGTCATCATGTTTCTACTGCAATATTTGCAGCTACGTCTACAGGTGTCTTTGATAAAGATGAAAAACCTGTAGCCTTGGCTACTGCAATTTTTTGGTTTTTAATTAAATAAGCTGTTTGACAATTTGAATAGCAAAAATAAATTTTTAAATAATGCAGACAGATGTGCTATATCTGAGACCCAAATAAATATAATCTCTAACTTGCAAGAGTAATTTGAGTGGATATCGTTATGGATGCGAGACAAAAACGGTACTGTGCACTGTTTCAATGGTTTGTGCCAGACAATAAACGGGATACTACAATTGTGGGAACATATTAAAAGCGAAAGACAGCAGTATCTGATTACATCCCATTTAAATACTGATTGCCTAGAGAATACAATATCAGTTGTAAGAAACAACCGGGGATCGTATGTCATAAAACCGATTTTTGAGCCTAAAATGTTTAACTAGGACGCTGAAATTTCATATCTAGGCTTCTGACGAAAAGATACAGTAGAAATGTACATTTTTTTTTAAATCCGCCCACTGCCACGCCTACTTTTTTATAACTTCACTAAATTATATGAAACCGAAAAATTTTTTTAAGCCCAAATATTTAGGTATTCAGATTCCCTACAATTCACCCGTAGAAGAGTTTTGGCCACGCCCACTTTTGGGGGCGTTTTCATCAAAAAACCGATTTTGATAAAATTTTACATGTAACATCCTCAAACGTTCGAGGTTATAGCCATATTTGAGTACAAAATGCAATTTGGCCACGCCCATTTTATAGAGAGGAGGATAGGGTATCAGACGATCCGTTCCAGACGGATTGTAGCTTTTCTGTATGTTTTTTTAACATCGTTCTTGAAAGAATTGTGCGAAACTCACAAGCCAACACCGGAGGTACAATCTTTCAAAAGTCTGTGCAACTACTAGCGTATGCCGACGATATCGACATTATTAGAAGGACACAGCGGGCTAGTATTGAAACAGAAGCTGCCAAAATGGGTTTAAACGGTAAACTGTTAACCAGAAGGGATACGCAACATCGACGAATTGGACAGAACGTCACAATCGACAGCTATAACTTTGAGGTAGTAAGGGACTTTGTCTACCTCGGCTCTGCTATCAATTCTGACAACAACACCTCGTCAGAAATAAAACGAAGAATAACTCTTGCCAAGCGCTGTTTCTTTGGGCTGAGAAGGCAATTGAGTAGTAAGGCCCTATCCCGAACAACTAAGGAGACTCTATATAAGACCTTGATCATCCCAGTGCTGCTTTATGGCGCTGAAGCTTGGACTTTATCAAAAGCGGATGATGACATCCTCGGTCGTTTCGAGAGAGATTCTTCGTAAAATATTCGGTCCCGTTTGCGTTGACGGTCAGAAAACTGCACATTAGTCGTTTGAGATGGCTAGGACATGTAGAGCGAATGAACACCAGTGCTCCGGCCCGAAGAGTCTTCGAATCACACCCGCAGCAGAGGAAGACCTCGTCTTAGGTGGCGCGCACAAGTTGAAGGGGACCTGAACAAGCTTGGAGTGCGCAACTGGTGGCAGTTAGCTAAGGACCGAGCTAACTGGAGAGGCTTGTTAGTTGAGGCACAGGTTCACCCCGAACTGTAGCGCCACCTAAGTAAGTAAGTAATATGTATCTGCTATCTCAAGCGCTCAAAAAAAAATAATGAAAAACAGGAAATATAACAAACATTCGCAAAAAAAAACTGCATTGCCAATGGCTCAGGTGTCAGGTCATTGATCAGGCGGATGAGTTATTTGCAATGAAATAAACACACACACATCCCAAAGACTTCACAGCATATAGAAAACATTATATGTAAAAAGGAACGTGCTATGTGTGTGTTTATATTTTTTATTTTTTTGAGCATAGTCCTTTCGTTCCATTGTCAATATCGCTCAGATTTACATGCCCGAGGAAAGTACACCTACCAAGGCATTTGGCAGTCTAGCACTGCGTTGGGTTGGTCGACGAGTTAATTCATATTGCAAAGATCTATCTTACTCGACACAGCATGATGTTTGAGTGGAGTGGATTTGTGCGTAGAGTTACTGGCATGGGATTGGTTAGATTAGAGTGAAAATGTGTTAAGCCTATGAGAGCATATACAAATTGTTGAGGCAAAAGAGCGTAATATTTTTGTGGTACTCAGCGACGGATCCTTTACTTCGACCGCTAGAGGCGCCACCATCGATTTCCTCAAGTGATAGTACTATTAGTTTTATATACAATGGTTTGACACATACAGTGGAAGTCGCTTATAACGACCTCGCTTACAACGACCAGTCGCTTATAACGTCCACTTCCCTTTCATTTGGTTGGTTTCCTTATATTTTAAGGTATTCTACCGTCGGATATAACGTCGTCGTATATAACGACTCGTCGGATATAACGACCAATTTTCGAAGAAAAATCAATCTATAACGACGGGATGAAAGAAAATGAAAATCATATAATTTAGTGAAGTTATAAAAAAGTAGGCGTGGCAGTCGGCGGATGTAAAAAAATTTTACACTTGTACTGTATCTTTTTCTTGGAAGCCCAGATATGAAATTTCAGCCTCCTAGTTAAAAATTTAAGGCCCAAAAATCGGTTTTGTGATGAAAACGCCCCCAAAAAGTGGGCGTGGCCAAAACTTTTGTATGGGTGGATTGTAGGGAATCTGAATGCCTAAATATTTGGTCTTAACAAAATTTTTCGGTTTCATATAATTTAGTGAAGTTATGAAAAAGTGGGCGTGGCAGTGGGCGGATTTCAAAAATTTTTACACTTGTACTGTATCTTTTTCTCAGAAGCCCAGATATGAAATTTCATCGTCCTAGCTCTAAATTTAAGGCCCAAAAAGCGGTGACATACGGACGGACGGACGGACGGTGATCGCTCAATCGATTTCGCTATTGATGCTGATCACGAATATATATACTTTATAGGGTCTATCTCGATTATTTCTCTATGTTACAAACTATGTGTCAAACTTAATATACCCTTAGGATAGGGTATAATAAAACATACAGAAAAGCTACAATCCGTCTGGAACGGATCGTATGATACCCTATCCTCCTCTCTATAAAGTGGGCATGGCCAAATTGCATATTGTACTCAAATATAGCTATAATGTCGAACGTTTGAGGATGTTACATGTAAAATTTTATCAAAATAGGTTTTTTGATGATAATGTTACAAACTATGTGTCAAACTTAATATACCCTTAGGATAGGGTATAAAAACCTATTGAAATAAAATTGGACCCAATTCAGAAGAACTAAAGAAAGCGCCATGAAAGAAACTTATTTAACATTATCACAAAAACAAAACAATGCAATAAATAAACATATTAAAAATGAAATGAAAAGTTTATTATACCCTATCCTAAGGGTATATTAAGTTTGACACATAGTTTGTAACATAGAGTAATAATCGAGATAGACCCTATAAAGTATATATATTCGTGATCAGCATCAATACCGAAATCGATTGAGCGATGACCGTCCGTCCGTCCGTCCGTATTTCACCGCTATTTTGGGCCTTAAATTTTGAGCTAGGACAATGAAATTTCATATCTGGGCTTCTGAGAAAAAGATACAGTACAAGTGTAAAAATTTGTTAAATCCGCCCACTGCCACGCCCACTTTTTCATAACTTCACTAAATTATATGAAACCGAAAAATTTTGTTAAGACCAAATATTTAGGCATTCAGATTCCCTACAATCCACCCATACAAAAGTTTTGGCCACGCCCACTTTTTGGGGGCGTTTTCATCACAAAACCGATTTTTGGGCCTTAAATTTTTAACTAGGACGCTGAAATTTCATATATGGTCTTCCAAGAAAAAGATACAGTACAAGTGTAAAATTTTTTTACATCCGCCCACTGCCACGCCTACTTTTTTATAACTTCACTAAATTATATGAAACCGAAAAATTTTGTTAGGACCAAATATTTGGGTATTTAGATTCCCTACAATTCACCCATAGAACGGTTTTGGCCACGCCCACTTTTTGGGGGCGTTATCATCAAAAAACCTATTTTGATAAAATTTTACATGTAACATCCTCAAACGTTCAACATTATAGCTATATTTGAGTACAAAATGCAATTTGGCCACGCCCACTTTATAGAGAGGAGGATAGGGTATCATACGATCCATTCCAGACGGATTGTAGCTTTTCTGTATGTTTTATTTTAAAATTATCAGAATCTCAGCTACAAAGTATGAATAATAATGAAAACATACAGAAAGCTACAATCCGTATGATACCCTATCCTCCTTTCTATATAGTCTTCATAAAATGGGCGTGGCCAAATTGCATTTTGTACTCAAATATGGCTATAACGTCGAACGTTAGAGGATGTTACATATAAAATTTCATCCAAATTGGTTTTTTAAAAAAAAAAAAGCCCCCAAAAAGTGGGCGTGGCCAAAACTGTTGAATGGGTGAATTGTGGGGAATCTAAATGCCTAAATATTTGGTCTTAACAAAATTGTTCGGTTTCATATATTTTAGTGAAGTTATTAAAAAGTGGGCGTGCCAGTTGGCGGATTTAAAAAATGTTTACACTTGTAAATTTTTCCTCCATCGAATTCTATCTCGATTATTTCTCTATGTTACAAACTACAGTGGAACTCACTTATAACGATGGTGAAGGGACCGATGAAATGAGGTCGTTATAACCGGGGGTCGCTATATCCGACTGCCCTCCACGAATATCCAGGAAAAAATTAAAAAACATTTACAGAAAAGGAATTTATATTATTTTTAAATTTAATTAAAAAATCATCAATTTTTCTTTGTTTAAAATCTGCTTCTAAAATAGAAAAGCTTTGTATTGTGTTCTCAGCTTCCAAGGCAGTAAAAGGAGTGAAATGTGCTTCGAACTCTTTGTCATCTGCTTCACTATCTCCATCTTCTTCTTGTCTAAAACTGACGAAGCGTTAATCAAAATTAAATCCAAAAGCAGCTATCCCGGTGACACTGCCATAATATTCAACAAATATGTACATACATACATATCTGGGTACACAGCTGCACAATGCAGAACGACCGTCGGCGACGAAACAAACCGTTAGTCTGTTCCTTTGTAAAATTACAAAAATGAACAAGAAATATTGAAATATATGTACGTCGTGTTTATACCCTATCCTAAGGGTATATTAAGTTTGACACATAGTTTGTAACATAGAGAAATAATCGAGATAGACCCTATAAAGTATATATATTCGTGATCAGCATCAATAGCGAAATCGATTGAGCGATGACCGTCCGTCCGTCCGTCCGTATGTCACCGCTTTTTGGGCCTTAAATTTTGAGCTAGGACGATGAAATTTCATATCTGGGCTTCTGAGAAAAAGATACAGTAGAAGTGTAAATTTTTTTTACATCCGCCCACTGCCACGCCTACTTTTTTATAACTTCACTAAATTATATGAAACCGAAAAATTTTGTTAAGACCAAATATTTAGGTATACAGATTCCCTACAATTCACCCATAGAACAGTTTTGGTCACGCCCACTTTTTGGGGGCGTTTTCATCAAAAAACCGATTTTCATGAAATTTTACATGTAACATCCTCAAACGTTCGACATTATAGCTATATTTGAGTACAAAATGCAATTTGACCACGCCCACTTTATAGAGAGGAGGATAGGGTATCAGACGATCCGTTCCAGACGGATTGTAGCTTTTCTGTATGTTTTATAATAATTTCAGTTTATTTACTTTATTTTAATTTATAACATTAGGGATACATTATAAGTATTTATTATAGAGAGATAGAGAAATATTACACAGAGATTAATACTGTACAAACAGGTTATATTAAGCAAAGAAAATCATTGAACTATTGAATGTATACTCGTCTACGGCTTCTCGACAGCTGCGCTGTATGTATCTGTATGTAGAACTGTGTCGATGATATGCAAAATGATTATGATGAAACAGGTTCATGCATGGGCGTAGGGGCTTCTTGCTGCCAGCTGCATATTTCAAATTCTAAGCATTATCCCCCTCGCTGGAAGATGAACATCTTTCAGGAATCGGCAGTGGTGAAATCTTCACGATTGGTCTTGTGTATATACCTCTTAAAGTCTGAATGGTGACAACTCGAATTTTATTATCACGCCCGGGATGAAGTTTGATAACCTTGCCAAGAATCCACTTAGACTGTGGTAGGTCAGGCTCCCGAAGAATTACGATTTGGTTCAGCTTAACACTAGGACTTGTAGATCTCCATTTCATTCGATGTTGTAGACTCGTCAAATATTCAAAGTGCCAGCGTTTTCAAAAGCCTTGACACAGATACTTCACTCTTTCCCAACGTTGCAAGTAAGTAATGTCCTTAGCTTCAATGAATGGTTCTGGCCTTGAGGTATATGCTTCCCCGATTAGAAAGTGGGACGGTGTTAAGGCGTCAATTTCTGCTTCATGACTGGCACAGAGTGGACGAGAGTTGAGAAGTGCTTCAATACGCGTGCGAAGAGTATAGAATTCTTCATACGTCAGGCAGTGATCTCCAATAACTCTCCGCAGATGAGTTTTGACAGATTTCACACCTGCCTCCCATAACCCTCCAAAATATGGGAAGCAGGTGGAATAAATCGCCAAGCTATACCTTCCAAAGTTAAATTATCGCTTACACAATCATTGAAGCTCTGAGAGTAAAGAAGATGTCGCATTTGATCCAAGCTACGCTGTGCACCGCGAAAATTGGTGCCGTTATCAGACCAGATTTCAATTGGTTTCCCACGTCGGGCAATAAATGTACCTAGAGCTCCGATAAACGATTGAGTAGTCAAGTCTTCAACTAACTCTATATGTATTGCTTTGGTTACAAAGCAAACAAAGAGCGAAATATATGCCTATACATGCTTGGGGTTACTTCCTTTGCATAGCTTAAGGACCGGCGTAGTCACATTCTACCCTATGAATTTTCTAGCGTAAGTCACCCTTTCAGCTGGCAGGCTGCTCATTAACTGAGATGATGTCGATTTCCGTTGTTTGAAGCAGGTAACGCATTGATGGACGATTCGTTAGCAAGACTGCGTATACCCAAAATCCAAGCCGCCTGTCGAACTAAATAGATTAGCTGTGAAGTACCAACATGTAAATGATGAAGATAGAAATAGCGAACGATCATTTCAGATACGATGTGTTTAGGGTATAAAATAATAGGATGCTTAATTGAAAACGTTGCTGTCGAGTTTTCAATGCGCCCACCTACACGAAGTAAGCCATGCTGGTCAATGAATGGAGCTAATGAACAAAGTTTGCTTTTAGTTGAAATCTCCAAGTCATTTTGAAGCGTCGATAATTCGGTCCTAAACATTTCCTTTTGTACCTCCTTAAGAATAAAGTTACGAGATTTTGAGAGCTCCTCGGTTATTAAGAACGATGGATGTTTAGGAGATGAACGCTGCGACCTTATGAAAATACGAAAACAATATGCTAATACCCGAACCATTTTGACCCATGTTGATATTCGCGATAGCGCTGCATGTAATGTACTATTTTGAACAATGATGTGAAAGGATTGTGCATATATGTTGAGTCCAGTTTTCCTTTCCTCGAGATCGATGCTTTTAAAACGCGTTCCAATTACATTCTGATCGGGCCAATAAGATTGTGACAGCCTAAACCAAGTTGGGCCTATCCACCAAATATCCTTTTTAAGAAGTGAAGTTAAATGATTCCATCGCGATGCACAATCAGCTGGATTGTCGACTGAACGAACATGATTCCCATTAAGGCGGCCAAATGTTTGTAGAAGTTCTGTAGTTCGATTGGATATAAAAGTTGCCCAGTGCTTACGAGGTGAGGACAACCAGTGTATTACGATGAGAGAGTCTGTCCACAAAAATATCTGCGACACGTCAATATTGAGGATGCCGACTACGCTTTTCCTCAACTTAGTAAGGAGGAGCCTAAAACCTTTACAGTTTTGTATAACTGAAAATCCAATGGCGACATTTCCCTCATTTCCTTAGGTAAGGACTGCAAGAAGGCACAACAATTACTGCTCCATTTGCGTAAATTAAAGTCAGCCGAGAGTAGAGTTGAAACTAGCTCCTTATGTAACGTTTGGAGCTCCTGCAGGCTATCTGCTCCCGTCATTACGTCTTCGACGTAAAAATCATTCAAGATAACCTTGGATGCTATTGGATGCTGTTCTTGGCTCAGTCTTCCCAATTCTTCTAGTGTCCTTACCGAGAGATATGGCGCACAGGACGTTCCGTACGTTACAGTCTTTAGTCGATAATGAGTTATTTCAATAGTTGCAGGATCCATCCAAAGAATTCGTTGATAATCGCAGTGATTTCCTTGAACCCAGATTTATCTAAACATTTTCTCGATATCGCCTGATATAGAGTAGCGATGGCAGCGAAATCTCGCAAACTAGTGGTAGTACTATCCTCTTTAAAAACAGGATGATGGGGCAAGTAATAACACTCTGATGTTGGTTTGTCGATCTCGAATATGGGTATCTTTTCCATGTGCCCAAGTTCAAGATAGTCATTCATGAAAGAGCAGTACTTTTCTTTTAAAGAAAGATTTGAACGAAAAAGAAAGGCGTTTTAATGCAGCACTGATAGAATTTCCAAACTCAATAGGCGAGCGAACCTTAAAGGGTAGTGCAACGCAGAATTTTCCATCACTACCGCGGACATAGGTTGCAGGAAAATGTTCCTCCGCGTGTAGGTCGTCGTTCGAAAAGGAATTAGTTTTGGGAACCTCTTTCAATTCCCAGAATCGTGCCAATGTTTTGTATATTTCCAGATTAGTGTGATAAGTGGAGACCCCAGAGTTGAAAGATTCAATCGAAGCAATTGACGAAATATCTCCCCCTATCACCCATCCAAAGATTGTTGAAATCGCATCTGGATATCCCGGTTTTCCTGATAATTTAGATCCATCAAAAAGTAGATCGATTTCCGAAGAAACGTGGAACTTGGGATCCGCCAGCTCCAAATTGATGTATGTGGATGCGTCAAAGTTGAATGTTTGATTCGGCAAATGAGAGGTTACAGTATGCAGAATATATGCATTGAGATCGGTGGACTTGTCCTTTACCAAGGACTCTACATGTAAGTTTACGCATCACCTGGTATTACTGATCCCTGTTGCAGAAATTGAGTTAACCTGAATACGAGCATGCTTACGTTTCAGTCCTAATCGTCGTACACAGGCTTCCGAAACCAAAGAGACTTGTGAGCCACAATCCAATAATATTCGGCATGGCTGATATTTGCCGAAACAATCACGAACCTTTGGCGAATGAGCGGTAGACAATAAATCAGAAGATGACTGACTGGATGTTGGATGCTAGAGAGAGTGATGTTTCCTATGACACGTGCGACAGCTAAACTTAGACCTGCATGTTGATACGCGATGACTTGGACGTAGGCAGTTGAAAGTTGAAACATAGCATGATCACAAAAATTGATCACAACGATTAATTTCGTGATTACATTTACATTTTGGAAATGGACTGGCTATGGAAGGTTGGTGAAGCTTTAGTTGATTATGGCGCGAGGAACGGAATTTATCGCTTTGCTGGCTTGACTCAAGAATAAAGCACGAATTTTGTAAAAAGTTCAAAAATTCATTAATAGTAGGAAAATCCGCATTCTCCTTATCCTCTTTAGCATAATTTTGACAAGTTTCCGAATCTAACCTGGATAATAGAATTGAAATTAACCAAACGTCGCGCCCTTCAGCATCTGGCCCTAGAGCCTTAAGTCCTCTCAACACCTCATCCGCGCAGTCCGTAAATCTCCTTAGGTTTGTTGCTGTAGGATGGCTAACTGACGAGATATTCATAAACTTACGAACTAGTGCACCTGCTATATTCTTGATTTGTCGTAACGCGCCTTAAGTTTCTCCCACGCCTCTTTGTAGTTATCATCCGTTATAGCAATGTGCTTTAGCAAGTTAGCGGCTTCATCAACTAAGAAGGCTTTAAGAAAATGAAATTTCTGACATGGCGTCAACGTTTTACCTCTGTCCACTGAGCTAACAAACATATCATGAAACGGTTTCCATTCAAGTAAAATCACCTGAAAACGGCTTTATATCTATGTATTTTGGGTAGATGTCCAATCGACGAATTCCCCGTTGAGCTGGAATTTTCTTCACCCGATACATCTTTAAAGTAGAATTCATACCTGATTCCTTGGTGCTTGCCACGTGCTTTCTTATAAGCGCTATAATATGGTGATTCTTCTCTTCGAAATCCGCTAAATCGGTCTCCAGCTCTACTAAAGCTGCATCATCATCCTCACTATCATCTGGTTAATAAGCTCGTGGTAGTCTACCCATACCTGTGATAATTTCTCCAAACGCGATTCGCACTCCTCCAGGGCAGTGTTAATATCAAGCTCAAATGCGAAATTACAAATGCGCGTAAAACAACCTTTAACCACCGACCGCTTAGCCTTAAATATTCTCATTTTTTCTGTTTTGATGCTAATTTTTCTGTTTTGATGCGGAACCGATATCAGAGTTTAATCAGATTACGTGATTACACTAAATTTTTCACTATATCCGGCTCGAAGGACCATCCTTTTATGTTTATAATAATTTCAGTTTATTTACTTTATTTTAATTTATAACTTTAGGGATACATTATAAGTATTTATTATAGAGAGATAGCGAAATATTACACAGAGATTAATACTGTACAAACAGGTTATATTAAGCAAAGAAAATCATTGAACTATTGAATGTATACTCGTCTACGGCTTCTCGACAGCTGCGCTGTATGTATCTGTATGTAGAACTGTGTCGATGATATGCAAAATGATTATGATGAAACAGGTTCATGCATGGGCGTAGGGGCTTCTTGCTGCCAGCTGCACATTTCAAATTCTAAACAATGCTTTTGTTTAAGCTGTATTGGTTCATTCTGTATACCCATACACAGTTTTCTTTTTACTTTCATTGCATTATCTGTTAAATAAGCATTACCTTTTTAACCTAAGGAAGCGTCTCTATCAAAAAGTCTTTTCATTGCTTTTTCTTCTAAAATTTTATCAGCTTCATGTCTTTTATTTAAATTTTTATGTTTTGAATAAGCGATATCATGTTCTTTAGCTGCCTCATCTAAATTATTTATCTCTATATGTATATATAAAAAATTGTTGCAAGTGCGTTGTGACTTTATAACTCACGAACGGTCAAACCGAATTCGATCAAATTTCGCATGGTCGTGTAGCTGGTCTATCTATAGTTTGAACGAAATTGGTCGACGCGTTCGTGAATTATGACTTTTTATGTCAACATCTGATTTTGTTCATATAAAAAAAACAACAACAAATACGTAGGCGCCTATGAGCGTGTGCTGTATGTATACTGTGTGCTGATGTCATACAAATGGCAAATATACGTTGTAGCGCATACATATTGACAGCTGTCAGTGAGTGATTATGTTACGGTTTTTTTTCATCGAACTCGCATTCTGAGCGGATGTAATATTAATTAATTTGTTTATCGTAACGCGCTGTTTGTGTGCCTGGCGAAGCGGGCGAGGTTTAAGGTAGTTGGTTGTATACATTTTTCCTCATTCAAATGAAAATTAGTTCCAGGTCCTAGATACTTATAGGCAGGATTATGAAATTCAACAAGAAAGATTGTTTATAAAACTGTTTAGAATACCGTACTGTCTAACCATTTAATAAACACATACAGAAAAGCTACAATCCGTCTGGAACGGATCGTATGATACCCTATCCTCCTCTCTATAAAGTGGGCGTGGCCAAATTGCATTTTGTACTCAAATATAGCTATAATGTCGAACGTTTGAGGATGTTACATGTCAAATTATATCAAAATAGGTTGTTTGATGATAACGCCCCCAAAAAGTAGGCGTGGCCTAAACCGTTCTATGGGTGAATTGTAGGGAATCTAAATACCCAAATATTTGGTCTTAACAAAATTGTTCGGTTTCATATAATTTAGTGAAGTTATAAAAAAGTAGGAGTGGCAGTGGGCGGATGTAAAAAAATATTACAGTTGTACTGTATCTTTTTCTTGGAAGCCCAGATATGAAATTTCAGCGTCCTAGTTAAAAATTTAAGGCCCAAAAATCGGTTTTGTGATGAAAACGCCCCCAAAAAGTGGGCTTGGCCAAAACTTTTGTATGGGTGGATTGTAGGGAATCTAAATGCCTAAATATTTGGTCTTAACAAAATTTTTCGGTTTCATATAATTTAGTGAAGTTATAAAAAAGTGGGCGTGGCAGTGGGCGGATTTCAAAAAATTTTACACTTGTACTGTATCTTTTTCTCAGAAGCCCAGATATGAAATTTCATCGTCCTAGCTCAAAATTTAAGGCCCAAAAAGCGGTGACATACGGACGGACGGACGGACGGACGGGCGGTCATCGCTCAATCGATTTCGCTATTGATGCTGATCACGAATATATATACTTTATAGGGTCTATCTCGATTATTTCTCTATGTTACAAACTATGTGTCAAACTTAATATACCCTTAGGATAGGGTATAAAAAAATATTAGTAATGTAATTATTAAAAATTATTTTATGACACAAATTTTTTTTTTTATAACAGTCATCGACTATCTCTCAACCCGTTCAGATCTCTCTCATTTGATCTGTCAGTGTTGTGTTCTTGACTTCGATCGACTTAACATATTTCTATCTCACTCTTTTTCATTTTCCCTTTACCGGTCTTAACCCAACTTTTACGGTATTGTGACTCTTTTTCAGTGACAGTGTACTAGTGCTCCGCTTAAACACAATGGCCCCAGGGCCTAATGCTTTGAATCGTTTTGCCGAGTTAAGTGAAATGTCACTAAACCAACCTAGCCCCAAAAGGAATAAAGTATCATTTTCAACTCTCGAAGAATACCCGACCATTCCTACAAAAACAATGTAAGGAACATAATACGTATGTGCCCAATAAATGATCCAAACACACGGATTTTGTTCCTGTGAGTTCAGGGGATCGATACTCGGGCCATCCTTGTTCAATATTTATCTTCCAGATTTTCCTCTCTCAGACCCAATATCAGAAGAGCCGGGTTCACTTCACTGCGCTGATGATACCACTATATTGGCTAGCGAGCTACGACCGACTTTAGCTCTTAACAAAATTAAAGCAAAACTCCCAACGTTAGAAAATTATTTTGAAAAATGGAGATTAAAAATAAATACGAGTCATCTCACATGTTTCAGAAATGCTAGCGGAAAGGGACATTATCGTGCGGTTAAAGAAAGCAAAAATGTATCATTAAAAATAAATAATTTCCCAATCCCACTACGTTCAGAAACAAAGTATTTGGGAATAAATTTTCAGAACCGATTTCTCTTCAATAAGCATTTAAGGGCTGTATTAAAGAGAGCAAAAATGGTTACAGGAATTCTTAAACCATTACTTAATTCTAAACACGTTTTAGGAAAGACTAAAATTCTAATGTATAAGACCCTCATAAGACCAATTCTGATATACGGTTTCTCTACCTGGTTTACCATATCACTCACTGTAGCCAAAGAAATGGAAGTCTTCCAAAGAAAAATACTAAGATTCTGCTGCGGAATGCTTAGAAAAGTAAACAAAAAATGGTTCCCGGACAAAACTATATATGAAGCAACTCAGATTACACCCGTCATGAACTATCAAATTGAACTTCTTCTCAAAAAAATGGAACAAACTCGTTCACACTCCAACCCACTTGTAAGATCTTTAATGAATTCTAATATCAACGACAGTTTGAATGACAAATATTATTTGTCACCTTTAAACCTTTTAAACGAAGATTCATTACCTTCAATAAGACCGGATACGAATAGACACCAGCTAGCACCGTTCTATGAAAAAGCATCTTCTCTTAATTATAGGGGATGATACTAACTTATGATAAATTTAAAATATTAAAGCGATTTTTGACGTAAACCATTGTTTTAACGCAGAAAGTTTTAGATTTCTTTTGGATTGTATAGCAATCTATATGAAGCATTAAGGATTTTTAGAGCTTCTGCAATTTTTGTACGTATGTAGGTCCTACACAGAATATAAATTTGATATCTGATAAGATAAAAAAGAACCATTAGTTATAGTTAGTGTAGATTTTAGTTTTAATTTTAGTCTTAAGTCCTAGTCATTAAATTAAGAATGCCAAAAAGAGCAAAGAATTGAATGTACGCCGCACAGTGATTCCTTTGAATGGAGCAGGCGGAAAAAACTCTATAAGAACGAAATGGGTGGACCGATATTGTTGAAATTTCGTACATAAAATTAGTGAGTTATCATTAGTATCATTATGGTAAAAAAATTATGACTCTAGTCTAATAATTAAGGGTACTTCTCATACAACAGTTTTGAAAAAAGTAATTTTTTCACATTGCTCTTACCAATTCTGTTCCTGTTCTTATTTTACGATTCCGTACTAAGACTTTTGTCAAAAGATGTTTTAAAATAAATCAACACCACAAAACACATATAAAAAACATACAGAAAAGCTACAATCCGTCTGGAACGGATCGTATGATACCCTATCCTCCTCTCTATAAAATGGGCTTGGCCAAATTGCATTTTGTACTCAAATATGGCTATAACCTCGAACGTTTGAGGATGTTACATGTAAAATTTTATCAAAATCGGTTTTTTGATGAAAACGCCCCCAAAAAGTGGGCGTGACCAAAACTGTTCTATGGGTGAATTGTAGGGAAGTTGTATACCTAAATATTTGGTCTTAACAAAATTTTTCGGTTTCATATAATTTAGTGAAGTTATAAAAAAGTAGGCGTGGCAGTGGGCGGATGTAAAAAAAATTTACACTTGTACTGTATCTTTTTCTTGGAAGCCCAGATATGAAATTTCAGCGTACTAGTTAATAATTGAAGTCCCTAAACTCGGTTTTGTGATGAAAACGCCCCCAAAAAGTGGGCGTGGCCAAAACTTTTGTATGGGTGGATTGTAGGGAATCTGAATGCCTAAATATTTGGTCTTAACAAAATTTTTCGGTTTCATATAATTTAGTGAAGTTATGAAAAAGTGGGCGTGGCAGTGGGCGGATTTCAAAAATTTTTACACTTGTACTGTATCTTTTTCACAGAAGCCCAGATATGAAATTTCATCGTCCTAGCTCAAAATTTAAGGCCCAAAAAGCGGTGACATACGGACGGACGGACGGACGGACGGTCATCGCTCAATCGATTTCGCTATTGATGCTGATCACGAATATATATACTTTATATGGTCTATCTCGATTATTTCTCTATGTTACAAACTATGTGTCAAACTTAATATACCCTTAGGATAGGGTATAATAACTAGATCGTACGATTTACGATTCTTTTTATTTTTTTTTTGCTTTGATAGCTCAAAACCAAAAATTTAATACAACAAATTCTGTGCTTCTTCAGTTAGTGGAATACAATTTTTTGTTTTTGGTTCAGGCCTTAGATGAGTAATTTTGGGATCCGATGATATAAGCATAAGATGAAGAACGTCCTCATTAGTTGCCAAACGTGAACACTTCCTAGTGTTGTGAAGTCTATAATATCTGTAATCTTTATTTCTGCTTTCCTGAGCTTTTTCTGAAAGTAATCCTACAGGGAGTGCTGCCAAACGTATTATTACAGCTCCGTGCATTAGAATCTTATGCACTGTTGCTGGCATATAATACCAAGGATATAATTTAAGTGCCAACATACACTTGTGGCCATGTAATTAAGCCACAAAGCAAATACATCCTATTATTTAGAATAATATTTTCCTGTATCACTTTGTGTCTACTTTCTTAAACAGCTACTAACTTACGTTATCCCTGTATGAAAACTACATGTCAATTGAAGACTAATGGGCGTGGCCAAATTGCATTTTGTACTCAAATATAGCTATAATGTCGAACGTTTGAGGATGTTACATGTAAAATTTTATCAAAATAGGTTTTTTGATGCTAACGCCCCCAAAAAGTGGGCGTGGCCAAAACTGTTCTATGGGTGAATTGTAGGGAATCTAAATTCCCAAATATTTGGTCTTAACAACATTTTTCGGTTTCATATAATTTAGTGAAGTTATAAAAAAGTAGGCGTGGCAGTGGGCGGATGTAAAAAAATTTTACACTTGTACTGTATCTTTTTCTTGAAAGCCCAGATATGAAATTTCAGCGTCCTAGTTAAAAATTTAAGGCCCAAAAATCGGTTTTGTGATGAAAACGCCCCCAAAAAGTGGGCGTGGCCAAAACTTTTGTATGGGTGGATTGTAGGGAATCTGAATGCCTAAATATTTGGTCTTGACAAAATTTTTCGGTTTCATATAATTTAGTGAAGTTATGAAAAAGTGGGCGTGGCAGTGGCCGGATTTCAAAAATTTTTACACTTGTACTGTATCTTTTTCTCAGAAGCCCAGATATGAAATTTCATCGTCCTAGCTCAAAATTTAAGGCCCAAAAAGCGGTGACATACGGACGGACGGACGGACGGACGGTCATCGCTCAATCGATTTCGCTATTGATGCTGATCACGAATATATATACTTTATAGGGTCTATCTCGATTATTTCTCTATGTTACAAACTATGTGTCAAACTTAATATACCCTTAGGATAGGGTATAAAAATAGATGATCGTTATGTGTCCTGTGAAGTTTCTGCCGAGGTGGACGCGTTCAACTTTGTTTGTAGATACACATACATATATACTTATATAGGTATGATTTTCATTATCATGATTCTGGCGGTTAAGGGTTGGTCACCACCATTGCATAACAAACCAGGCAGATAAATTTGTTTGACTGGCAAATAGGTGTAAGAAAGATCATTTCTTCTTTCCCATTCTTACATATGTATGTATGTGCAACTTTAACCTGTAATCTGTTTCCGTGTCAGACTTTGGGTGAATTTAAACTCCTTAAGAGCATAACAGGTGCGCCTTCAATATTTGTTTGTGTGAAGGAATACCCAGGGGTAATGTACCACTTCTTCCATATCTGTATAAAGTTGTTGCGTAATGTGTGTCCTGAAGTTTTCTGCCATATGATGTGTATACGTACTGTGCGAAGCTTTGACTTACTCTGGACATATGTACTTATGTATGGATGTATATTTATAATTTTCCTTTTCTTGGTTTTGGCGGTTAATGATTGGTCACAGCATTGCCTAACATAAAATCAAAAAATTATTTGCCAAAAGAGAAACAAAACATACAGAAAAGCTACAATCCGTCTGGAACGGATCGTATGATACCCTATCCTCCTCTCTATAAAGTGCGCGTGACCAAATTGCATTTTGTACTCAAATATGGCTACAACCTCGGACGTTTGAGGATGTTACATGTAAAATTTTATCAAAATCGGTTTTTTGATGAAAACGCCCCCAAAAAGTGGGCGTGACCAAAACTGTTCTATGGGTGAATTGTAGGGAATCTGTATACCTAAATATTTGGTCTTAACAAAATTTTTCGGTTTCATATAATTTAGTGAAGTTATAAAAAAGTAGGCGTGGCAGTGGGCGGATGTAAAAAAAATTTACACTTGTACTGTATTTTTTTCTTGGAAGCCCAGATATGAAATTTCAGCGTCCTAGTTAATAATTGAAGGCCCAAAACTCGGTTTTGTGATGAAAACGCCCCCAAAAAGTGGGCGTGGCCAAAACTTTTGTATGGGTGGATTGTAGGGATGCCTAAATATTTGGTCTTAACAAAATTTTTCGGTTTCATATTATTTAGTGAAGTTATGAAAAAGTGGGCGTGGCAGTGGGCGGATTTCAAAAATTTTTACACTTGTACTGTATCTTTTTCACAGAAGCCCAGATATGAAATTTCATCGTCCTAGCTCAAAATTTAAGGCCCAAAAAGCGGTGACATACGGACGACGGACGGACGGACGGACAGACAAACGGTCATCGCTGAATCGATTTCGCTATTGATGCTGATCACGAATATATATACTTTATAGGGTCTATCTCGATTATTTCTCTATGTTACAAACTATGTGTCAAACTTAATATACCCTTAGGATAGGGTATAAAAATAGATGATCGTTATGTGTCCTGTGAAGTTTCTGCCGAGGTGGACGCGTTCAACTTTGTTTGTAGATACACATACATATATACTTATATAGGTATGATTTTCATTATCATGATTCTGGCGGTTAAGGGTTGGTCACCACCATTGCATAACAAACCAGGCAGATAAATTTGTTTGACTGGCAAATAGGTGTAAGAAAGATCATTTATTCTTTCCCATTCTTACATATGTATGTATGTGCAACTTTAACCTGTAATCTGTTTGCGTGTCAGACTTTGGGTGAATTTAAACTCCTTAAGAGCATAACAGGTGCACCTTCAATATTTGTTTGTGTGAAGGAATACCCATTGGTAATGTACCACTTCTTCCATATCTGTATAAAGTTGTTGCGTAATGTGTGTCCTGAAGTTTTCTGCCATATGATGTGTATACGTACTGTGCGAAGCTTTGACTTACTCTGGACATATGTACTTATGTATGGATGTATATTTATAATTTTCCTTTTCTTGGTTTTGGCGGTTAATGATTGGTCACAGCATTGCCTAACATAAAATCAAAAAATTATTTGCCAAAAGAGAAACAAAACATACAGAAAAGCTACAATCCGTCTGGAACGGATCGTATGATACCCTATCCTCCTCTCTATAAAGTGCGCGTGACCAAATTGCATTTTGTACTCAAATATGGCTACAACCTCGGACGTTTGAGGATGTTACATGTAAAATTTTATCAAAATCGGTTTTTTGATGAAAACGCCCCCAAAAAGTGGGCGTGACCAAAACTGTTCTATGGGTGAATTGTAGGGAATCTGTATACCTAAATATTTGGTCTTAACAAATTTTTTCGGTTTCATATAATTTAGTGAAGTTATAAAAAAGTAGGCGTGGCAGTGGGCGGATGTAAAAAAATTTTACACTTGTACTGTATCTTTTTCTTGGAAGCCCAGATATGAAATTTCAGCGTCCTAGTTAATAATTGAAGGCCCAAAACTCGGTTTTGTGATGAAAACGCCCCCAAAAAGTGGGCGTGGCCAAAACTTTTGTATGGGTGGATTGTAGGGATGCCTAAATATTTGGTCTTAACAAAATTTTTCGGTTTCATATAATTTAGTGAAGTTATGAAAAAGTGGGCGTGGCAGTGGGCGGATTTCAAAAATTTTTACACTTGTACTGTATCTTTTTCACAGAAGCCCAGATATGAAATTTCATCGTCCTAGCTCAAAATTTAAGGCCCAAAAAGCCATGACATACGGACGACGGACGGACGGACGGACGGACAGACGGTCATCGCTCAATCGATTTCGCTATTGATGCTGATCACGAATATATATACTTTATAGGGTCTATCTCGATTATTTCTCTATGTTACAAACTATGTGTCAAACTTAATATACCCTTAGGATAGGGTATAAAAATAGATGATCGTTATGTGTCCTGTGAAGTTTCTGCCGAGGTGGACGCGTTCAACTTTGTTTGTAGATACACATACATATATACTTATATAGGTATGATTTTCATTATCATGATTCTGGCGGTTAAGGGTTGGTCACCACCATTGCATAACAAACCAGGCAGATAAATTTGTTTGACTGGCAAATAGGTGTAAGAAAGATCATTTCTTCTTTCCCATTCTTACATATGTATGTATGTGCAACTTTAACCTGTAATCTGTTTCCGTGTCAGACTTTGGGTGAATTTAAACTCCTTAAGAGCATAACAGGTGCGCCTTCAATATTTGTTTGTGTGAAGGAATACCCAGGGGTAATGTACCACTTCTTCCATATCTGTATAAAGTTGTTGCGTAATGTGTGTCCTGAAGTTTTCTGCCATATGATGTGTATACGTACTGTGCGAAGCTTTGACTTACTCTGGACATATGTACTTATGTATGGATGTATATTTATAATTTTCCTTTTCTTGGTTTTGGCGGTTAATGATTGGTCACAGCATTGCCTAACATAAAATCAAAAAATTATTTGCCAAAAGAGAAACAAAACATACAGAAAAGCTACAATCCGTCTGGAACGGATCGTATGATACCCTATCCTCCTCTCTATAAAGTGCGCGTGACCAAATTGCATTTTGTACTCAAATATGGCTACAACCTCGGACGTTTGAGGATGTTACATGTAAAATTTTATCAAAATCGGTTTTTTGATGAAAACGCCCCCAAAAAGTGGGCGTGACCAAAACTGTTCTATGGGTGAATTGTAGGGAATCTGTATACCTAAATATTTGGTCTTAACAAAATTTTTCGGTTTCATATAATTTAGTGAAGTTATAAAAAAGTAGGCGTGGCAGTGGGCGGATTGGTCACAGCATTGCCTAACATAAAATCAAAAAATTATTTGCCAAAAGAGAAACAAAACATACAGAAAAGCTACAATCCGTCTGGAACGGATCGTATGATACCCTATCCTCCTCTCTATAAAGTGCGCGTGACCAAATTGCATTTTGTACTCAAATATGGCTACAACCTCGGACGTTTGAGGATGTTACATGTAAAATTTTATCTAAATCGGTTTTTTGATGAAAACGCCCCCAAAAAGTGGGCGTGACCAAAACTGTTCTATGGGTGAATTGTAGGGAATCTGTATACCTAAATATTTGGTCTTAACAAAATTTTTCGGTTTCATATAATTTAGTGAAGTTATAAAAAAGTAGGCGTGGCAGTGGGCGGATGTAAAAAAAATTTACACTTGTACTGTATTTTTTTCTTGGAAGCCCAAATATGAAATTTCAGCGTCCTAGTTAATAATTGAAGGCCCAAAACTCGGTTTTGTGATGAAAACGCCCCCAAAAAGTGGGCGTGGCCAAAACTTTTGTATGGGTGGATTGTAGGGATGCCTAAATATTTGATCTTAACAAAATTTTTCGGTTTCATATAATTTAGTGAAGTTATGAAAAAGTGGGCGTGGCAGTGGGCGGATTTCAAAAATTTTTACACTTGTACTGTATCTTTTTCACAGAAGCCCAGATATGAAATTTCATCGTCCTAGCTCAAAATTTAAGGCCCAAAAAGCCATGACATACGGACGACGGACGGACGGACGGACGGACAGACGGTCATCGCTCAATCGATTTCGCTATTGATGCTGATCACGAATATATATACTTTATAGGGTCTATCTCGATTATTTCTCTATGTTACAAACTATGTGTCAAACTTAATATACCCTTAGGATAGGGTATAAAAATAGATGATCGTTATGTGTCCTGTGAAGTTTCTGCCGAGGTGGACGCGTTCAACTTTGTTTGTAGATACACATACATATATACTTATATAGGTATGATTTTCATTATCATGATTCTGGCGGTTAAGGGTTGGTCACCACCATTGCATAACAAACCAGGCAGATAAATTTGTTTGACTGGCAAATAGGTGTAAGAAAGATCATTTCTTCTTTCCCATTCTTACATATGTATGTATGTGCAACTTTAACCTGTAATCTGTTTCCGTGTCAGTCTTTGGGTGAATTTAAACTCCTTAAGAGCATAACAGGTGCGCCTTCAATATTTGTTTGTGTGAAGGAATACCCAGGGGTAATGTACCACTTCTTCCATATCTGTATAAAGTTGTTGCGTAATGTGTGTCCTGAAGTTTTCTGCCATATGATGTGTATACGTACTGTGCGAAGCTTTGACTTACTCTGGACATATGTACTTATGTATGGATGTATATTTATAATTTTCCTTTTCTTGGTTTTGGCGGTTAATGATTGGTCACAGCATTGCCTAACATAAAATCAAAAAATTATTTGCCAAAAGAGAAACAAAACATACAGAAAAGCTACAATCCGTCTGGAACGGATCGTATGATACCCTATCCTCCTCTCTATAAAGTGCGCGTGACCAAATTGCATTTTGTACTCAAATATGGCTACAACCTCGGACGTTTGAGGATGTTACATGTAAAATTTTATCAAAATCGGTTTTTTGATGAAAACGCCCCCAAAAAGTGGGCGTGACCAAAACTGTTCTATGGGTGAATTGTAGGGAATCTGTATACCTAAATATTTGGTCTTAACAAAATTTTTCGGTTTCATATAATTTAGTGAAGTTATAAGAAAGTAGGCGTGGCAGTGGGCGGATGTAAAAAAATTTTACACTTGTACTGTATCTTTTTCTTGGAAGCCCAGATATGAAATTTCATCGTCCTAGCTCAAAATTTAAGGCCCAAAAAGCGGTGACATACGGACGGACGGACGGACGGACGGTCATCGCTCAATCGATTTCGCTATTGATGCTGATCACGAATATATATACTTTATAGGGTCTATCTCGATTATTTCTCTATGTTACAAACTATGTGTCAAACTTAATATACCCTTAGGATAGGGTATAAAAATAGATGATCGTTATGTGTCCTGTGAAGTTTCTGCCGAGGTGGACGCGTTCAACTTTGTTTGTAGATACACATACATATATACTTATATAGGTATGCTTTTCATTATCATGATTCTGGCGGTTAAGGGTTGGTCACCACCATTGCATAACAAACCAGGCAGATAAATTTGTTTGACTGGCAAATAGGTGTAAGAAAGATCATTTCTTCTTTCCCATTCTTACATATGTATGTATGTGCAACTTTAACCTGTAATCTGTTTCCGTGTCAGACTTTGGGTGAATTTAAACTCCTTAAGAGCATAACAGGTGCGCCTTCAATATTTGTTTGTGTGAAGGAATACCCAGGGGTAATGTACCAGTTCTTCCATATCTGTATAAAGTTGTTGCGTAATGTGTGTCCTGAAGTTTTCTGCCATATGATGTGTATACGTACTGTGCGAAGCTTTGACTTACTCTGGACATATGTACTTATGTATGGATGTATATTTATAATTTTCCTTTTCTTGGTTTTGGCGGTTAATGATTGGTCACAGCGTTGCCTAACATAAAATCAAAAAATTATTTGCCAAAAGAGAAACAAAACATACAGAAAAGCTACAATCCGTCTGGAACGGATCGTATGATACCCTATCCTCCTCTCTATAAAGTGCGCGTGACCAAATTGCATTTTGTACTCAAATATGGCTACAACCTCGGACGTTTGAGGATGTTACATGTAAAATTTTATCAAAATCGGTTTTTTGATGAAAACACCCCCAAAAAGTGGGCGTGACCAAAACTGTTCTATGGGTGAATTGTAGGGAATCTGTATACCTAAATATTTGGTCTTAACAAAATTTTTCGGTTTCATATAATTTAGTGAAGTTATAAAAAAGTAGGCGTGGCAGTGGGCGGATGTAAAAAAAATTTACACTTGTACTGTATTTTTTTCTTGGAAGCCCAGATATGAAATTTCAGCGTCCTAGTTAATAATTGAAGGCCCAAAACTCGGTTTTGTGATGAAAACGCCCCCAAAAAGTGGGCGTGGCCAAAACTTTTGTATGGGTGGATTGTAGGGAATCTGAATGCCTAAATATTTGGTCTTAACAAAATTTTTCGGTTTCATATAATTTAGTGAAGTTATGAAAAAGTGGGCGTGGCAGTGGGCGGATTTCAAAAATTTTTACACTTGTACTGTATCTTTTTCACAGAAGCCCAGATATGAAATTTCATCGTCCTAGCTCAAAATTTAAGGCCCAAAAAGCGGTGACATACGGACGGACGGACGGACGGACGGTCATCGCTCAATCGATTTCGCTATTGATGCTGATCACGAATATATATACTTTATAGGGTCTATCTCGATTATTTCTCTATGTTACAAACTATGTGTCAAACTTAATATACCCTTAGGATAGGGTATAAAAACATATAGAATTGCTTGACTGGCAATTACCAAATTGTACGTTGTAAGAAAGGTAATTTTTAATTTAATATTCAGAGCAGTGAATATATACATACATATGTAGGTAAATTATATACATATATGTTCCTTTTAAATTTTATATGTAAATAAATAAGCAAAGGTTTTATAAGTGTGGCTACCCGATGTTCATACACAGATTGCAATAACGTTAAGAAATCGTTTTCTTTGTCATTTTTTCACATTCCGAATAACCAGCAAAGAGAAATTTGGTTAAAGCATTCTCAGAAAACAACTTTGAAAAAAATGCCCTGTTTTGCGAAGAACATTTTTACATGAAAGATATAATAATAAAGGCAACTCGAAAATGCCTCACAAAACATACAGAAAAGCTACAATCCGTCTGGAACGGATCGTCTGATACCCTATCCTCCTCTCTATAAAGTGGGCGTGGCCAAATTGCATTTCGTACTCAAATATGGCTATAAACTCGAACGTTTGAGGATGTTACATGTAAAATTTTATCAAAATCGGTTTTTTGATGAAAACGCCCGCAAAAAATGGGCGTGACCAAAACTGTTCTATGGGTGAATTGTAGGGAATCTGTATACCTAAATATTTGGTCTTAACAAAATTTTTCGGTTTCATATAATTTAGTGAAGTTATAAAAAAGTAGGCGTGGCAGTGGGCGGATGTAAAAAAAATTTACACTTGTACTGTATTTTTTTCTTGGAAGCCCAGATATGAAATTTCAGCGTCCTAGTTAATAATTGAAGGCCCAAAACTCGGTTTTGTGATGAAAACGCCCCCAAAAAGTGGGCGTGGCCAAAACTTTTGTATGGGTGGATTGTAGGGAATCTGAATGCCTAAATATTTGGTCTTAACAAAATTTTTCGGTTTCATATAATTTAGTGAAGTTATGAAAAAGTGGGCGTGGCAGTGGGCGGATTTCAAAAATTTTTACACTTGTACTGTATCTTTTTCACAGAAGCCCAGATATGAAATTTCATCGTCCTAGCTCAAAATTTAAGGCCCAAAAAGCGGTGACATACGGACGGACGGACGGACGGACGGTCATCGCTCAATCGATTTCGCTATTGATGCTGATCACGAATATATATACTTTATAGGGTCTATCTCGATTATTTCTCTATGTTACAAACTATGTGTCAAACTTAATATACCCTTAGGATAGGGTATAAAAACATATAGAATTGCTTGACTGGCAATTACCAAATTGTACGTTGTAAGAAAGGTAATTTTTAATTTAATATTCAGAGCAGTGAATATATACATACATATGTAGGTAAATTATATACATATATGTTCCTTTTAAATTTTATATGTAAATAAATAAGCAAAGGTTTTATAAGTGTGGCTACCCGATGTTCATACACAGATTGCAATAACGTTAAGAAATCGTTTTCTTTGTCATTTTTTCACATTCCGAATAACCAGCAAAGAGAAATTTGGTTAAAGCATTCTCAGAAAACAACTTTGAAAAAAATGCCCTGTTTTGCGAAGAACATTTTTACATGAAAGATATAATAATAAAGGCAACTCGAAAATGCCTCACAAAACATACAGAAAAGCTACAATCCGTCTGGAACGGATCGTCTGATACCCTATCCTCCTCTCTATAAAGTGGGCGTGGCCAAATTGCATTTCGTACTCAAATATGGCTATAAACTCGAACGTTTGAGGATGTTACATGTAAAATTTTATCAAAATCGGTTTTTTGATGAAAACGCCCGCAAAAAATGGGCGTGACCAAAACTGTTCTATGGGTGAATTGTAGGGAATCTGTATACCTAAATATTTGGTCTTAACAAAATTTTTCGGTTTCATATAATTTAGTGAAGTTATAAAAAAGTAGGCGTGGCAGTGGGCGGATGTAAAAAAAATTTACACTTCTACTGTATCTTTTCGTCATAAGCCCAGGTATGAAATTTCAGCGTCCTAGTTACTAATTTAAGGCCCAAAACTCGGTTTTGTGATGAAAACGCCCCCAAAAAGTGGGCGTGGCCAAAACTTTTGTATGGGTGGATTGTAGGGAATCTGAATGCCTAAATATTTGCTCTTAACAAAATTTTTCGGTTTCATATAATTTAGTGAAGTTATGAAAAAGTGGGCGTGGCAGTGGGCGGATTTAAAAAATTTTTACACTTGTACTGTATCTTTTTCTCAGAAGCCCAGATATGAAATTTCATCGTCCTAGCTCAAAATTTAAGGCCCAAAAAGCGGTGACATACGGACGGACGGACGGACGGACGGTCATCGCTCAATCGATTTCGCTATTGATGCTGATCACGAATATATGTATATACTTTATAGGGTCTATCTCGATTATTTCTCTATGTTACAAACTATGTGTCAAACTTAATATACCCTTAGGATAGGGTATAAACATGCAGTTCCCAAATCATGCATAACGGTGTGCAAATGCAGTGACGTTGTAGCTGACGATACGTGCTTTAGAATTATGAATTCGGGGGCAAGCACAGTTGGAAAGAAAAGAACTATTTTTGAAGTTTCAACTGCAGTAAAAGAGGTTCAAAATGATTCGCCTCCATTAACAATAAATAAAAGTATAGTTTATGAAATTGTTATATCTATGTACATACATACATACATGCATACATACGTACGTATGTATTAAATGTATATTATATCGCTTTGAATGCATGTGCAATAATAGAATTTATGAAGTTGTGATAGAGGAATAGGCCTACTGGAGACACTTAAAAAAAAAAGCATCTAGTATTTTACCCCACTGGGTGATTTGGAAAGAATACAAGAATATATGTACGTATATACATACATATGTAAATACTTACATATGGAACTACATTTCTAGGTATAAATAGTTACATATGTATGTATCTACATATAGTTAGGGACAATAAAAAAATATTAAGCATAATCCGTATTGGTACCCGTAATTTACTCCAAAAAGTAAAAAAAAGGTTGTTTTCATCAATTTGTCCTTTCAATCCAATGTTTGTAATTAAATAAAATAAATCTGTTGTTGTGGTACAAAACATTAGAATACGTATTAAATATTTACATGGATTAATACATACACATACATATGTATTAACAAGAAGAAAAGCGTTTGCATTTGCATTAACATTGAAATCTACAATATTACAACGTCGCTAATTCCCGCATAGAAATAATAAAATGTGGCAACGTTTGAGTGTGTATATTGCAGAAAAATAACTTCATTCATAATTAAGGTAAACACAAAAAAATACAAAAACAAAACACGAAAGGAAAACATAATCCTCCCGTCTCGTCCATCACGATGGTATTAAACCACACGACATGTACATATTTGGATGTGTGTACATGATTAAGAAGAGAGTCAGTTTTGTTTTTATATTCCTTGCCGTTTTTCCTTTTGTTCTCTCGTTTATCCATTTGTTCGCTCAAAACTCTCTTTCTGTGTGTAAGAGAAACCACTTTGCTTTGCGCCCTCTGTAGAACGAGGTAACTAAGAAAAAATTTCGTCAAGTGATAATACTATTAGATTTATATACAATGGTACTATGTAACTTATTTCATGTTTGGGGTTTTTTTCCAAGTGGGCGTGGCAGTGGGCGGATTTAAACAATTTTTACACTTGTACTATATCTTTTTCTGGAAAGCCAAGATACTATTAAATTTCATCCTCCTACCTTAAAATTTAAGGCCCCAAAAGCGGTGACATACTGATAGCGAATAATAGAAATGTCCGATATTCAAAACGTTATAATTTATTAACTCATCTATTTCTATCAAGACAAAATTAAGTAGACAGATTTCCCACTGGTTCGATAGAGGGAACGATGTTTCGCGCTTGGTGGTTGCTAGATAAGAAAGTCATCACCTCCGAGACAGGTTCATTCAACTATAACCACCTAGACATACAAAAAGTTTCTAGACATGCAAGTTAGCTTCTATCTGTCCTCTCTGCATTCCGGAAACTAACTTAACAAACGGACGACAACATCATACGATACAAAAACATACAGAAAAGCTACAATCCGTCTGGAACGGATCGTATGATACCCTATCCTCCTCTCTATAAAATGGGCTTGGCCAAATTGCATTTTGTACTCAAATATAGCTATAATGTCGAACGTTTGAGGATGTTACATGTAAAATTTTATCAAAATAGGTTTTTTGATAACGCCCCCAAAAAGTGGGCCTGGCCAAAACTGTTCTATGGGTGAATTGTAGGGAATCTAAATACCCAAATATTTGGTCTTAACAAAATTTTTCGGTTTCATATAATTTAGTGAAGTTATAAAAAAGTAGGCGTGGCAGTGGGCGGATGTAAAAAATGTTTACACTTGTACTGTATCTTTTTCTTGGAAGCCCAGATATGAAATTTCAGCATCCTAGTTAAAAATTTAAGGCTCAAAACTCGGTTTTGTAATGAAAACGCCCCCAAAAAGTGGGCGTGGCCAAAACTTTTGTATGGGTGGATTGTAGGGAATCTGAATGCCTAAATATTTGGTTTTAACAAAATTTTTCGGTTTCATATAATTTAGTGAAGTTATGAAAAAGTGGGCGTGGCAGTGGGCGGATTTCAAAAATTTTTACACTTGTACTGTATCTTTTTCTCAGAAGCCCAGATATGAAATTTCATCGTCCTAGCTCAAAATTTAAGGCCCAAAAAGCGGTGACATACGGACGGACGGACGAACGGACGGTCATCGCTCAATCGATTTCGCTATTGATGCTGATCACGAATATATATACTTTATAGGGCCTATCTCGATTATTTCTCTATGTTACAAACTATGTGTCAAACTTAATATACCCTTAGGATAGGGTATAAAGAGAACAAACAACGAACAACACATTAAGGGAGCGACAGTACACAACAAAATACTGCTCGACACATCAGACCAGACGGCGAAACACACACACACACACACACAGAAATCGTCCAAGTAGGCAGGGAGAACCATTGTTACGTACATAAATGAACCATACCTAGATGGTCAACTTCGAGGGAGTCTCTCTTTCGAACCCACAAGCTGTTCCCGTTGGTGAGCAAGAATGTATGCGTAATTTGCCTGCAAACTCACTAATACATTCCTGCTCACCAACGGGAGCCACAACTGTCATAAGAACGCAGCCATCTTGGACAATTTGTGCCAAAAATTGACAAATTGTGGAGGGGATGCTGTGTCCAATAAACAACTACCAACAATTTTCTTCGTTTCGTGGTGAATCTGTTAAAAGTACGTTACATTTAAAATAGTTAAATTCAAAATGTAACGTATGTTTTAAATCACGTATACTAAATAAAAAACTAAGCAAAAACATACAAACGTGTATCACAGCATAAACATATGTACATATTTTAATTTCTTCCACTTTGTTTTTTCAACAAACATTAAGTAGATACGTTTATTATATATTTTAGGTCAAATATGAAAAGATTATGTTTGATTAAAATTGTTGTGTTATCCTTAAACTGCATATCTTGTTGTCTTTCTCTTTGTTTTATTCTCTTTCTTTTAATTTTGTATTCTGACTTAACCATCTACAGTTATTTTTTCATTAAAGATTAACAGAACGGAAGGTTCGACAAGCCTTTTCATCGACACATAAAATTTGAGAACTAACAATTTATTCTCCTGTGAATAATTTATACATACATATATGTATATCGTACATATTAGTACTTTAAATCAAACATTTCTACAAATCAGTAAGCGAAGAACATCCCAATCCAGTACGAAATTTCATACAAATGTAGAATAATAACACAACAGAATAATAATTATTTAAATAAAATAATTAAAAATCTAAATATCCATTTCTAACAATTTAGTAGTTACATTATACCAATTTGTTTATTTGTGTAAGGCATATTTCATTTATTTATAAAAAAGATATTGTTTTAACATCCCAAACTCCACACTGCACTTCCAAACACATCCGCAGCGACCCACTGCCTTTGTTTACATCATTTCAGCACAATTTCAGACTGCTATATTTCTTAAACAGAAAAAGTGCGACAACATCTGAGTACAGATTTGAATTCAGTGCAATGAGTCGAATCGAGTGGCATAAAAAAAATATAAAAAGTTGTCTAAAATCAAAAATATATTTACTCTTTTTTGAGCTAAAAAGTAAACAAATGGGGAAAAAGGAAAATCACCTGCATTTATAACAGCCACGTGTTTAGCCGATACAAAAAAAAGTATCGATTTACTGAAATTTGGTGAAAACTGTCAGCACAGATTCACTCCACTCTAATGCAAAATTACATGAGCTATTGTTTTGGACCTGTAGATGAGCTGATTAAACTTCAAATCTCTCATTATACGTATTCACCGATGAGAACGAAAGAGAGGATTAGGCTCCGCCAATTTGCGGGTTTTAGCGGGTTGGGGATGGAAAGTTGACTATCTAGGTATAGTTAATTTATGGTTACGTATCAGTTGTAAGGCAAACGCAGTGGTAGCAAGAACATTCTGATTAAAAACAAATTTTTGGCGCAACAGGTTCATGAGACCCAGGGCCTAGCTTCTCACAACCACTCGTGTTGTGCGTGTTATATTCTTCACTCGGATGAAAGGGGCCTACCGTTTAATGCCGGATCCGAACGGCAGTTTTGAGAAGCTTTTTCATAACAGTTTTACTCTCGGATGTTTGTCAGACGCTCGCGAGAGGTGGGGCCGTGAAAGAAATTTAAGGTGTTGTTTGGGGATTGAACCTGGAACCCCTCGCTCCGTAGTCCACTTATTCTGATTATTAAGAAATAAATAATATACGAGTATTTTTACATAAATTGATTGTTTAATTTCGCAAAAGGATAAGAATCCCACATACATGTACAGGAGTGACAAGGACAGCAAAAATGACATAGACATTGCTCTCTATTATTATTGCAGCAGCCCTTTGTCTTGCTTCATGTTTACTTGCAACTTTCTTGCAACATATTACACGACTGTTATTCTGTTCTCTGTGTACATTCTACTTGGAATTATATTTGTTAAAGGAATGGGAAGTACATATATATATGTATATGTAGGTAAAAGTTAATTTTCCTATAAACTGATTAAAGTAGGTATGTCTGCCGAGAAAGACAGTGGTATGTGAGAAACATGTGACGAGGGGAATGAAAAGTCCGTAGATAAGCGCCATATTGTGTGCGCACCGTTAAGGGTTGCAATGTTGGCATATCAATGTTCAATATATGGGTGCCCCAGCATGACCCTAACCATTGCCAAAAATGTAACGTTTACTATGTATTGTCATGATTGGGCGAATTGCAATCATGTATTTGATATCAATGAGAGAAATTGTGTAAAGCGATATGGAAAGCCTACATCGAACCATAAACAAATGTTTTATGACTAATATTTACAGATTAGTTAGTTAAGTTTTAATTAACAGTTCAGTAATTTAAGTATTTAATTCAATAGTAAGAATATTTTTAAGTTTAATTAATCATTTCCAAACATGCCGCCCCCTTTAAAGGAATTTCAAGAACATGATAGGACAGGAATTTTTGTGATTGAGCATTTAAAAACTCTGCTGCAGGTACAAACTGAGACCACTCGTACATGACCATCTTTCCCTGGGTGAATATCTTACACTCGCCCAAGCGACCATTTAGCGGGAGGTACATTGTGCTCCTTGAGGACAACTAGGTCACCAACTCGCAAATCTCTAGTCACTATTCTTCATTTAGGGCGCTGCTAAAATGATGTTATATAGTCGGAGTGAAATCGTTGCCAAAATCCTTGGTTCATATTTTGGATAAGTTCCCATCGACCCAAACGATTCGGTGCAACCTCCAAATAGCTTGGTTCCGGTACTGCGGAATATGGCCTTCCTATAAGAAAATGAGACAGAATTCTTCTTTCTTTCTTTAGGTGGCGCTACAGTTCGGGGTGAACCTGGGCCTCAACTAACAAGCCTCTCCAGTTAGCCCGGTCCTTAGCTAACTGCCTCCAGTTGCGCACTCCAAGCTTGTTCAGGTCCCCTTCAACTTGTGCGCGCCACCTAAGGCGAGGTCTTCCTCTACTGCGTTGTCCCTCCGGGTGTGATTCGAAGACTCTTCGGGCCGGAGCACTGGTGTCCATTCGCTCTACATGTCCTAGCCATCTCAAACGACTAATGCGCATTTTTTTGACTAGGTCGATGTCGCTGTACAGCTCGTATAGTTCGTCGTTGAATCTTCTCCTCCAAAGCCCGTCAACGCAAACGGGACCGAATATTTTGCGAAGAATTTTTCTCTCGAAACGACCGAGGATATCTTCATCCGCTTTTGATAAAGTCCAAGCTTCAGCGCCATAAAGCAGGACTGGGATGATCAAGGTTTTATATAGAGTCTCCTTAGTTGTTCGGGATAGGGCCTTACTACTCAATTGCCTTCTGAGCCCAAAGAAACAGCGATTGGCAAGAGTTATTCTTCGTTTTATTTCTGCTGAGGTGTTATTTTCAGAATTGATAGCAGAGCCGAGGTAGACAAAGTCCCTTACTACCTCAAAGTTATAGCTGTCGATTGTGACGTTCTGTCCAATTCGTCGATGTTGTGTGTCCCTTCTGGTTGACAGCATATACTTGGTTTTGCCCTCGTTTACCGTTAAACCCATTTTGGCCGCTTCTGTTTCAATACTAGCGAACGCACCGGTGACAGCCCGCTGTGTTCTTCCAATAATGTCGATATCGTCAGCATACGCTAGTAGTTGCACAGACTTTTGAAAGATTGTGCCTCCGGTGTTGGCTTGTGAGTTTCGCACAATTCTCTCAAGAACGATGTTAAAAAAATCACATGACAGCGCGTCACCTTGTCTAAATCCTTTTTTGACATCAAAGGTCTCGGTGAGATCGTTACCGACCTTGATGGAGCAGCGAGAATTCTCCATCGTCATTCTGCACAATCTGACGAGTTTGGCAGGGATGTCAAAACTAGACATGGCTCTGTAGAACTCGTCTCTATAAATGCTGTCATATGCGGCCTTGAAATCGATAAAAAGATGGTGGGTATCGATTTGGACTTCTTGGGTTTTTTCCAGGATCTGCCGAAGTGTGAAGATTTGATCGATTGTGGACTTTCCTGGCCTGAAACCACACTGATAGGGCCCAATCAGGTTGTTGACGAAGGGTTTCAGACGTTCACACAATATGGCAGATAGGATCTTGTACGCGATGTTGAGGAGACTGATACCTCTGTAATTGGCGCAATTGAGGGGATCTCCTTTCTTGTGGATTGGGCAAACGGTGCTGAGATTCCATTCATCAGGCATACACTCATCTGACCAAATTTTAGAAATGAGTTGGTGTATGCTCTCTACCAGGTCCTTTCCAGCTGCTTTGAACAGCTCGGCTGGTAAGCCGTCAGGTCCAGCAGCCTTGTTGGACTTAAGTTTGGATATTGCTATCGTTACTTCGTTTTGGTCAGGTGGACGGAAGTTTTGGCTATCATCGTCTAGATTGAATGGTACATTCTGCCTGACAGCGGGATGTTGGTCTTCGTCGCCGTTATACAGTCTGCAGAAGAAGTTTTTCCATATTCTCAGCACCGACTGTGACTCTACTACGAGGCTTCCTTCTTCATCTCTACAGGCTTCTGTACGGGTCTTGTTGGCCTGACACGTTCTTTTTACCTGTTGGTAAAACTTCCGTACATTATTCCTGGAGTATAATCTCTCAATATTTTCGATCGCGCGCTTCTCGTGCTCTTTTTTCTTCTTTCGGAGAAGCCGGTGTTCTTCCCGTCTCTTCTGCTCGTAGAGCTCACGAGCAGCTCTCGTCCTTTTTTGCAGCGCCGCTTTGTATGCTTGCTGTTTAGCTGCATGTGCTTGCCGGCACTCATCGTCAAACCAGGGGTTTCTAGGTGGTGGTCGGGTGAAACCCAGCACATCAGTTGCGGCACTTCTGATGGCTTGTTGGCAGCGTTGCCACTGGTCTTCGGCGCTTGATGCTGGCGGCATAGGAGTAGTTGAGAGGTTTCGGGATACGCGTTCGGCGAAGGTTCTGGCGATCTCTTGCGATTGCAGCTTTTCGACGTCAAATCTTCTCACAGTAGTTCTTCTTAATTGTGGCGTTTGGGATATCCGCATTCGTACCTTGGCTGCAACAAGGTAGTGATCCGAATCCATGTTGGCTGCTCGGAAGGTTCGGACATCCAGAATACTGGAGGCATGCCTTGCGTCGATCGCAATGTGGTCAATTTGATTGACCGTTTGATGATCAGGAGATCGCCATGTCCCCTTGTGGATATTGAGATGTGGAAACCGTGTGCTTGCTATGGTGACGTTTCGCCCCGCAGCGAAGTCAATAAGCCTAAGTCCGTTTCCGGACGTGGTGTCGTGGAGGCTGTGCTTACCAATCGTCCTACCAAAGATGTAATCCTTTATTATCTTGGCGTTAAAATCGCCTAGAACGATTTTAACGTCATATTTAGGGCATTGCACGTAGGTTTTGTCGAGGAGCTCGTAGAAACATTCTTTGGTGGCGTCGTCCTTGTCTTCGGTGGGAGCGTGAGCGCATATAAGGCTTATGTTGGCGAATTTAGCCTTGATGCGGATTGTCATAAGACGCTCGCTCACGTGTCGAAAGCTCAAGACTTCTTGCCTAAGTCTGCCGCGTATGACGAACCCACATCCAAATAAGCGCTGTTTCTGTTCCCTATAGTAATCACCGTAGTATACGTCACAGTTTTTCATCCTCTTTTTGCCCGGGCCATCCCATCGCACTTCCTGGATGGCGGTGATATCTGCATTGTAGCAGTCTAGGGCCTCTGCTAGTTGTTCGGCTGCACGCGGCCTGTTAAGGGTCCGAACATTCCACGTGCAGATCCGAAGATCGTTGTCCTTATTACGTTTGCTGGGGTCGTCAGCAGTAGGATCATCCTTATCCGAGGCTCGTAGTTGCTTCGTAACTATTTGCTTTTTTACGTGGTAGGGAAGTTACCCCGACGCACAACCCCCAACCTGGAGGACCAGTTCCTTTTTTTTACCCCTAGGACAAGGGGCCGGATATTCCGGAGTCAGTACCCCGCTTCGGGGATGTGAGCGCTGCCGTTGGCCCATTAAGGGTTCATCCGCCACCAACTCTATTCCAACACCCTGACTCAGTATTGAAAATCCCTATAGACCTGGGATTCGAATATGTCGAAGCAGCTCATATAGGGATAACACTAATAGTTCGGCCTAACTGGAACTGGTTGACGCCACCGTTGATTCCATCTAGAGAATTCGTCCGCCGTCGCCTGAAGCAAGAGAAGGTGTCCTAGTGAGAAGACACTCCTCCCCCCTCTCTCGTTCGCTCTCGAGACAGAATTAAAGGATTTATATCTGAATTAGAAATTGCACAAAGGGGCCTAGAATTTAACAATGCTTTGGGCAAGCAAAGTGGACATTTCCTCAAATGTGAGGATGTTATTCCCTACTTATCGATGGAGATGTTTGCTTAACACATTTCAGCCCTACTTCGCAGAGTCCATGAAATGAAATAGTCCATGAAGACTATGTGGAGGAATGAACTTCTATGATATGTTAGCTGCTGCCAGTGTTGTAGATACGACGTCGTTGTGCTACTTTCATTGGACCAGTTTTTGGACTTTAGAAAGTACGCAGCTCCATGAAAATTAGTACCACCATGCCTCTTCTAGCGGTGAATCTACGCAGAGCCGCTAAGAAGGCATCCGTTGATACGTCACTAACCGCTTCCAAGTGTAGTGCCTTTGTTACCATGCACACGAATAACGCGAAATATCCTTTGATCCTTCCTTTACCCAATCTAAGTGTTATAGAACCAGCGTAGTCACAACCAGTGTGGGCGAATGCATAAGATGGTGAAAGTCGAGAGGATGGTTTATATCCCATTAGTTGAGATGATGTCTCCTGACGTAAGCGAAAACATTTGACACAATCATGTACAATCTTGCGAATTAAATTTCTGCAATCTTAGATCCAGAATTCCTGACGTACCAGCGAAAATAATTCCGAAACCCGAAGAACCAGTTGCGTCACCTGATGATGTTTCGGCAGGATAATTGGATACTTTATGCTAAAAGATACATGTACAGCATTGGCAATTCTTCCTCCAACTTGAAGCAATTGTACTTCATCAAGGAAAGGCGATAATGAAAACAATTTAGATCGACTGGAAACATGGTTTATAGATTTTAGCGCACAGATTTCATCCCTAAACACATTTTGAGCCCATAGCAGACAGGTTTGCTTAGAGTAGAGAAGGTCAGAAGATGAAAGGTAGCTTTTCGTGCGATTCCTAGAATGTAGTCTACAATTTCGAACAAAGCGAATGATAATCGCAACCACACGAACTAACCTGGTCCACGAAGATACTTTATCGACTAACTCCTCCAAAAAATGTTGATGCACAAACGTTGTATTTACCGACATATGTTTCTTTCTTTCTTTCGGTACATTTTCTACTTCTATATTACCTGTGGTTGGCCACTGGCTGAAGTCTACAGACATCTATGCTGGACCCTTCCACCAAATCTCAAACTGCAGAAACCTTTTTGGGGGGGTCTGCGGGTTTTTTTCGGAGCGAACATAATTCCATGGTAGAGGTTTGCCACAAAAATATTCCATCTACGATTAGGAGAAGAAAGCCAAAAACAACATGCGAAGGTATGAACGGGCTTCACATCCAACGACGAACGAATAAGTCTTATTAAGCGATATAAGAGAAGAGGCCCGTAAAGTTCAAGTCGAGGAATAGTCAACTGCTTCGCAGGTGCGACGCGGGTTTTGGCAGCAATAAGGTGAGTTTCGATGTCACCATTTTCGGAGATACTACGGGCCTATACCACAGCGGAATATGCCTTTTCCGAAACATCCGAGAATCCGATTAAGTCGAAGCATTTCGAATTAAAAGTGCACCTTCTCTTAACCTGTATGTTTTCCAAACAAGGTAAGTCTTCTCGATAGGAGTTCCATTTGTCAGCTACTTCAGCAGGCAAACAACCGTCCCAAAAGGCATACATATTTGTACATTCGAAATCTCATGCAAACATTTATTAAATTACGGTGAAGTGAATGTCCTATGTGCAACATTTCATTCAGACTTAGTCCATTCATATCCACATACAAAAAATACATCGATGTTTTATTTGATGTAATGCATCGAAACGTTCCATCGATCCATAACGATACATCGATGAAAAACATCGATGTTTTCGATGCATCGAATAAAAATATTGGTTGATAATGGAAGTGAATTCATCTCATCTGTCTTTAGAGATTCTTTAGATTTCTATGATATTACCTTGCATACTACGTGTGCAAAAAGTTCTACCGGTAACTCGCCCATAGAAAGGTTCCATTCAACGCTCACGGAATTGGTTCCAATACTTAACAGAAAACCTATTGGTGAAATCATTGATGATCATCACATATGTATAATAATTCCATCCATTCCACAACCAAGTTAACTCCGTTCGAGCTATTTTCTGGGCATTACAGCTCAAATAAACCACTTCCATCAAAACGAAGTCCAAACATACAGAAAAGCTACAATCCGTCTGGAACGGATCGTATGATACCCTATCCTCCTCTCTATAAAGTGGGCGTGGCCAAATTGCATTTTATACTCAAATATAGCTATAATGTCGAACATTTGAGGATGTTACATGTAAAATTTTATCAAAATCGGTTTTTTGATGAAAACGCCCCCATAAAGTGGGCGTGACCAAAACTGTTCTATGGGTGAATTGTAGGGAATCTAAATACCCAAATATTTGGTCTTAACAAAATTTTTCAGTTTCATATAATTTAGTGAAGTTATAAAAAAGTAGGCGTGGCAGTGGGCGGATGTAAAAAAATTTTACACTTGTACTGTATCTTTTTCTTGGAAGCCCAGATATGAAATTTCAGCGTCCTAGTTAATAATTGAAGGCCCAAAACACGGTTTTGTGATGAAAACGCCCCCAAAAAGTGGGCGTGGCCAAAACTTTTGTATGGGTGGATTGTAGGGAATCTGAATGCCTAAATATTTGGTCTTTACAAAATTTTTCGGTTTCATATAATTTAGTGAAGTTATGAAAAAGTGGGCGTGGCAGTGGGCGGATGTAAAAAAATTTTACACTTGTACTGTATCTTTTTCTCAGAAGCCCAGATATGAAATTTCATCGTCCTAGCTCAAAATTTAAGGCCCAAAAAGCGGTGACATACGGACGGACGGACGGACGGACGGACGGACGGTCATCGCTCAATCGATTTCGCTATTGATGCTGATCACGAATATATATACTTTATAGGGTCTATCTCGATTATTTCTCTATGTTACAAACTATGTGTCAAACTTAATATACCCTTAGGATAGGGTATAAAAACTGAACACGAGTACCGTAGACAGCACATTAAAGATTACGAAAGTCTGTGCAAATTAATACATGGGCGTAGTTTAACTCATAAACAACATATTATAGCCAAACGTAATGAAACTCGTAAGAATGCATTAGATTTTATACCTTACTTACTTTAGGTGGCGCTACAGTCCGGGGTGGACCTGGGCCTCAACCAACAAGCCTCTCCAGCCAGCTCGATCTTTAGCTAGCTGCCTCCAATTTCGCTCACCAAGTTGGTTGAGGCCCCTTTCCACTTGAGCGCGCCACCTAAGGCGAGGTCTTCCTCTACTGCGTTGTCCCTCTGGGGACGCCTTGACCTTGTAGCTGTATTATTTTGTGTTGCTTCTATGTACATACTTTTTTGTTAGCTTTCATGTTCACATGCGTTGAAAATTGTATTTTGTATTCATTTTGTTGATTGATTTGTTTTTATACCCTATCCTAAGGGTATATTAAGTTTGACACATAGTTTGTAACATAGAGAAATAATCGAGATAGACCCTATAAAGTATATATATTCGTGATCAGCATCAATAGCGAAATCGATTGAGCGATGACCGTCCGTCCGTCCGTCCGTATGTCACCGCTTTTTGGGCCTTAAATTTTGAGCTAGGACGATGAAATTTCATATCTGGGCTTCCAAGAAAAAGATACAGTACAAGTGTAAACATTTTTTACATCCGCTCACTGCCACGCCCACTTTTTCATAACTTCACTAAATTATATGAAACCGAAAAATTTTGCTAAGACCAAATATTTAGGCATTCAGATTTCCTACAATCCACCCATACAAAATTTTTGGTCACGCCCACTTTTTGGGGGCGTTTTCATCATAAAACCGATTTTTGAGCCTAAAATGTTTAACTAGGACGCTGAAATTTCATATCTGGGCTTCTGACGAAAAGATAGAGTAGAAGTGTACATTTTTTTTAAATCCGCCCACTGCCACGCCTACTTTTTTATAACTTCACTAAATTATATGAAACCGAAAAATTTTGTTAAGTCCAAATATTTAGGTATTCAGATTCCCTACAATTCACCCGTAGAAGAGTTTTGGCCACGCCCACTTTTTGGGGGCGTTTTCATAAAAAAACCGATTTTGATAAAATTTTACATGTAACATCCTCAAACGTTCGAGGTTATAGCCATATTTGAGTACAAAATGCAATTTGGCCATGCCCACTTTATAGAGAGGAGGATAGGGTATCAGACGATCCGTTCCAGACGGATTGTAGCTTTTCTGTATGTTTGTTAATGCATTAGTAAATGAATTAAAATGAAATTATGAATTTAACATAGCTCGGTCACTCATATTTTTTTTTTTTTTGTTTTTTGATAATTTAACCCTCTCATGTCATTTGTTGCCTACAGGTAACATTGTACTCATGTGCTAATAAGTCCCGTTATTTTAATTTTTTTGACTTGCGGTTTTTTGCAACATGCAGACTTATATTTTGTGCAAGCTATCAGCTTATTGTTTTTGTGTTAGCTGCGCATGTGTTCATTAAGTAGCGCTTCTCCCTTGAGTGAAAGCGTCACAATTTTTTCGCGGTAAAAGTGTTTAAACAGAAAGCGTATTGTAAAACTAGAACAAATATTTTATTTCAAAACTATGTGAACAGTATTCATAAATAAAGGTGAGAGTATTATTAATAATAAAATAATCAAAAGGTCTAATACGGACAGACATTGAAAAAATAGTTAATTTTGACTGGGATGACTCGGAAGATGAGGAAAATGACGAAGAGGAGCAGGAAAGAACAGCAAATTTTGAAATTATCGTCGAAGAAACATTGCAAAGTGTAATTGATAACGGCGAAAATGTGGAAGGTGGTCTGATTAAGGAATTAATTGGAAGCTGATGAAGGAAACGCAAATGTTGAAGAGGTAATACAGAAAGCGACGGAAAAAATTTATTTGCAAAGTTTGAGATGTGCGAGAAGTGCGGAAATAATGGAATGTGATGCAAAACAAACCTCTGTGCGGTACAAATTGATGGAGCAGAATTAAAATGTAATGTGTTTGAAATAAAGAGATATGTTGGTATATTACTATATCTTGCTGTTATAAGAGTTCCGACATATAGAATGGCATGGACGCCAAATTTCGAATTGACATCCATAGCAAATGCTGTTTGTCTAGAACTCGCTTTGAGAAAATTAAAAAATATTTTCATTCATAACTCTGTTCAATCTCAAAAGGGTCAACCTTGGTATGATAAGTTATACAAAGCTCGCCCATTGCTAAATTTTATAAAAACAAAATTCAACGAGATTTCCCAAGAAGAATTCCAAAGCGTCGATGAGCAAATGATTTGCATATAAAGGTAATTTATTTTCTGTTCAAATATGCACGAAAAATCTAATGTTAATTTATATATTTTTATTAGGTCAACACTGTTTGAAGCAATATCTGACAAATAAGCATCACAAATGGGGATGTATCTGACATTATTTATGATTTCACCCTTTATATTGGAGGAACATGCAAATCCTTTGGCTTGGGAATTTCATCCGACATTGTTTTAGACTTGGCGTCCAATATTCCTGAAAACCAAAATTTCAAATTATTTTTTGACAATTGGTTCACTTCAATAAGCTTGATGAATGGTCTAAGACAAAGAGGTATATTATCCGTTGGTACAATCCCAAGCAGTGATTGAAAAATTGTGCTCTAAGCAGTGAAAAGGAGCTTCAAAAACGCGGACGTGGGTCAAGCGATTTCAAATATGAGTCAACGCACAATTTGATTGCTTGTCGTTGGTATGACAATAAGAGTGTGCAACTGCTATCTAACTATGCAGGTAAAAACCCCATGAGTGAGTGCAAGAGATGGTGCCGAAAAACAAGAAATTTATAAACATACCACGTCCAGGCATAGCCGATTGCTACAACAAGCCTATGGGAGGGGTTGATCTTGCTGACATGCTACTAGAATTATACAAAATCAACCACCGCACAAATAAATGGTACATGCGCATAGTATACTGGTGCATAAATTCTTGTGTAGTCAATAGTTGGTTGTTGCATCGAAGAGACCTCAAAAATACAAACGCCGACAAAGTAAAGCATATGCCGCTAATAAATTTTCAATTGGATATTGCTAACGAGCTTTTGAACGCATCTCAAACAGTTTTACCAAGGAAAAGAAGTCGCCCATTATCACTCCTTGCAACCATGGACTCAGCTCCATCATCACCATCTTTACCATCGGCTCCTTCATCACGAACACTTTCGACTGCCTCTGAATCAAGCTCCTATAAAAGAGCATAGATTGCAGAGCCTGCAAAATCAGTAAGATTTGACAATCTTGGTCATTGGGTAGAATGGGGAGCAAAGTGCAGCAAATGCAGTGCTTACCTTTGCTACAATCCACAAAAAATTGCTTTGTATTTATACTTAAATTTCAATAAAAATTGCTTTAAAAAAAATTTTCATATTTTTTTAAATTTATCGCTATCGACCAATGTTGCCTATAGGCAACATCCTGTAACTAACAAACTAGGGCATCAAGGACTTTGAATTTTTGCTCAGTTTATATTTGAACCAAGACTAACACATATTTGTCTTAAAAAAAATGTTTAGACCCACCCAATTTTATTATGACATGGAAGGGTTAAGAATGGACAACCCTTACATATTAATAATTTACGTCCTTTTGCGTTTATATAGATATAGATACTCCTTGGCTTCTGTGTTTGTGGAGATTACTTCCTCTGAATTGGTGATGGGTTTACCTAATGCATGTCTTTATAGCTATGACTTTAAATGTAAATCCTGACATTGTTAGGGTCGCTCTTAATGTGATGTGCAGTGCAAATAATGGGCTTAATATTTGCCACACAAATCCCGGTAGCATTCGTTCTAAATACACAGTCTTTTATCAAATGCTCAGCACTTCGAAAATGGATGTGGTTATGGTGTCAGAATCGTGGCTATATAAAGATATTGACTCACAGCTTGTGCACCTGCCAGGTTTCAGCTTGTAGGATTGGGGTTTGCATGTACGTTAGGGATACTTAGTTTACCGGCAAAGATTACATACTCTTCAAGTAGGTCAGTTCTTGTGCGTAGAGATCAGTAATACATAGTAATAAGGAAAAGTGTTTGTTAGTAGTTGTGTATTCTACACCTTATAATTTTTGCGAAACCAATCTGATAGAACTTGAGGACACGTTAGAGAAGTTAGGCCCTAAATATAATGACATTGTGATTGGCGTCGATTTTAATGTAAACATTTTAGTTAACAATAGTCTGGCAAGACGTTTTCACTTTTTCTGTCGGCGATTGAGTCTTTCCATTATTAATACATTTTGGCCTACTTGTTTTAAATCATCGACGAATCCATCGTTAATTGATATGTTCTTAACAAGTTCAGCATTCAAAGTGTTAAAGTATGACCAAGTAAGACCTACATTTGAATTAATTCATGACATTATTTATTGTTCCTTCAAGTTCGACGTAGTTAGGTCAGATAGTGTCAGATATGTGAGCTGCAGGTCGTTTCGTAATATTGATTATGAGGGTCTCCAACGGCACAGAAGTTGCTTAAATTGGAACGATATTTATTATACCCCGGTTGTCGAAAATAAAGTTTCTCTATTGAATTCTTTAGTTAACTTGCTATACGACAACTATGTTCCTCTGATAACGAGGAGAATTAAGCCCCTAACTTGCCCTTAGTTTAATCGTGGAATAAAATTTTTAATCGAAGAGAGAGAGAGCGTTTTTTTAGAAGATACAAAAGGAATCCGTCTGAGTTCAATAGAAGGCAATACTGTTTTGCTCGTTACAAGCGGTCGTATCTAATAAAAAGACTTGACCCCTCACTTAATTCAAAGCATAAATTAACTATACCTAAACTTTCAACAACTTTCCATCCCCAACCCGAGAACACCCGCAAGGGCGGGGCCTAATCCTCTCTTTTGTTCCCATCGGTGAATACGTGTAATGAGAGATTTGAAGTTTAATCAGCTCATCTACAGGTCCAAAATAATAGCTCATGTAATTTTGCATTAGAGTTGAATAAGTCTATGTCAAAATGTGAAGTTTCACGAGCTGAGTTTCTATTTTGCCATATTTGTGTCATAAATTTGTTTTATTTCTGCTATTCATTGATTTGTTAGCTATTAATTTGTTTTTGCAACTCAAATCTTTCTTTCAAATATCTACATAATTATAGAAAATAATTTTATTCGTGATAATAAGTTATAATACTATTCATTTTTCGTTTCAGTACATCGCATGCAGAAGTTCATCTTTGCTTCTGGTGGTACAGATTCTGCGATCACTAAACGGTGAGCAGGTTTACGCATTATAAACATTTTCTTCTAAATTGCTAATTTTTACAGATGTTCGAAAATATATAAGTTACTAGAACTGCCCAACTATACTATAATGAAGATGAATTACGTCGGAAAATGATTCTGTTATCGCGTAATCATTCCATGCAACTGCAAGAGTAGTTTCCAAGGAGACAAAATCTAAAATCCGCCCAGTGGAGTCTGCGCTGCATTGACGAAATACTTATTTGGGGTAATCAACATGACTGCAGTTTTTGAGTACGCTTGCGAAAATAGAGATGTACGTAAAATGTTTACTGACCTTTTATAGTTTCTTAGAAAATAATATACTTTCATATTTTCATCATACATACATATATCGAAATCCATAAAATGTTTATTTTAATAGATTACCTTAGCAACAATCATGTCAATTCAATAATTATACCCTATCCTAAGGGTATATTAAGTTTGACACATAGTTTGTAACATAGAGAAATAATCGAGATAGACCCTATAAAGTATATATATTCGTGATCAGCATCAATAGCGAAATCGATTGAGCGATGACCGTCCGTCCGTCCGTCCGTCCGTATGTCACCGCTTTTTGGGCCTTAAATTTTGAGCTAGGACGATGAAATTTCATATCTGGGCTTCTGAGAAAAAGATACAGTACAAGTGTAAAAATTTTTGAAATCCGCCCACTGCCACGCCTACTTTTTTATAACTTCACTAAATTATATGAAACCGAAAAATTTTGTTAAGACCAAATATTTGGGTATTTAGATTCCCTACAATTCACCCATAGAACAGTTTTGGCCACGCCCACTTTTTGGGGGCGTTATCATCAAAAAACCTATTTTGATAAAATTTTACATGTAACATCCTCAAACGTTCGACATTATAGCTATATTTGAGTACAATATGCAATTTGGTCACGCCCATTTTATAGAGAGGAGGATAGGGTATCATACGATCCGTTCCAGACGGATTGTAGCTTTTCTGTATGTTTGTACATAAGTTTGATTTCTCGGACGAAGATGTAATGGGGTATTATATTTCATTTTTGAAAACTCGCAGCCTAAAACTAAATACTCATACAATACCTTTTTTAATAACGAGGCAAACGAGTTTACTTTTTTCGTTTACTACATACACTGAACCAAATGCCTAATTATTATTTCTTTCAGCACACAAATGATTTTCCCCTGTACATGGGGGCTATTAAATTCTTCAATCATCCTGAATGAGTGAGGACTATTTCTTTGAATATATGTATATAAATTCTAATTTTAATTTATTGTTACACATTTTGTACGTCTTTGGGGATAGTATAGTTTCCGAGGTGCCAAGATCTGAAACGCTTTTTAGTAGTTTATGAGATATGTGAGGTTTACAAAATTGCGTTTTTAGGTCTTGGCGCCTCGGAAACTATACTATCCCCAATGCAACATACATATGTACCTACCAGTGGCGAGGCGTCCATATAACTCGATTCCTACCGAGTTACCTTTTAAAATTCTACTTTTCAACAATGTATCAATATAACAAGTAACATGAATCTTAATATGTGCATATAAACATAATATTTGTGTGTTTCCTACACCTGCACATGCAAGCGATAAATTCTAACAACCCACAAGCCCACAACCTGCTAGTCATCCGCTTTCATATTGTTCTCCACCTCTACGCAGTACGCACACACATACACACATCATTGCATGCCTATCCTCCAACATCACATACTCCATAGCCCATAAGACAACCGCAAAGCGATAGTTAAACAAAGCATAGTAACCCGAAAAACGTCGGGTTATAAAATATCTGCCTGGTTAGAACAAATTGGTTTTCTTTCCTTGTTTTCCCTTTATCGTTCACTGTGTTTGACTCCTCTCCGTTTAATACACGCTTTTTTATGAAAAAAAATAACCCGCTTTTCTTCGACTTATTTGGCGAATTTTGTATGTACATATCTATTTAGATTATTTCCGTTTGAAAAATTCAGTTATGAAGCAGATTGCGATGCATAACTTAAAGTAATTTTGAGCGTTTTAGAGGTTTCTTTCGAAGCCACTTTTATTATACTTTAGGTCCATTGTAAATTTTACCTTTAATGACTTGAATTATAAACATACAGAAAAGCTACAATCCGTCTGGAACGGATCGTCTGATACCCTATCCTCCTCCCTATAAAGTGGGCGTGGCCAAATTGCATTTTGTACTCAAATATAGCTATAATGCCGAACGTTTGAGGATGTTACATGTAAAATTTTATTAAAATAGGTTTTTTGATGATAAGGCCCCCAAAAAGTGGGCGTGACCAAACATTTGGTCTTAACAAAATTTTTCGGTTTCATATAATTTAGTGAAGTTATAAAAAAGTAGGCGTGGCAGTGGGCGGATGTAAAAAAATTTTACACTTGTACTGTATCTTTTTCTCAGAAGCCCAGATATGAAATTTCATCGTCCTAGCTCAAAATTTAAGGCCCAAAAAGCGGTGACATACGGACGGACGGTCATCGCTCAATCGATTTCGCTATTGATGCTGATCACGAATATATATACTTTATAGGGTCTATCTCGATTATTTCTCTATGTTACAAACTATGTGTCAAACTTAATATACCCTTAAGATAGGGTATAAAAATTGGCTTGAATTGCTTTACTTATATGCGATTTGCAATACACAATATAATTTCAGAAAGCGTTCGCAGGTGCATATTTTTTCCGACTTACGATTTAAAATTTTCCACGCCACGCCACTGATACCTACAGTCGATATTCCGTCAAGCAGCCATCGATAGTATTACCTTTACCTGTGTAATATACTGCAGTCGTGAAGTGATGCCCCATTTTAGGAAATTTTACTGTCTGAAAAGTTGGAATCTGTAGAAAATAAACATTCATTTCGTTGTGTATATTTTTATTGAGTGTTTTTATACCCTATCCTAAGGGTATATTAAGTTTGACACATAGTTTGTAACATAGAGAAATAATCGAGATAGACCCTATAAAGTATATATATTCGTTATCAGCATCAATAGCGAAATCGATTGAGCGATGACCGTCCGTCCGTCCGTCCGTATGTCACCGCTTTTTGGGCCTTAAATTTTGAGCTAGGACGATGAAATTTCATATCTGGGCTTCTGAGAAAAAGATACAGTACAAGTGTAAAAATTTTTGAAATCCGCCCACTGCCACGCCCACTTTTTCATAACTTCACTAAATTATATGAAACCGAAAAATTTTGTTAAGACCAAATATTTAGGCATTCAGATTCCCTACAATCCACCCATACAAAAGTTTTGGCCACGCCCACTTTTTGGGGGCGTTTTCATCACAAAACCGATTTTTGGGCCTTAAATTTTTAACTAGGACGCTGAAATTTCATATCTGGGCTTCCAAGAAAAAGATACAGTACAAGTGTAAAATTTTTTGAAATCCGCCCACTGCCACGCCTACTTTTTTATAACTTCACTAAATTATATGAAACCGAAAAATTTTGTTAAGACCAAATATTTGGGTATTTAGATTCCCTACAATTCACCCATAGAACAGTTTTGGCCACGCCCACTTTTTGGGGGCGTTATCATCAAAAAACCTATTTTGATAAAATTTTACATGTAACATCCTCAAACGTTCGACATTATAGCTATATTTGAGTACAATATGCAATTTGGTCACGCCCATTTTATAGAGAGGAGGATAGGGTATCATACGATCCGTTCCAGACGGATTGTAGCTTTTCTGTATGTTTGTACATAAGTTTGATTTCTCGGACGAAGATGTAATGGGGTATTATATTTCATTTTTGAAAACTCGCAGCCTAAAACTAAATACTCATACAATACCTTTTTTAATAACGAGGCAAACGAGTTTACTTTTTTCGTTTACTACATACACTGAACCAAATGCCTAATTATTATTTCTTTCAGCACACAAATGATTTTCCCCTGTACATGGGGGCTATTAAATTCTTCAATCATCCTGAATGAGTGAGGACTATTTCTTTGAATATATGTATATAAATTCTAATTTTAATTTATTGTTACACATTTTGTACGTCTTTGGGGATAGTATAGTTTCCGAGGTGCCAAGATCTGAAACGCTTTTTAGTAGTTTATGAGATATGTGAGGTTTACAAAATTGCGTTTTTAGGTCTTGGCGCCTCGGAAACTATACTATCCCCAATGCAACATACATATGTACCTACCAGTGGCGAGGCGTCCATATAACTCGATTCCTACCGAGTTACCTTTTAAAATTCTACTTTTCAACAATGTATCAATATAACAAGTAACATGAATCTTAATATGTGCATATAAACATAATATTTGTGTGTTTCCTACACCTGCACATGCAAGCGATAAATTCTAACAACCCACAAGCCCACAACCTGCTAGTCATCCGCTTTCATATTGTTCTCCACCTCTACGCAGTACGCACACACATACACACATCATTGCATGCCTATCCTCCAACATCACATACTCCATAGCCCATAAGACAACCGCAAAGCGATAGTTAAACAAAGCATAGTAACCCGAAAAACGTCGGGTTATAAAATATCTGCCTGGTTAGAACAAATTGGTTTTCTTTCCTTGTTTTCCCTTTATCGTTCACTGTGTTTGACTCCTCTCCGTTTAATACACGCTTTTTTATGAAAAAAAATAACCCGCTTTTCTTCGACTTATTTGGCGAATTTTGTATGTACATATCTATTTAGATTATTTCCGTTTGAAAAATTCAGTTATGAAGCAGATTGCGATGCATAACTTAAAGTAATTTTGAGCGTTTTAGAGGTTTCTTTCGAAGCCACTTTTATTATACTTTAGGTCCATTGTAAATTTTACCTTTAATGACTTGAATTATAAACATACAGAAAAGCTACAATCCGTCTGGAACGGATCGTCTGATACCCTATCCTCCTCCCTATAAAGTGGGCGTGGCCAAATTGCATTTTGTACTCAAATATAGCTATAATGCCGAACGTTTGAGGATGTTACATGTAAAATTTTATTAAAATAGGTTTTTTGATGATAAGGCCCCCAAAAAGTGGGCGTGACCAAACATTTGGTCTTAACAAAATTTTTCGGTTTCATATAATTTAGTGAAGTTATAAAAAAGTAGGCGTGGCAGTGGGCGGATGTAAAAAAATTTTACACTTGTACTGTATCTTTTTCTCAGAAGCCCAGATATGAAATTTCATCGTCCTAGCTCAAAATTTAAGGCCCAAAAAGCGGTGACATACGGACGGACGGTCATCGCTCAATCGATTTCGCTATTGATGCTGATCACGAATATATATACTTTATAGGGTCTATCTCGATTATTTCTCTATGTTACAAACTATGTGTCAAACTTAATATACCCTTAAGATAGGGTATAAAAATTGGCTTGAATTGCTTTACTTATATGCGATTTGCAATACACAATATAATTTCAGAAAGCGTTCGCAGGTGCATATTTTTTCCGACTTACGATTTAAAATTTTCCACGCCACGCCACTGATACCTACAGTCGATATTCCGTCAAGCAGCCATCGATAGTATTACCTTTACCTGTGTAATATACTGCAGTCGTGAAGTGATGCCCCATTTTAGGAAATTTTACTGTCTGAAAAGTTGGAATCTGTAGAAAATAAACATTCATTTCGTTGTGTATATTTTTATACCCTATCCTAAGGGTATATTAAGTTTGACACATAGTTTGTAACATAGAGAAATAATCGAGATAGACCATATAAAGTATATATATTCGTGATCAGCATCAATAGCGAAATCGATTGAGCGATGACCGTCCGTCCGTCCGTCCGTCCGTCCGTCCGTCCGTCCGTATGTCACCGCTTTTTGGGCCTTAAATTTTGAGCTAGGACGATGAAATTTCATATCTGGGCTTCTGAGAAAAAGATACAGTACAAGTGTAAAAATTTTTGAAATCCGCCCACTGCCACGCCCACTTTTTCATAACTTCACTAAATTATATGAAACCGAAAAATTTTGTTAAGACCAAATATTTAGGCATTCAGATTCCCTATAATCCACCCATACAAAAGTTTTGGCCACGCCCACTTTTTGGGGGCGTTTTCATCACAAAACCGATTTTTGGGCCTTAAATTTTTAACTAGGACGCTGAAATTTCATATCTGGGCTTCCGAGAAAAAGATACAATACTAGTGTAAAATTTTTTTACATCCGCCCACTGCCACGCCTACTTTTTTATAACTTCACTAAATTATATGAAACCGAAAAATTTTGTTAAGACCAAACATTTGGGTATTTAGATTCCCTACAATTCACCCATAGAACAATTTTGGTCACGCCCACTTTTTGGGGGCGTTATCATCAAAAAACCAATTTTGATAAAATTTTACATGTAACATCCTCAAATGTTCGACATTATAGCTATATTTGAGTATAAAATGCAATTTGGCCACGCCCACTTTATAGAGAGGAGGATAGGGTATCATACGATCCGTTCCAGACGGATTGTAGCTTTTCTGTATGTTTATTGAGTGTTTTTATACCCTATCCTAAGGGTATATTAAGTTTGACACATAGTTTGTAACATAGAGAAATAATCGAGATAGACCCTATAAAGTATATATATTCGTTATCAGCATCAATAGCGAAATCGATTGAGCGATGACCGTCCGTCCGTCCGTCCGTATGTCACCGCTTTTTGGGCCTTAAATTTTGAGCTAGGACGATGAAATTTCATATCTGGGCTTCTGAGAAAAAGATACAGTACAAGTGTAAAAATTTTTGAAATCCGCCCACTGCCACGCCCACTTTTTCATAACTTCACTAAATTATATGAAACCGAAAAATTTTGTTAAGACCAAATATTTAGGCATTCAGATTCCCTACAATCCACCCATACAAAAGTTTTGGCCACGCCCACTTTTTGGGGGCGTTTTCATCACAAAACCGATTTTTGGGCCTTAAATTTTTAACTAGGACGCTGAAATTTCATATCTGGGCTTCCAAGAAAAAGATACAGTACAAGTGTAAAGTTTTTCTACATCCGCCCACTGCCACGCCTACTTTTTCATAACTTCACTAAATTATATGAAACCGAAAAATTTTGTTAAGACCAAATATTTGGGTATTTAGATTCCCTACAATTCACCCATAGAACAGTTTTGGCCACGCCCACTTTTTGGGGGCGTTATCATCAAAAAACCTATTTTGATAAAATTTTACATGTAACATCCTCAAACGTTCGACATTATAGCTATATTTGAGTACAAAATGCAATTTGGCCACGCCCACATTATAGAGAGGAGGATAGGGTATCATACGATCCGTTCCAGACGGATTGTAGCTTTTCTGTATGTTTTTTTTTCCAACAGTTCTATACAGTTTACTATAATATAATGTCATGTAATATAATTTTTATGAAACAATAAAATTTACAAAAATACAAAATACTTCTGCATTTTCTGATCCGTTTATTGTTGTTGGTTGCGTTTTTGTTTAAAAAAATTTTAGTCTGCTGTAAAGGTTAACAGTCTTAGCACTTACAAGTGCCTTTGTGCGTGCATTTCCACACCACCTTTGAGGTATGCATGTTGGTGCGTTAACTGATTTCTTTAATGGTGTTCACTTTCCGAAGTAGGCCTGGGGAAAGTGTTAGTATAAAAATATGCAACGAAAAAAAGTTTGAAATGTAAAAACATTAAATAGTTTAAAATAAATTACTGTTGGTAGTTATTATTTCTGTTTTTTCGTTAAAGATCAGAAGTGGGATAAGAATACTCAGTTAAGTGTGCATTTATTAGTTTATTTTAGTGACTAATGTAAATTTTAATACAAATAACTCAAAGCATACATAGTTGTATTTGTTTTTCTGAAATTAGATATTGTGCAGTGTTTGAATACACGGAATATGAATACATTCAATAGGAATTACGATTTTGTATTAACAAAATAGTATTCCCTGGTTGAATGTTCCGCAATAATTTGGCATAGTAAACTGGGAATGATCTCTATTGCTTAGTTGCGAGCGTCGGCATTGGCGACAGCAACGGTTATTTTGTGCGACATGGACAGCAAAGCGTTATCGGTACCTATTCGAAAAAGCGTTGGTTGTAATGTTCAGTCGTAGATGGAAAATATCTTGTATGTGTGAAAGACAACTTAAGATGTAATACTTGTTGTGCTTGGCAAGTAGTGGTGGGAGAAAGACATCTCCAATACATAACACGTAAAATGAGATCGCAATCTTAGGCGACACAGACACCACTGCGTTTTCGGTATACGAAAAAGTATTTGGTTGTACCTGCTGTCGGTTTATTGTATTGCGAAGGGGTAGATGCGATATTATGTTGTTTGTTTACATACATACATATGTATGTGGGTATGAAACATTTGTCTTTGGTAAAACAAAAGGAAAAATGAAAATGAGATCGGCGTATATAAAGTAATAGGAAGTGGTGTGTTATCTCGATTATAATGTTTGAGCAGCAGTACACATCCTATTTTGTGTTAGTGTGACGCGGCGGGTTACGATTATGCAGGTTTAGATTGCGGTACATATTTGAAATATTTGAATTGTGCTTTGAGTTAAGAAGCATTAATTTTGCTTAATGAATTCTATGAAAGAATTTTACGAAGCCTTTATTGGCTAAACATAGTCTGTACATACATTATCATGCATATTGAAATTTAAAACAAAATTAGCACATAGACCACAGTGCAGTAGATTTCAAATTTGAATCTGAATTAAATGGAAGTTATTTTACATAATATTTTATTATTTTTCGTAGGTCATAAAGGAGAACATGAACGTTAAACAGCTTCAGACAGAGCTTAGAAGCAGAGGCCTGGCGGTTACCGGTTCAAAGTGCATCCTCATAGAATCGCTCAATACGATAACAGGCAAGGAGCATTACAGTCGGCCCGAGTGGAGTCTCGGCCAAGTGAAACCACAGACGAAGCACCGGCGGCCAATGACCCTCACGACGGGAATGAGCAAAATGTCACATTGAGCTCTGACACACCGACTCTTGATGATGACGAGCTAAGGGCCAGAGAATGGGACATCATAAGGAGAAAAAAGGAGTAGTTAGATTAGAACGGGAATTAGCCGACAAACTTAAAGATTTGGAAGCACGAATAACATCAAACACAATAGATTCACACCAACCTAAGCTAAGCTGTAGCATTAAAGAAATCGCAGACGCATTACCAATCTTTTCACCAGGAGATATTTCGTCGATGTCTGCAGAGTGTTGGGTGAATAGGGTGGAATGTTTGGCCAAAATATATGACTGGGACGAGAGGGCAATCTTGTTAGCAGCAGTTCCAAAAATGCACCACTCAAGAGATAGCCGTTTCATGGAATCAGTTGGCGACCGGACTAAAAGCAAATTTTCCACATCAGCACATTGAGGTTGAGATACACCAACAATTAGGTTGGTTAGGAAAACTAGAAAACCACAGGAAACCATTGAGAGTTACTGCTTTGAGATGAATATGCTGGGTAAAAGAATTCAACTAGCCGACAAAACTATTATCCAGTACATCCTCACTGGTTTAAATAACTCTCAAATGAGTTCCAGCTTGGCAGCCACTAATTTTAAAGATATCGCCGAGTTAATCGAACAAATTAAGTGGTATAATAGTATTCGGTTAAATTCACGTGCTGCTTCAGGACCGGCCGTTGGAATTCTTAAGCCAATAAACATCAATCGACCATCAACCAGTGCACAATCGAATTGGGAGCCTCGGTGACAAGTAATTCAACGCGATACAGTCAATTGCTTTAATTGCAACCAACTTGGACATTACTCAAGGCAGTGTACCCAACCTAAGAAGAGGAAATGGATGGCTGGCCGAGATAACAACTTTCGCGTCCCAGCCAAAATAGAAAAGACTGCAGGAAGGGATTTCCGCATCACCATTATTCGCTAAAGTCGATTGCTACCATAAATATGTAATAATATATGGTAAGCAGTATGCCGCCCTGCTCGATTCGGGAAGTGATCGATCCATTCTCGCTAAAACAGTAGTAACGGAAATGAATGTGCCCATTGAAAAATGTAACATTACTTTACACGGTTTTGGTGGCGGAAAATGCAAAACTATTGGTAGTGTTTCATGTACAATTGAAATTGATGGAGAAAGGAAAGAAGAGGTCTTAATTGGTAAAGATATCCTTGACAGTCCAGCCTGTGGTTTGAGTAAGAAAGGAGAGACATTAATCATCAAACGAGTGGACGATTCTGTACGGAATATCGAAAGGACGGACCTAAAAGTGAACGAAGAATTAGATACTAGCACCACCATCACGCAGCTACTTTATCTCTTGAACAAACACCGCCAATGTATGGCAATGAATAAAAAGGAACTTGGACGTACCAGCCTAGCTATGATGGAAATTGAATTGGAAAGGAAGGATCCCGTTGTATGTCAGCCGTATAAGATTCCATATGCTAAAAGAAGAAACCTTGAATCAATCGTCGAAGAACTCCTGGAATGTGGGATCGTCAAAGAATCGCAGTCGGACTTCGCTTCACCTGTCATAATGGTTAAAAAGAAAAACGGCGAAGATCGCATGTGCGTCGATTACCGATGACTAAATAAATTAACAAAAAAAATCCAATTTCCGCTACCACTAATCGAGGAGCAATTGAATAAATTGGTTGAGTACAAATATTTCACCACATTGGATTTGGCCTGTGGTTATTACCAAATTCCGATAAAAGCAGAGCACACTCACTATACAGCCTTCAACACTCCGGACGGACTATACGAATTTTCGACAATGCCATTCGGCCTCGTGAATGCTCCATAGATTTTTCAGAAGATGAAGAGCATCTTGTCTAAAAACCCAGTCCTAGCACTGTATAACCCACTTGCAGAACACGAATTACACACAGATGCCAGCGCCCAAAGAATCGCAGGTGTACTCATACAAGGAGAAAGCAGTGGATTGCATCCCGTAGCCTATTTTAGTAGAAAAACTTCTAGAGAAGAGAGCATTTACCATAGCTATGAGTTGGAGGCGCTTGCTGTTGTAATATCAACTCACAGGTTCCGACAATACCTTTTGGGAAAAAGATTTGTCGTCGTAACAGACTGCGGAGCACTTAAAACTGCCATGCAGAAGAAAGATTTGGTTCCCAGAATTGCCCGATGGTGGCTAAAAATGCAAGAGTATGATTTCGAAATAAAACATCGACCCGGTAAAGCCATGGTACACGCGGATGCTCTCTCTCGAGGACCACATGAGCAAGGAACAGAAGCAGATGTTGTAGACATGGATGTATTTACAATAAATATCAACGAAAATAAGTGGATATATTCTTTACAACAACAAGATGCGGATGTGGCCAAAATAGTAGACACGCTTCAAAAGCTGCCAGCGAATGCAGTCGAAAAACAAACTCATAAGGACTACAAACATTTACATACAAGTAATGCGAGGAAGCCATGACTTAATTGGGCACTTCTCCGAAAACAAAACCATTAAACACCTGAAGGCTAGGTATTGGTTTCCAAGGATGACTCAAAATGTCAAGAAATATATCAAAACTTGTGTAGAGTGTGCCTATAATAAAACCGAAATACAACCCAAGGGAGAGCTGCACTTGATTGAAAAGAAGAATGTTCCATTTGACACCGTACACATCGATCACCTAGGACCTTTCATGAAATCGACTAAAGGAAATATTTATTTGCTAGTGTTGGTTGACTCATTTACCAAGTACATTGTTGTGAAAGCATTACCTAACACCCAAGCTAAACCAGTGCTCAACTTCCTGGACGACATCTCACATACTTTCGGTACTCCACGGCGCATAATATCGGACAGAGGTGCAGCCTTCACTTCAAAATTATTTCAAGGATATGTGAACGACCACGGAATTCAACATGTACTCAATGCTACTAAAACACCTAGAGCAAATGTCCAAGTAGAGCGCTATAATAGGACCATACTACAGGCGCTCCTTGCTACCGTTGAAGATGAAACCCGATGGGACCAAAAGATAAAAATTGTCCAATGGGGTATCAATAATACCTACAATGGAACTACCCAAAAGACGGCACATCAAATGTTGATGGGATATCTACCATGGCCCGACCTACTCTCGCTTGGCGTGGATCTGAATCAAAAAATGACGAGCCTTGACGAAATACGAACTGAGGTGACCGAGGCCATTAATAAAGGCCACGACATCCAAAAATCAAGGCATGACTCGAAATATAAAGCCGCTAGAATATATGCAGTAGGCGATTTCGTGATGCTGTTAAATGATGGAGTCGCTGCGTCAGGAATTTCTCGCAAATTGGAACTCAGATATCAAAGACCTTACAAGGTGATTGCTGCCCTACCGCATGACCGTTACCAAGTTATGGATATCCCGTTTGCACCACGCAGTCAGAAACCATACTCTTCAGTATGTGCTGCGGACAGAATGAAGAGGTGGATTAGATTGCATGCTGATCTCGACGAGGACATCTATGACGTCAGGATGGACGAGTCTGTAACGAACACGAATACAGCACAATAAAAACGTATTTGGCAACACCACAAAGCACGATGGGAGAGAAAAAGCACTGTTAATAGAGAGCTCGAGTAGTAGAGACGTAAAGTAAAACATACAGAAAAGCTACAATCCATCTGGAACGGATCGTATGATACCCTATCCTCCTCTCTATAAAGTGGGCGTGGCCAAATTGCATTTTGTACTCAAATATAGCTATAATGTCGAACGTTTGAGGATGTTACATGTAAAATTTTATCAAAATCGGTTTTTTGATGATAACGCCCCCAAAAAGTGGGCGTGGCCAAAACTGTTCTATGGGTGAATTGTAGGGAATCTAAATACCCAAATATTTGGTCTTAACAAAATTCTTCGGTTTCATATAATTTAGTGAAGTTATAAAAAAGTAGGCGTGGCAGTGGGCGGATGTAAAAAAATTTTACACTTGTACTGTATCTTTTTCTTGGAAGCCCAGATATGAAATTTCAACGTCCTAGTTAAAAATTTAAGGCCCAAAAATCGGTTTTGTGATGAAAACGCCCCCAAAAAGTGGGCGTGGCCAAAACTTTTGTATGGGTGGATTGTAGGGAATCTGAATGCCTAAATATTTGGTCTTAACAAAATTTTTCGGTTTCATATAATTTAATGAAGTTATGAAAAAGTGGGCGTGGCAGTGGGCGGATTTAAAAAATGTTTACACTTGTACTGTATCTTTTTCTCAGAAGCCCAGATATGAAATTTCATCGTTCTAGCTCAAAATTTAAGGCCCAAAAAGCGGTGACATACGGACGGACGGACGGACGGTCATCGCTCAATCGATTTCGCTATTGATGCTGATCACGAATATATATACTTTATAGGGTCTATCTCGATTATTTCTCTATGTTACAAACTATGTGTCAAACTTAATATACCCTTAGGATAGGGTATAAAAAGAGTTAAATAAATAGTTTAAAATAAATTACTGTTGGTAGTTATTATTTCTGTTTTTTCGTTAAACAAAGTAAAAGAGCAATGAAGTAACAATATGTACAAGGTATAATAATACAATTAATAAATATCTATAAATGCGAGACTGTGAGAATTTTGTGTTGAAAATTTGGTTGGCCCATTTCTCTATTAATAATTTTCGGATAAAATATTTCAAAACAAAATGCTCTTCTAAATTCTCACAACAGGCGTAGGAGGGAAAGGACTTATACCTTTCCAAAAGATGTTGTGCAATACCTCTTATGTTGGAATTTTGAGAGAACGTCTCACAAAATGCATCCTCGAGATTCCGAATGTAGTCGACAAAGTCTCTCGGTGGTGCTATTAAGTTACAGTTTTCGTATTGCTTTAGGAATGTAAAATATAAGCCCTCGCACGTGGCTAAAGTTGGTAATACCAGGTTACAGGTATAACTTTCATAGCACTTTCGGAAAAGCCAACCGCAAACATATGCGAAACTGTTTTCTTTCATTAAATCAACAGCACTAATGTTATTGGAAAGATTTATCTCGATACTACTTGTCACACTTTTCCTTGCTGTTTGCAGCCACTCGGTATTTTTAACCAAATCGTGGCTTTGTAAAGCCTCAATTTGGTGAGTCTCGACTCTTTCGCAGTTTCCAGCAATCACAACTTTGAGGTATTGAATACCCCAGACCTTTTCGAATGCACCTGCGAATTGCGAACAAGTTGGACGTCTGTTATTCCCCCCGGAACTTCTAATTTATCCAAAAAATTGTTCCAAACAATCCTGGTTCAGTTGCCTAGTGAGTATATACTCAAATTGGCACTGCTGAAGGTGTTGCCACAGCAAAAATAAGGAAGATATGTTAAGTAACCAGCCTTTTATATAATAAAATTTGCTGGTAACATCTTTACCCTGAGGATCTAAAACTTTCATGGAAGACAAAAATTTCCTCGCCTTACCCATGAACTCTTCTAGCATTTCGTTTTGTGAAAATGCTATTTTGAATTGTTGTGACTGTCTTATTGTCGAAGTATTAAAAATGTAAAACAAGTTATTGAAAAATTGTGCAAATTCCGTGGTGGCATCAACTATTTCGGAGCCATGACCAGCCTTTTTGTACGTTAAAAGACCCACTAAAACCGTGTTGCTCAGTACGTGAGAAGCATACTTAACTTTTATTTTCTGAAAGTTGTTTGGTCGAATATGGGCGTCCGTCAGTTTCGGGGCTAATTTGTACTGGTTCTTAGAGTCGACGTTATAAAACCTCACAATATCGCTCCAAGTAGCTGTCTTCCGCTTATTGTACACAAAGTTGCACTTTAAGAGGCAATCTCGAGTGCTCTTCAAGAGGTGAGGAACATCGTACATATAAAAAATTCCTTGGTTATTCACCAGGAAATATGACTTAGCCGTACTGATTTCCAAAATGCGGGCTAGGCCTCTGAAATTGGAGCCTTGGTCGGCAACCAAATGCCCAGGAATGATTTTACTCTCCTGTAGAGCTTCTATGGTTTTAAAAAGGCTATTCTTTATTTTAGAGGGAGGTCAACTGGTACGCACAAAGTAGTAGGCTATAGGATGTTTCCACCTCCTTGCAACTCCTTGGGCCATTAAGACCAATACATTGCATGCAGGCCAGCATGAGCGGTCCTCGCCTTGACCGAAATCCTCGAGTCCGATGATGGTGTCACTCTTTTGATTGTAGTCCAAGTGGGCTTTTAACGACATTTCGTCTGCCGAAATTGAACAGTATCTATAGATACTTGGAAGTTGACTCAATTTCAATTCTAAGCTCCTAACATTAAACATAATATTGCCTGGTGTTTTTGGCCAAGACGAAATAAAAGATTTTAGTATTGATCTTAACTGTCGGTAGCCTACGGGAGAGATGAAATGTATTGAAAGAGCCAGCATTTTCGCTTCGTTATTGTACCTTCCACCCTTCACAATTCTATTAACATTTTTCAGGCTATTGAAAACTAAATTCTTGAAATTATCTGGTAAAGTGTCTATTTCTTTCTCTTTTAGTTTATTTTGGTTTTGTAATTTAAGAACCTCATTTTTCAACAGCGCTATCTCACAGCCTTTGCTTCTCAATATCTCAGCAATTTCTTTGTTTTTTTTCCTTAGTTTGTCTCTAGTTTGATCTAAAAGAGCTCTGTACTCTACCTTTTGCTTGCCTCGGAAGTTTGGGTGCTTGCCTCAGAAATGTCCACAAAACCCACTATCCTCATGCGAAAGGGACAAGTCTGATAAAGCATACTTGGTGAGTCTACGACCGCTGCTTTCTGCAAACATTTCTTTCCAAAAGTGCCGATCGCAAACGAAAAATTTTTTTTTAATACCCAGAATGGACAATCGTTGCACCCACATTTGCCTGCTGTGGATAGTGTTTGAAAACAGTTAGTTTTTATACCCTATCCTAAGGGTATATTAAGTTTGACACATAGTTTGTAACATAGAGAAATAATCGAGATAGACCCTATAAAGTATATATATTCGTGATCAGCATCAATAGCGAAATCGATTGAGCGATGACCGTCCGTCCGTCCGTCCGTCCGTCCGTCCGTCCGTCCGTCCGTCCGTCCGTCCGTCCGTCCGTCCGTATGTCACCGCTTTTTGGGCCTTAAATTTTGAGCTAGGACGATGAAATTTCATATCTGGGCTTCTGAGAAAAAGATACAGTACAAGTGTAAAAATTTTTGAAATCCGCCCACTGCCACGCCCACTTTTTCATAACTTCACTAAATTATATGAAACCGAAAAATTTTGTTAAGACCAAATATTTAGGCATTCAGATTCCCTACAATCCACCCATACAAAAGTTTTGGCCACGCCCACTTTTTGGGGGCGTTTTCATCATAAAACCGATTTTTGGGCCTTAAATTTTTAACTAGGACGCTAAAATTTCATATCTGGGCTTCTGACGAAAAGATACAGTAGAAGTGTAAATTTTTTTTACATCCGCCCACTGCCACGCCTACTTTTTTATAACTTCACTAAATTATATGAAACCGAAAAATTTTGTTAAGTCCAAATATTTAGGTATTCAGATTTCCTACAATTCACCCATAGAACAGTTTTGGCCACGCCCACTTTTAGGGGGCGTTTTCATCAAAAAACCGATTTTCATGAAATTTCACATGTAACATCCTCAAACGTTCGACTTTATAGCCATATTTGAGAACCAAATGCAATTTGGGCATGAGCACTTTATAGAAACGAGGATAGGGTATCATACTATCCGTTCCAGACGGATTGTAGCTTTTCTGTATGTTTATACACTATATATGTTGTGTAAAACTATAGAAAGTTAGAGGAAAGGTGGAGTACTAAAAGACTCTACTTGTCTGCGCAGAAAAGGAAAATTATTAGTAGATGGGTTGCGTAAAGGTAAGTCTCACACCTCGATGAACATAAAAGCAGTTATTCAGGTAGCAGAGGGATGATTATTTAAATACTAAATTCTAAACTAAATTCTTAACTAAATTCACACTTATCTAACTAAACTTAAATTAAAAGACTATAAGTAATATTACCTTAAATTAATTCTGACTTATCTAACTTTCAAACAGGGAAATTAAAAAAAAACCTTACTTAGCTAAGTTAACTTTTACTTATCCTAATCTAGAGCCTATTCTAGCCTACAATTAGCTTACCCTTGATATTGTCGGTAAAATGCACCAATTCATTACTTAAAATGGAATGGAAAATAAGTTTGATTCTTGAAATCCGTGAACGAACAAAAACTTGTACGTTTACTTCTAGGCACCCATGGTGTCTCCTTATGATTCTCCTTTTATAAAATATGAAAAATCACCAAGTAAGGGCAAACCTTTCTGGTTCCCTTACGTGTTGTTTTATTATTCATGCACTTTCGATGGCATATTGTCTACACAAAGTCAATTTATTTAATATGCATTGTCTCATAAATGAAATTATTTCACTCATTTCTCTTTTATTCACTTCATGAATGCAACAATGTACCATCGAAGCAGTTATTTCAGTATAATATTCAGAGCTTAATGAAATACATTTAATGCACTTTATAGCAATTTTTTACAATATATTTCATAAAACAATGAAAGTGATCAAAATGCACTTACCTTGCTTTCTCACGTGGAAACCGATAAAGCCGCTTTGGGTCTCTGCAGCCCAGTACGCAATCTCCTCGTTTATTGAGTCATCACTCTCATAAATCTACATAACAAAATAAATCACTTATAAGTCATCCAAAAGAAATATTTATAGGTACACAATGACGTAGTCACGAAAGTCTACATACAGCGCTGAAAAGTGCTAAACTTGAATTGAATTTCTGGTTTTTTTCTTGTTTTCTTTGAATTATTTGAGGCTATGATTTGTTTATACCCTATCCTAAGGGTATATTAAGTTTGACACATAGTTTGTAACATAGAGAAATAATCGAGATAGACCCTATAAAGTATATATATTCGTGATCAGCATCAATAGCGAAATCGATTGAGCGATGACCGTCCGTCCGTCCGTCCGTCCGTCCGTATGTCACCGCTTTTTGGGGCTTAAATTTTGAGCTAGGACGATGAAATTTCATATCTGGGCTTCCAAGAAAAAGATACAGTACAAGTATAAAATTTTTTTACATCCGCCCACTGCCACGCCCACTTTTTTATAACTTCACTAAATTATATGAAACCGAAAAATTTTGTTAAGACCAAATATTTAGGCATTCAGATTCCCTACAATCCACCCATACAAAAGTTTTGGCCACGCCCTCTTTTTGGGGGCGTTATCATCAAAAAACCTATTTTGATAAAATTTTACATGTAACATCCTCAAACGTTCGACATTATAGCTATATTTGAGTATAAATATGCAATTTGGCCATGCCCACTTTATAGAGAGGAGGATAGGGTATCATACGATCCGTTCCAGACGGATTGTAGCTTTTCTGTATGTTTTTGTTTTGAATCATGTTTTTAAACAATAATAATGTTATCTAATAAAAAACAAAACTGCAATTGTGTCTATAAATGAGGATTTAGCACTTTTCAGGGCTATATGTAGACTTTCGTGACTGACTGTAGGTAGATATATTTTATGATATGCACCATCGTCACGATGGAACAAAGAAAAAAAAAATAATGAAACGATGCACATAATAATGTGAATGCTAATCAATCTCATATTCATTTTTAGTATATATGGCACAAAGTGAACAAATTGTAAAAATTCTACTTTACCTCAACCCAGAGCAATAAATAATATAAAAATGATTCCAGTGGGCGAGATGATGGATCTGGAGGTTGTTTCATTGTTGCTGTGAAGTTGAAATGTTAATATTGTTAGTTAAAAATGTATGGATGAATGAATGGATACTTACATGTCTCATATTGAAATGAGATATCCATTTGAGCATATGAGTGCTCTTTATAAATCGAGTATTCTAATTGGAAATCCAAATTTCCAGTTTCGTATTTCTGAAATTCTTCAAATTTTCTATTTATAGTAAGGAGCATGTGATTGTACATGTAAATAAATAAATAAATAACACTAAATCATACAAAAATTTGTATTACTTACTATTTTTATCTATCCAAATTAACCATTGCCGCTTTTTTATTTAAAAACAAAAAACCAATTGGACTTTTCTGTCTGCCCACAGTAAACAAAGGTGGTGAGCAGACGGGGATGTGTTTGCAAGTGCAGTGGTGAGTTAACGATGTGAAAATAATAAATTTTATTTTATAAAAAAATTAAATTATAGGTAACAAACATTTTTTTTATGTAACTATGAAATTGTTGTACGTGTATGCCTATTTTCCTTTCTTATTTAATTTATGTAATTATAATTTTACTTGGTTAATTATTTTGTATGAAATTCTTTTATTTTTCGTACTGAACTGGCTTAGTTTCTCACAAATTTTCTAGATTTTTATAGAAAATATGGATGTAAAGTATGTGCATGTATATGTATAAATAATTCACAGAAGGAAAAAGTGTTGTTCTCCGAAAGTATATAAATGTAGATGAAAAGACAAGTCGATATATTTTATTTTGTTTTAGTTCATTGCTAGGACATGTTACACTTACATACAAAATAAGTTTCACCTATCATACACACATTTCCTATTATCAAACATATTTTGCTTTATTATTCGACCTAAAATATATGATAAATGAACTTGTTATTTACTCAAAGTTCAAAGGAGATGGCTGGATGCTGTAGGAATAGGGTAGGCACTGACTGGCGTCAACCTGGCGACGTCCAGTGTTGTAACTGTTACTGCGCATCAATTGTGTTTATTTTACCTCCTAGTGGTAGCCATCGGGTACTGGTTGGTGTCCATCCGGACCCGACTTGCTAAACTTATAAGCGCGAGTGTTGACCAAGAGAAATTTGCAGCACTATAAATACGACAGCGGACGAACTCTCTCGATGGAGTCAGGGGTGGCGTTAAAGCTTCAAACGGAAGCACAATACTTTATCTGGGCTACTTCGACATATTCGGAGCTCAGGCCGATAAAGATTTCCAAGAATAAGTCAGGTTTTTGGAAAAGAGATGGTGGCGGATGAGCCCTTATTGGGCCAACGGCAGCGCTCATATCCCCGAAGCGGGATACTGACTTCGGTTTAAAACCGGCCCCTCGTCCTAGGGGTTTCAAAAAATGGAACTGGCCCTCCAGGTTGGGGGTTGTGCCGTCGGGGTAACTTCCTTACCACGTAAAAAAAATTTGGTTATGAGAGAGACACAAGCCTCGGATAATGGACCCTCTCATTTAATACCACGACCCGGAACGTACACGGACTATGACATAAGAGGATGCACCTGGAATGTACGTTCACTGTACACTCCAGGTGCTATTCAAAAACTTGAATCTGTCCTCACGCGGTACAAGGCAGATATTACCGCGATCCAGGAGATACGATGGATAGGATCAGGTATGCAAAAACGGAAAAATTGCGACATTTATTCAGCTGCCACAAAAGACTGCACATGTTAGGATGCGGATTCGTCGTGGGTAATCGGCTACGCTCAATGATAATTGACTTTAAGCCGATCAGCGATCGCCTGGCTGTGATCCGCATCAAGGCTACATTTCAAAACATCAGCATAATATGTGCACACGCCCCTACCGACGAAGCTGAAGACTCTATCAAGGAGGAGTTTTATGACCTCCTGGACGGATGTCAAAATCATACTCGGGGACTTCAATGCCAAAATCGGTAAGGAAAACATCTTCGGCGGATTAGTTGGAAAGCACAGCCTCCACGACACGACAACAGACAACGGCTTCAGGCTAATCGATTTTGCAGCAGCTCGTAATACGGTGATAAGTAGCACTAGGTTTCCAAGACTACGAATCCACACAGCAACCTGGCGCTCTCCAGATGGTCGAACCGCCAACCAAATCGACCACGTGCTAATAGATGCGAGGCACGCATCCAACATTCTGAATGTGCAAACGTTCAGAGGGGCAAACGTCGACTCTGACCATTTTCTAGTTGCAGCTAAGTTCAGACCTCGACTATCCAATGAGAAGAAGCTGCAGACCGCCTAGAAAAATAAATTCAACGTTGGAAGACTTAGCACGTCTGGAGTAGCCAGAGCCTACAGGGAGCGCCTGAGTGAGAGACTCTCCGCTGTGCATTCACCATCCACAAACGCCAACAATCTGTGGAACCAGTATCGCGACATCATCAAAGGGGTACCAGAGACCACCATAGGCTACCAGCCTCCACCCAAAAAGAGCCCTTGGTATGATGATGAATGCGTACGCCGGAAAAAGGTGACAGAAAATGCACACTTGCAAGCGCTGCAACGCAAAACAAGGGCAGCGAGAGAAGAGTATCGAACCAGAAGAAGGGAGGAGAAGAAGATCCTGCGTAAGAAGAAAAGGGCCCACGCAGCCTCCCAGCTCAAGGATATCGAAGAGTCCCGCGATAGGAACAACATCCGGATGTTTTTCAGAAAAGCCAAGCAACTGGCAGCTGGCTTCAATCCCGGAACGCAGGCTCTTCGAAACAGTGAAGGAAACCTAGTCACCGAAGCACAGGGAATAGTAGATGTATTTAAGCAGCATTTCCAGCAGCTACTTAATGGGCAGGTAGAGAGAGTGATAGGGCAAGAAGAGAACCCGCATCCAGTCAATGAAGAATCCATTCCCCCTCCTAGTTTTGAAGAGGTCGGCTCAGCTATCAAAAAGCTGAAGAACAACAAGGCCGCCGGCTCTGATGGTCTACCAGCAGAGCTTTTCAAACATGGTGGTGATGCTTTGGTAGGGTGCATGCACCAAGTCATCAACCAAGTGTGGGTGGATGAAGTCATGCCCGATGACTGGACTATCAGCTCTATATGCCCCATCTTCAAGAAAGACGATCCTATGTCTTGTAAGAACTACCGAGGCATATCCCTGCTTAATGTCGCATATAAGATCCTATCCAACGTACTGTGTGAACGTCTGAAGCCTTTCTGCAGCACACTAATCGGCACGTACCAGTGTGACTTCCGGCCCGGCAGATCGACGATCGACCAAGTTTTCACACTAAGGCAAATCCTGGAAAAGACCAACGAATTTCAAGTCGAGACTCACCATCTCTTCATCGGCTTTAAAGCCGCATATGATAGCATTTATCGTCTTGAGCTCTGATCCAGCTGTGCCGCGTGACGCTGGATAACAAGCGGTGCAACGTGCAATTCGGCAACAGTTCCTCTGAACTATTCCAAACATGCACCGGATTTCGGCAAGGGGATGCGCTATCATGTGACTTCTTCAATCTTGTGCTGGAACAGATAGTGCGCAGGGCAGGTGTAAACACGGAAGGCACTATCTTCAACAAATCTGTCCAGTTGCTGGGATACGCAGACGACAACGACATCATCGGTCGCTCCCAGCGCGCCGTGTTAGAGGCTTTTACGGCAATTGAAGAAGAGGCGAAACGAGTTGGCCTTGAAGTGAATGAGGACAAAACCAAATACATGTTGTCAACAAACAAAGAAGCATCTGTCCACCGCCTAGGACAAAACGTCACTGTTGGCAACAGTAACTTCGAAGTGGTTAAGGAGTTTACCTACCTCGGAGTAAATATCAACTCCACGAATGACAACTTAGTGGAGATTCGACGAAGACTTACCCTAGGAAACCGCTGCTACTTCGGTTTGGCGAAACAAATGGGGTCAAAACTCCTAACTCGGAAGACGAAATGTTTGCTCTACAAAACTTTGATCCTGCCAGTTCTGCTGTATGGAGCCGAGTTCTGGACGATAAGCATTAAAGCAGAGTAAATACTGAACACTTTCGAAAGAAAAATTCTTCGTCGGATATTCGGTCCCGTATGCGAGGAGGGCGAATGGAGGAGAAGATATAACCGCGAACTCTATGAGCTGTACCAGGATGTGGATGTAGTCCAAAAAGCCAAAACACGTCGACTACACTGGCTCGGCCACATCGAGCGAATTGACAATAATGCTCCAGCAAAGAGGATCTTCGAATCACAGCCCCCAGTCTTCACGAGAAGACAAGGAAGACCGAACCTCCGTTTTAAGATCAAGCTATCGCGGATGCCAGAGCGCTTGGTCTAGATAACTGGAAGCAGCGTGCCCGGGATTGAAGAGAGTGGAAGGCTGCTGTGTCAGCTGTGTCACAGGCAGAGACTCTTCACGGGTCGGGAGCCCGTTAAGTAAGCAAGTACAAAGGAGAAGAAATTAAATTATCTATGTTTATGCTGGAGAACATAAATATGATTTTTATTCAGTTTTTTATTTAATGTAAATGATCTAAAATATACGTTACATTTTAAATTTAACTATTTTAAAGTTAACGTCCTTTTAACAGATTCACCACTGTTTATTGGACACAGCATCCCCTCCACAATTTATCTTTTTATACCCTATCCTAAGGGTATATTAAGTTTGACACATAGTTTGTAACATAGAGAAATAATTGAGATAGACCCTATAAAGTATATATATTCGTGATCAGCATCAATAACGAAATCGATTGAGCGATGACCGTCCGTCCGTCCGTCCGTATGTCACCGCTTTTTGGGCCTTAAATTTTGAGCTAGGACGATGAAATTTCATATCTGGGCTTCTGAGAAAAAGATACAGTACAAGTGTAAAATTTTTTTACATCCGCCCACTGCCACGCCTACTTTTTTATAACTTCACTAAATTATATGAAACCGAAAAATTTTGTTAAGACCAAATATTTGGGTATTTAGATTCCCTACAATTCACCCATAGAACAGTTTTGGCCACGCCCACTTTTTTGGGGCGTTATCATCAAAAAACCTATTTTGATAAAATTTTACATGTAACATCCTCAAACGTTCGGCATTATAGCTATATTTGAGTACAAAATGCAATTTGGCCACGGCCAATTTATAAGGAGGAGGATAGGGTATCAGACGATCCGTTCCAGACGGATTGTAGCTTTTCTGTATGTTTATACCCTATCCTAAGGGTATATTAAGTTTGACACATAGTTTGTAACATAGAGAAATAATCGAGATAGACCCTATAAAGTATATATATTCGTGATCAGCATCAATAGCGAAATCAATTGAGCGATGACCGTCCGTCCGTCCGTCCGTATGTCACCGCTTTTTGGGCCTTAAATTTTGAGCTAGGACGATGAAATTTCATATCTAGGCTTCTGAGAAAAAGATACAGTACAAGTGTAAAAATTTTTGAAATCCGCCCACTGCCACGCCCACTTTTTCATAACTTCACTAAATTATATGAAACCGAAAAATTTTGTTAAGACCAAATATTTAGGCATTCAGATTCCCTACAATCCACCCATACAAAAGTTTTGGTCACGCCCACTTTTTGGGGGCGTTTTCATCATAAAACCGATTTTTGGGCCTTAAATTTTTAACTAGGACGCTGAAATTTCATATCTGGGCTTCCAAGAAAAAGATACAGTACAGATACAGTACAAGTGTAAAATTTTTTTACATCCACCCACTGCCACGCCAACTTTTTCATAACTTCACTAAATTATATGAAACCGAAAAATTTTGTTAAGACCAAATATTTGGGTATTTAGATTCCCTACAATTCACCCATAGAACAGTTTTGGCCACGCCCACTTTTTGGGGGCGTTATCATCAAAAAACCTATTTTGATTAAATTTTACGTGTAACATCCTCAAACGTTCGACATTATAGCTATATTTGAGTACAAAATGGAATTTGGCCACGCCCACTTTATAGAGAACAGGATAGGGTATCATACGACCCGTTTCAGACGGATTGTAGCTTTTCTGTATGTTTTTGACTCTATTTGTCCAAGATGGGTGCACCCATATGACAGTTATAGCTGTCAGTTGTGATAACCAGTGGATTTGAATGTGTGCGTGATTTGCCTGCAAAATCACCAACACATTCTTGCTCACCAGTGATCACAGCTTGTAGGTCGAAAGAGAGACCCTCTCGAAGTTGACCATCTAGTATAGTTAATTTATGATTCAAAGCAACTGTGGAAGAATATAAAAGAAGCAGGCATAATTGGAGCTAAAAACTTGTCCAAGTGCTCTATTAAGCCCGAAGTTATGTTGTCTCACTTTGTCCCTTATTCTACTAGTTCTTCCATGCCCGAAGTCACTTCGGAGAACCCTAATGCTAATGCGTACTTTTCCTTCAGCTGCATTGATATCGAAGATGTTTTAAATGCCGTTCGTTCTGTCAAGTCTGATGCTGTAGGCCCTGATAATATAGCACCTAAGTTTATGAAACTCATTCTGCCTATAATTGTAAGGTAAGTACTTCACATTTTTAATGTTTCCATTTTTAGTAGTACTTTTCCGACACAGTGGAAGGCAGCTAAAATTATCCCTGTTCCTAAAAAGGCGTGTCCCTCTAACCCTGCGAATTTCATACCAATAAGCTTGTTGCTCTATCCATCGAAAGTTTTTGAAAAAACCGTTCAAAGTCAAATGCTTACGTACTTGAATAGCTGCAATATGATTGGCTGGCAATCTGGATTTCGAAATAAACATAGCTGTGAATCAGTTGTTATTAAAGTCTCATCAGATTTGCGTATGGAACTAGACTCAGACAAAATCGGTCTATTGTTACTCTTAGACTTTTCAAAGGCTGCATTGATCACTTGATTTTAATGTCAAAACTGAGAAATAGTTTTAACTATTCGTTTGGTACATAACTATCTTAGAGTTCAAACAGTCAATACCAATGGTGGTACATCCAGATCACTTGCTGTAAATATAGGAGTTCCACAGGGATCGGTATTGGGACCGCTATTATTTTCATTATATATTAATGATCTCCCGGACTCTGTAGTCTCTTGCAATATACATATGTATGCAGACAATGTCTTGATTTACATATGTCGTTCACTAGGCCTGATGGAGTGCTGCTCCCCAAGGGAAATAAACCCCCCGAAGCTTCCTCTTCATATCGAGCCATTTGCCTACTGAGTACGATGGGGAAAATATTGGAGAAAATCGTATACAATAGGCTGCTTCTAATAGCTGAGGAAAGAGGCGCTCTCTCAGATTGCCAGTTTGGGTACCGAAAAGCCCGGTCAACAGTAGACGCAATAAAAATGGTGGTAGATATCGCTGCCGCAGCCATAAAAGGAAGTAGATGGCGGTGGGGAACAAAGGAGTACTGCGCCGTAGTTACGCTTGACATCAAAAATGCTTTCAATTCAGCAAGTTGGTCGTGTATGATGAACTCAATGAAAAGAATAAATGCGCCAAACTATATTCTTAGGGTAATATGGAGCTACTTTAAGAATAGGAAATTAAGGTACGAAAGCGATGAAGGTAGCAAATACTACAATGTGTCGGCAGGCGTCCCGCAAGGATCGGTGTTAGGCCCCTTCTGTGGAACATCATGTATGACGATGTGCTCAGGTTGCCAAAAACAACAGTTATAGGCTTTGCGGACGACATCGCTGTTGTAACCTTTGCGAAACATGTTCATGAGATAGAATCAGCAACAAACGAAGCGATCTCAAAAATTAAAACCTGGTTTGAAACAGCAGGTCTGGATTTAGCGGAGCAGAAGACGGAAGCAGTCCTAATCTCAAGCCGCAAAGCAGTGGAATATATGAATGTGCACATATGTAGGAGCCCAAGTGATTAGATCCAAACAGGCAATCAAATACCTAGGTGTAATGATAGACAATAGGCTGAGCTTCAAGCCACACCTAGAGTATGCAGGGAAAAAGGCGTCGGTGCTGTAAACATCGTTAGCTATGGTACTGCCAAACGTCGGTGGACCCAGGTATAGTCGTAGAGTCCTATTGTCCAGAGTAGTTAGCTCAGCACTACTATACGCATCGCCAGTGTACGCTGATGCCATGGCGACAAGAGAGTCCAGACGGAAGCTTTCGACTGTCTACAGACTTAGTCTCGGAGGAAGCGGCATATGTCGTAGCTGGCATGGTGCCCATCGATATCCTGGTTGACGAGATGAAACGGGTATATACCAGAAAACTCACGAATCGACAGAATGGAAGAGCTATTAAAGCAGGAGAAAGGGAAATCTCAATGGCAAGATGGCAAAACCGATGGGATGACGCTACAACAGGAAGATGGACACACAAACTCATCCCCAACATAGAAACTTGGGTGAAAAGAATAGTGGGAGAGCTATAATATCACTCAGTTCCGAACTGGGCATGGTGGATGCAGAAAGTATCTGCACAGATTCGGGCACGATAGCTCGCCATTTTGTTCGTGCTGCAATATGCACGAAGAAGACGCAGAACACGTGATGTTCCACTGTCCGCGCTTTATGCCAAGAAGTACAAACTTTGCGGACCCCAGACAGATAATTGGAGACATCATTCAGTCGGAAGAGAACTGGCACCAAATGAATGCATATGGGACCAGGTCGAACTCCGGAGAATCGAGCGCCTAAGAATAAATGGCGAAGAAGTAGAGCCTAAAAGGCTAACCAGCCCCGCGAAGTAATAATAATCTAACGGCAGTCCCGCGGGGAGAGTGGTCGAAGAGTGTAGGGTGTGGATTAGTACGTAGGCGCATTCCTGGCATCGGGTATTCAGGCTTGCGAATCGTGCATGCTATTAGCGCGGGCTATTAGTATCTTTAGAAGATTACCACATCCATTGGCGCAACCAAAAAAAAAAGGCCTGATGGAGGATTTAGTAGCTAGGATGAATGAAGATCTGGCAAGAATTCAACACTATTCGGATATCAATAAACTTAAACTTAATCCCTCTAAGACTCTGGCGATATTATGTTCAAGGAGTGAAGTGAGACAGAATTTCCTCGCATTATTCTTAATGATCAAGTTATTCCATATGTGAATAAAGTGAAGTACCTTAGCTTTACGTTAAACAATAAGTTAAGCTGTTGCAACGCCATCTCTTCCATAATTGGGCGAATCTAGTCTGGATTGCGCAGCCTGAGATGCTCTTCCAGCCTACTTGTCCCGAATATGAAACTGCGGTTAGTTTAAAGCCTTATAATGCCTTTTTTCGTGTTCAACTGCTCCGTATATGCCACCCTCGACTACGAATGTAAACATAAATTAAACGTAACATTCAATGATTGTTTCCGTTTCATTTATAACATACCGAGATATACCAGTGTCTCACATCCTAAAACATATCTACTGGGAATATGCCTTAATGATTACGTTGACTTCCGTAACTTATTAAAGCTGCATGCCATTATTCATAATAACTGTGTTGTGTATCTGAACTAAATGCTCCGTTTTGCCCAATCCGATAGGGGTTTACGCCTAATCCTGCACCGATTTGCACACACCATTGCTGAGCGATCATTCTTTGTCACTGCAATTCGACTAGACTTCCGGTTGATTTGCAGAGAACAAGCTCTTCCACCGAATTTCAGAGGAAGCTATTTTCACATTCATCAAGCACGAATTGAAGCCATTTTATATCTATTTTATTTTATATCTATTCTCCATTTATTTTTCTGATCATTATTAATTTAATCTAATTTATAATTGTTTACAAATGCATTTTCCTAATATTTAAAAAAATTTTTAAAACCACATTAATTTAAGTTTGCTGGATTCAAGTTAGTATATAAAGTTATTTACTCTTTTATATTTTTTATACCCTATCCTAAGGGTATATTAAGTTTGACACATAGTTTGTAACATAGAGAAATAATCGAGATAGACCCTATAAAGTATATATATTCGTGATCAGCATCAATAGCGAAATCGATTGAGCGATGACCGTCCGTCCGTCCGTCCGTCCGTCCGTCCGTCCGTCCGTCCGTCCGTCCGTCCGTATGTCACCGCTTTTTGGGCCTTAAATTTTGAGCTAGGACGATGAAATTTCATATCTGGGCTTCTGAGAAAAAGATACAGTACAAGTGTAAAAATTTTTGAAATCCGCCCACTGCCACGCCCACTTTTTCATAACTTCACTAAATTATATGAAACCGAAAAATTTTGTTAAGACCAAATATTTAGGCATTCAGATTCCCTACAATCCACCCATACAAAAGTTTTGGCCACGCCCACTTTTTGGGGGCGTTTTCATCATAAAACCGAGTTTTGGGCCTTAAATTATTAACTAGGACGCTGAAATTTCATATCTGGGCTTCCAAGAAAAAGATACAGTACAAGTGTAAATTTTTTTTACATCCGCCCACTGCCACGCCTACTTTTTTATAACTTCACTAAATTATATGAAACCGAAAAATTTTGTTAAGACCAAATATTTAGGTATACAGATTCCCTACAATTCACCCATACAACAGTTTTGGTCACGCCCACTTTTTGGGGGCGTTTTCATCAAAAAACCGATTTTGATAAAATTTTGCATGTAACATCCTCAAACGTTCGACATTATAGCTATATTTGAGTACAAAATGCAATTTGGCCACGCCCACTTTATAGAGAGGAGGATAGGGTATCATACGATCCGTTCCAGACGGATTGTAGCTTTTCTGTATGTTTTTTTATTTTCTTTTTTTCCCATTTCTTCTGTTAATATGAACTTTGTAAATTCTATCTTGATACTTAATTAAAAGATTTTAATATCTAGTAGTATCTTGTTAAACTCTTTTGTTGAATAAATAAATAAATAATAATAAATAATAACATGTTCTTTTTACCTTCTGGTAAAACTTCCGAACCTCATTGCTGCAATAGCATCTCTCTATTTCCCCAATCGCGCGCTTCTCATGCTTCTTCTTTTTCCTTCTGAGAAGCCGGTGCTCATCCCTTCTCTTCTGCTCGTAGAGCTCACGAGCAGCTCTGGTCCTTCTGTGCAGCGCCGCTTTGTAAGCCATCTGTTTTTCAGCATTTGCCTGCCGACATTCTTCATCGAACCAGGGGTTTCGTTGTGGGGGTCGAGAGAAACCCAGCACATCAGATGCGGCATCCCTAATGGCTTTTTGGCAATGTAGCCACTCGTCTTCAGTATTTGATGCTGGAGGCATAGGACCTCTTGAGAGATTAAGGGACACTCGATCGGAAAAGGCTCTGGCGATCTCTTGCGATTGTAGCTTTCCGACGTCAAATTTTCTCACAGTATTTCCTTGTCTTCGCGATGTTCTGGATATCCGCATCCGTACCTTAGCTACAACAAGGTAGTGGTCCGAGTCGAGGTTCGCTCCTCGGAACATTCGGACATCCATCATACTGAAGGAGTGCGTCGATCGCAATGTGATCAATCTGGTTGGTAGATTGGTTGGTAGTTGGTAGGTTGGTAGTTTCGTAACTAGTATTTTTTTCCATGGTGGGGAAGTTACCCCTACGCACAACCCCCAACCTGGACTAGTTCCTTTTTATACCCCTAGGACGAGGGGCCGGGTTCTCCCGGAATCAGTAACCCACTTCGGAGATATGAGTGCTGCCGTTGGCCCATTAAGGGTTCATCCGCCACCAACTCTTTTCCAACACCCTGATTCAGTATTGGAGATCCTATAGACCTGTGATTCAAGCATGTTGATGCAGCTCATATAGGGATAAACACTAATAGTTCGGCATAACTGGAACTGGTAGACGCCACCGTTGATTTCATCTAGAGAATTCGTCCGCTGCCGCCTGGAACAAGAGGAGGTGCCTTAGTGAGAAAGCACTCCTCCCCCCCTCTATCGTTTGCTGGCACCAACAACCTTCCAAATGGGTTGGTTACCCAATCTCCAGTGGAAGTACTAGGCACTCAGCAGCCACCATCGTGGAGGTGTAGAGTAGGAGTTGATAGTAAGAGGCTTGTACGCAGACTTTTGCGTGTGTTTTTTTTATACGTTCTTAAGAAATAAATTATTTAAAATATTATTTCTTGGAAATTGAATGGAATATTAAAAGTCATTAGTAAGAAAAATCATTAATGTATAAAATAAAACAAATATGAACTCGATGCATGCTATAATAGCTGAAATATTTACGTTTGAAGTTAATGTTTCTGCTTTTTTTTTCGTTGTACGCAGACTTATGCGGGCAAGTGTATATACTTTATAGGGTCTATATCGATTATTTCTCTATGTTACAAACTATGTATGTATCAAACTTAATATACCCTTAGGATAGGGTATAAAAACAAGTGTATGAGTGCCAGCCGGGTCATCCCCCTCTTCTCTCCATCTCTTGTGACTGCCGCTGGATCTTATATCTTGCATTTGCGGTGGATGCAATAAAGTAAAGTAAAGGTAAAGTAGCACCAGACGATTAGGCAATTTGTTTTGGAAAACTAACATAGGACTTACACTTCGCAGCTCTGCTTATTAGCGTTGGGGTTTGTGTTTTTTGTGTTTGTCCTTTATAATGTTAGGGAATTTTAGAGTGGATGTAAGTAACATTCGTGGGCTAAGGAAGAATCACTTTGCCGCGTACGTCCACGTCTGTAAATACAATATAGCTGTTTTGGCACTGGTGAAATATAGTAGGTAGGCGAGAATTCTGATTATTCAGATTTGAACCTTCCTGGATATAGCCTGGTGCCTTTATTCTTCTCTCACCGCGGTCTCGCTATTTATATCCGTCGTGATGTAACCTACCAAATTCAACCACAATATAGCTCCTGTTCCAATTCGGCAATTATCCACTACTGTTTATACCCTATCCTAAGGGTATATTAAGTTTGACACATAGTTTGTAACATAGAGAAATAATCGAGATAGACCCTATAAAGTATATATATTCGTGATCAGCATCAATAGCGAAATCGATTGAGCGATGACCGTCCGTCCGTCCGCCCGTCCGTCCGTATGTCACCGCTTTTTGGGCCTTAAATTTTGAGCTAGAACGATGAAATTTCATATCTGGGCTTCTGAGAAAAAGATACAGTACAAGTGTAAATTTTTTTTAAATCCGCCCACTGCCACGCCCACTTTTTCATAACTTCATTAAATTATATGAAATAATGACACTCCAGCTGTCAGCTCTTTGGAAAAGGCCAATCTGCTTGCAGTCTTATTCGCTGCTAATTACACACTCCCAGATTGTGCTTTGACTCCCCTTGTACTTGAGTGCGTCGAATATTCTATGGGACAAATCCACTTTTGCACTCGTACAGTAGCAAGAGTACTTAAAGATCTTAACATAAATAAATCCGCTGATCCAGATGCTATCTCACCCATTATTCTAAAGAGGTGTTCCTCCACGCTGGATAAACCACTGCGTAAGCTTTTTCATCTATCCTACTCCTCTGGATTCTTCCCGAGTAGATGGAAAACAGTATTTGTCCAGCCCGTCCCTAAAAAAGGCGAATCTTCTTCTCCTTCCAACTACCGACCCATTGCACTGACGTCCTTTCTTTCCGAGGTCATGGAAACGCTGATAAATCATCAGTTTATGAAATATCTTGAATCACGAGAACTTCTCAATGACCGACAGTATGGTTTTCGTAGCAAAATGTCCACTGGTGATTTGATGGTATATCTCACCAAAAAGTGAGAAAAAAGGAATTTGTAAGATTGTTGCGCTTGATATTTCAAAGGCATTTGACAGAGTTTGGCATCAAGCTCTTTCAATGCGTGCATTTGGCATCGATGAATCTCTTATTCAATTGATTAGAAACGGTGCCGTGAAATGACGCCGAGTAAAATAAGGCCGAATTTCAAAATTCGGCCTTATTTCACTTTCATATTGTGAAATAAAGTCGAATTTCAGAGATAAGGCAAAAAAATCAGCAAAGTCAACTTTACTGTAATCAATGTTTGTTGGTGATCATTTCATTAATTGGTGAACATTGAGTGGCAAACATCGATTAAATATGGCAAATTTGGGTGAATCGGTCCTCATATATGAAATCTGCGAGGGTTTTAGAAAGGGAAGCCAACTTCTATATATTCCTGAACTCAAGCCGCTTTATAAAATGAAATCAAAATCAAGAATGCGGAAACGATATGCGTGTTATGTGAATGGGTGCAAAGCTAGTGCAGTTGTCGATTTTAACAATGAAAGTTTGGTTAGGATTCCGAAGGTCAGTGCTCTACACAACCATTCGACTCAAGAAGACCTTCGCGGTAAATTAAAATTATTAAATGAAATAAAAAATGAGTGTGCTAAAATTTCGCTTAAAAAAAGTGGAATTCGCAAAGTTTTCGACGAAGTATGTAAAAAAGGTGAAACCAGTGCATCTGTAGTTCAGTTTGGCAAAGTACGACGACAACTCATAAACATACGAAATAGTTCGTTCCCTAAAACTACCACATCGGCTTTAGAAGTACATATGTATGTGCACTTTTCAAAATTGAAAGTGTCATGCATGATTTCGGTATGTCTCGGTACAAACGTAGTTCTGCCATTCTACAGAGGCACAGTTATCGAGCAAGGCTTTTTATACTCAATTTTCATGTCACCGACAATTACTGAAGTAATACAGAAGTTACAAAACGGAAACCAGAAAAATTATCTTCTGGACGGCAATTTTAGCGTCGTCCCATCTTGCGGCTATAAACAACTACTTATAATACACTTTACTCATGATGATCACGTAAGAATCTGTATTTCAATAAAATTGATATGCATTTAATGAAACTTCTGTTGTTAGGTTTACCCATTTATTCATATATTAATGAGCAACAAATCAGAACAAATGTACTTGCATGCATTTTAGTATATAGAAACCAATTTATTTAAATTTAACCCCAGCTCTTTCGTAACCGATTTTGAAAAAGGGTTCAGAAATTCTTTGCAGAGAATATTTCCTTCTGCTAAATACACAACCTGCTGGTTTCATTTTTGTCAAGCCATAAGAAAAACATACAGAAAAGCTACAATCCGTCTGGAACGGATCGTCTGATACCCTATCCTCCTCTCTATAAAGTGGGCGTGGCTAAATTGCATTTCGTACTCAAATATGGCTATAACCTCGGGCGTTTGAGGATGTCACATGTAAAATTTTATCAAAATCGGTTTTTTGATGAAAACGCCCACAAAAAGTGGGCGTGATCAAAACTGTTCTATGGGTGAATTGTAGGGAATCTGAATACCTAAACATTTGGTCTTAACAAAATTTTTCGGTCTCATATAATTTAGTGAAGTTATAAAAAAGTAGGCGTGGCAGTGGGCGGATGTAAACAAAATTTACACTTGTACTGTATCTTTTTCTTGGAAGCCCAGATATGAAATTTCAGCGTCCTAGTTAATAATTGAAGTCCCTAAACTCGGTTTTGTGATGAAAACGCCCCCAAAAAGTGGGCGTGGCTACAACTTTTGTATATGTGGATTGTAGGGAATCTGAATGCCTAAATATTTGGTCTTAACAAAATTTTTCGGTTTCATATAATTTAGTGAAGTTATGAAAAAGTGGGCGTGGCAATGGGCGGATTTAAAAAATTTTTACACTTGTACTGTATCTTTTTCTCAGAAGCCTAGATATGAAATTTCATCGTCCTAGCTCAAAATTTAAGGCCCAAAAAGCGGTGACATACGGACGGACGGACGGACTTACGGTAATCGCTCAATCGATTTCGCTATTGATGCTGATCACGAATATATATACATTATAGAGTCTATCTCGATTATTTCTCTATGTTACAAACTATGTGTCAAACTTAATATACCCTTAGGATAGGGTATAAAAATCATCTAAGCTGCCAGGATTCATAGTTTCTATAAATAAAAAAAAAGGGAACTAAGCGCCTTTACCGGAAATTCTTAGTTCTTCCGTTGTCAAAACCAAAGGACGTGCACTCTGCATTTGAACTTTTAGATAACGAAGCGAAAGGTGTGTAGTTTAAAATAAAACATACAGAAAACCTACAATCCGTCTGGAACGGATCGTCTGATACCCTATCCTCCTCTATATAAAGTGGGCGTGGCCAAATTGCATTTTGTACTCAAATATAGCTATAATGTCGAACGTTTGAGGATGTTACATGTAAAATTTTATCAAAATAGGTTTTTTGATGATAACGCCCCCAAAAAGTGGGCGTGGCCAAAACTCTTCTATTGGTTAATTGTATGGAATCTAAATACCCAAATATTTGGTCTTAACAAAATTTTTCGGTTTCATATAATTTAGTGAAGTTATAAAAAAGTAGGCGTGGCAGTGGGCGGATGTAAAAAAATTTTACACTTGTACTGTATCTTTTTCTTGGAAGCCCAGATATGAAATTTAAGCGTCCTAGTTAAAAATTTAAGGCCCAAAAATCGGTTTTGTGATGAAAACGCCCCCAAAAAGTGGGCGTGGCCAAAACTTTTGTATGGGTGGATTGTAGGGAATCTAAATGCCTAAATATTTGGTCTTAACAAAATTTTTCGGTTTCATATAATTTAGTGAAGTTATGAAAAAGTGGGCGTGGCAGTGGGCGGATGTAAAAAAATTTTAACTTGTACTGTATCTTTTCCTCAGAAGCCCAGATATGAAATTTCATCGTCCTAGCTCAAAATTTAAGGCCCAAAAAGCGGTGACATACGGACGGACGGACGGACGGACAGACGGACGGACGGTCATCGCTCAATCGATTTCGCTATTGATGCTGATCACGAATATATATACTTTATAGGGTCTATCTCGATTATTTCTCTATGTTACAAACTATGTGTCCCACTTTTTGGGGGCGTTTTCATCACAAAACCGGATTTTTGGGCCTTAAATTTTTAACTAGGACGCTGAAATTTCATATCTGGGCTTCTGACGAAAAGATACAGTACAAGTTAAAATTTTTTTACATCCGCCCACTGCCACGCCTACTTTTTTATAACTTCACTAAATTATATGAAACCGAAAAATTTTGTTAAGACCAAATATTTGGGTATTTAGATTCCCTTCAATTCACCCATAGAACAGTTTTGGCCACGCACACTTTTTGGGGGCGTTATCAGCAAAAAACCTATTTTGATAAAATTTTACATGTAACATCCTCAAACGTTCGACATTATAGCTATATTTGAGTACAATATGCAATTTAGCCACGCCCACTTTATAGAGAGGAGGATAGGGTATCATACGATCCGTTCCAGACGGATTGTAGCTTTTCTGTATGTTTTATATTGAAAACGGTGGCATTTCAGATTGCGATTTATACTTATAAAATATGCCTCCCAAACGAGCAGCGATTAGTACAAATACACCTCAAGCAAAAATGAAAAAGCAGTTGCGAATCTTAGAATCTGACGAGCAACGTGAGCAAAGACTTGATGTTCAACGATCACGCACAGTTGAAGCCCGTTCGTCTGAAACAAGCGAGCGACGTGAGCAAAGACTTGATGTTCAACGATCACGCACAGTTGAAGCCCGTTCGTCTGAAACAAGCGAACGACGTGAGCAAAGACTCGAAGCCCAACGATCACGCACAGCTCGGTCTAGACGAACACTGAATGATTCATGGATGCCATTATTGGAGCTGGCTGCGTTACATTATGATCAAAATTATGATTACAATCTTCATCCAAGTGTTGTTTTTGGGAAAATGAACAAATTATGCGTGTGAGTGAAACACCTGGAATGTGCTGCGCGGCTGAGAAAGTTAAATTGCCAGAGTTACATCCGCCGCCTGATCCATTATCGACATTGGTATCAGGTAACACAAGCCAATCGAAACATATCTTGGGAAACATTCGAAAGTACAATCCGTGTTTCCAAATGCGATCGTTCGGTGCAACAAATATTATACGCGAGAATTACATGCCAACCTTCAAAGTGCAGGGCCAAATTTATCATCGTGCTGGGTCATTACTACCACTTCCAGACGCAGATCACAAATTTCTTCAGATTTATTTCATGGGAAATACGGATGAACAAATCGATCAACGTTGTCGATTCAATAGGGGCACTAGAAGAGAAATTGTCGCTGAACTGCAAACTTTATTCGATCAAGACAACGAATTGATTCAACTGTTCAGAACTGCCCCTGAACGAATGCCAGCTGACGATTACAAAGTTGTAATTCGTGCAGATAAGGCACCCGTTGGTCAACACGCAAGACAATATAATGCTCCAACGATTGATGAAACAGCAATCGTTATAGTTGGCCAAGAACTCGAGTCACGCGATATTATTCTCCATCGCAGAAATGGTGAGGTGCAACGAGTACCAGAAACGCATCGCTCATACGACGGATTACAATATTCAGTTCTATTTTGGCAAGGAGAAGATGGATATCATTTCGGAATCAAAATGAGATATCCGCTATCCGATGCAGAAACGAATAAGAAAGTCAGCGCTATGAACTACTACTCGTATCGGCTAATGATACGTGAAAACGCTGATAATCACATCCTGAAATGTCGTCAATTGTTCCACCAATATATTGTCGATATGTATGCGAAAATCGAAACCGAACGACTTCTCTACATTCGCTTGAATCAAATTAAGCTGCGCTCGGAAGAGTACATCCATTTGCGTGATGCAGTCGTTAATGATGGCAACGTCAATCCCAACGAATTGGGCAAAATGGTCATACTTCCATCTACATTCACAGGAAGTACACGGCACATGTACGATTACGCGCAAGATGCGATGACATATGCTCGCGCATATGGCCGCCCTGACTTATTCATAACGTTCACATGCAATCCTGCATGGGATGAAATTAAAGAACTTTTGTTGCCTGGACAGTCACCTTCAGATCGTCATGACATCACGGCCCGCGTCTTCAAACAGAAATTGAAATCTTTAATGGATTTCATGGTCAAGCATCATGTTTTTGGGAAGACACGCTGTTGGATATACTCAATCGAATGGCAAAAACATGGATCGCCACATGCACATATTTTGCTTTGGTTATTCGAAAAAATCATGCCAAATCAAATTGACCAAGTCGAATCCGGGCTTATTTGAAGTCGTTACCAAAAATATGATTCACGGTCCATGTGGCTTACTGAATAATGATTCGCCAGGCATGTCTGATAGGAAATGCACAAAACGGTACCCAAGAGACTTAGTCGCGGAAACTGTTACTGGAAACGACGGATATCCACTCTACCGTCGACGAGGCACATATCAATGTCGAGTATTGCAATTCTGTCAAATCGATCAAGTACATTTGCAAATACGTCAACAAAGGAAGCGATATGGCGGTTTTTGGAGTTGGAAACGCCACTGCTCCTATCGATGAAATCAATCAATTTCAACTAGGACGCTACATTAGTAGCAATGAAGCAGTATGGCGTATTTTATCATTTCCAATCCATGAACGACATCCAACAGTTATTCATTTGGCAGTGCACCTTAAAAATGGAAAAACGTCTATTTCACAATAGAAAGTGTACAAGCAAGGGCATTGTCACCGCCTCCAACAACTTTAACTGCATTTTTTTCATTATGCACGGAAGATACGTTTGCGAGAACGTTACTTTACTCCGAAGTACCGACATATTTTACATGGAACGCGTCAGCGAAAAAGTTTCAACGTCGCAAGCAAGGTCAAGCAGTTGAAGGACATTCCCATTTGTATTCGACCGACACACTAGGCCGTACACTGTTCACCCAAACAATGCAGAATGTTTTTACTTGCGATTACTGCTAATCAATGTACGTGGACCCACATCCTTCCAAGAATTGAGAGTAGTTAACGGTTGAGTGTGCGCCACTCATCGTGAGGCTTGCTAAGAGTTAAATCTTCTTGAAAATGATGCACATTGGGACATTTCACTCGTTGATGCATCGAATACTGCTCTACCAAAGTTAATACGTACATTATTTGCGATTATATTGACAACATGCTTTCCATCCAATCCTAAAAATTTGTGGGAAAAATATAAGGACTACATGAGTGAAGACATCCTACACCGATTGGGTACCACAAATCAAAATCCGGACATTCAATTCACATCAGACGTTTATAATGAGGCATTGGTTTTGATTGAGGATATACATATGTGTGGCAATCGCTAACAAAGCATTGGTCCAGTTAGGAATGCTTGCGTCGAACTGACCTGCAAACAACCTTTTCGATCGCGATTTGCAACGAGAAACACATTTTAATGTCGGTGATTTGGATACGTTCGTTCAAACGAATCTTCCGAAGTTGGTTCCAGAACAACGCATAGTGTACGACACGATTATGGATGCAATTACAAGACAAGGCGGTGGATTGTATTACATAGATGCACCCGGAGGCACAGGCAAAACATTTCTGATTTCTCTTATATTGGCAACCATACGATCTAAAAATAACATTGCATTGGTTATCGCTTCATCTGGAATTGCGGCAACACTTTTGAATTTTGGTCGAACAGCGCATTCTGCTCTTAAACATGCAAACCATTGAGGCACCAACATGCAATATCACCAACAATTCTGGAATGGGTAAAGTACTCCAACAATGACAAATCATCATATGGGATGAATGTACAATGGCGCACATAAAATTACACTAAAAGGCTTAAGAGGAAACGAACGACTTTTCGGTGGTGCGCTCATTTTATTGTCTGGTGACTTTCGACAAACTTTACCAGTCATTTCACGTTCAACACCGGCTGACGAGCTTAATGCATGTTTAAAAGCATCCGTTTTATGGCGTCATGTGCAGAAACTAAGCTTACAAACTAATCTGCGTATAAAATTGCAACATAATGGATCCGCTAAACGTTTTGCAAAACAATTGTTGTATATTGGAAATGATAAAATGACCGTCGATGAAGCCACACAATGTATCACATTGCCACCAGATTTCTGTAGATTCACAGCAACTACAGACGAGCTAATACACCAAGTTTTCCCAGATATCGCAAGAAATTACAAAAACCATCAATGGCTTGGTGAACGTGCTATATTAGCGGCCAAAAACAACGATGTTATTCCATTAATTTCACCATTCAATGCGAAATACCAGGGGAAGCGAAAACATATAAATCCATCGATACTGTGATGAATCAAGACGAAGTTGTCAACTATCCAACTGAGTTCTTGAATTCACTTGATTTACCAGGCATGCCTCCGCACGTTTAACATTGAAAATTGGCGTGCCTATCATTTTGCTTCGAAACATTAATCCGCCACGACTTTGCAACGGTACCAGGCTCATATTGAAAAAAATGATGGCCAATATCATCGAAGCTACTATTTTGAATGGACAATTCAAAGGAGTACATGTACTATTGCCTCGCATTCCAATAATTCCAACAGATTTACCATTCGAATTCAAACGTTTGCAGTTTCCGGTGCGACTCGCCTATGCAATGACCATCAACAAGGCACAAGGACAATCTTTACAAGTGTGTGGCCTGAATTTAGAAAGTCCGTGATTCTCTCATGGGCAACTATATGTGGCCTGTTCACGCGTCGGAAAACCTTCTGATTTATTCGTATATGCACCAGGCGGAAAAACAAAAAATATTGTATATCCAACAGCACTTCAATAAACAAAAATAAAAGTTTTCTTATACATACATATGTATGTATATGCTGACTTTTTTTTTAAATTTGATTTTTTTAATATGCGTAGCAACGCGCGCCGGGTACAGCTAGTTCATGTATAAAAAAATGGTTACAGTCACACGCACTTTAAACCATTTTGTTCACAAAATCTATATACATATGTACATATATACAGTACGAACTCGATTAACGCAACACTCGATCTGCGCAACTCCTCGATTTTCACAACACAAAAATCAGCAACTTTCGAAAAAGCTACCTCGATTAGTGCAACTTCTTGTATGTCATTGCTTCAGCATCAGTCTGTTAATTCATTTGTGTTTGTTTGCATGTTCTCCCTTTGGTTCGTTATTCCTGTCGTTATTTTACAGTTAGTTTTCTTCGATCCCGACAAATTAGATTGCATGTGTGTACACGCAAGTGATTGGGAACGAACTAGTTTATAAGTGTGTGTGTTTCTTCAGACGAACTGTTCCATCATTAGTTCGGGAAATACCTTTAACATGGGTGTCACAATTAAAAAGAAAAGTGAAATCTTATCTGAAGTGGATAAAGGTGTGTCAGTGAACCAACTTTGTGAAAAATATAATGTCCACAAGTCCACAATAAGCCGAATAAAGGCAAAAAGAAGCGCTCTGAGACAATTTGTGGAGAGAGCTGAATTTGGACCAGGAAAACGCATCACACTTAAGGCTTCTGAATACCCACAGATGGAAAATGCTTTGTATGGGTGGTTTCAAAGGCAAAGAGCTAAAAATATTCCAATTTCTAATGACATTATTAAAACAAAGGCAGTCCAATTGCACAGCAAAATAAGGGAAAAACTATCATTTAACGCCAGCAACGGATGGCTAACAAAATTTAAAACATACAGAAAAGCTACAATTCGTCTATAACGGATTATATGATACCCTATCCTCCATCCTATTGAGCGTGGCATTTATTGCATTTTATTTACTGAATTACGATGATAACTTCGAAGGTGTGATGATGTTACATGTAAAATTTCATCAAAATTGTTGTTGTTTTTTGTTGAAAACGCCCCCAAAAAGGGGGTATGGCTAAAACTGTTACTTGCAAATGCATGGGATAAAGTAGACCCTTTTACTATAAAGAAATATTGGAGTATTTTAATGTCTACCAAGAGTAAAGGGGGTGAGGAGGACGAGTTACCATTATCTACACTATCTGCAAATATCCGAAGGGAAAAGGAATTGATTTCATCTGTTGCGAATTTGATTCACGAAATTGTTCCCAACATAAACATCTCAAATGAACAAATCAATGATTGGATTCATGAAAACCTGGAGGCACGTTTCACTTGTGAGGTCCCGGCTGAAAGTGAGAGCTCAAACGAAAGTGAAGAAGAAGTTGTTCCTTATTTACCAAAAGTTAAAACGGAAGTTGCAGTTCGATTCTTCAGCATGTGTCTACAATCGGCGGAAGAAAATAATATTCAAGTAGAGGACATTTTAATTCTACAAAAAATAAAAGAGATCGCAGTTTTAAAAAATATAGAGTCCAAAAAAACTCAGTGTAAAATATCAACTTTTTTTTTTAAAAAAGACGCATAATTTTGACTGCGTGCATGTTAATTTTTGTAATGGTCTAACCTCTCGTTTTCTGAATAAATTTTTTTTCCATTCCCCCCTATACATATTCCACTGTTTATGCATATAGGTACATAGCCAACTTGGCCTAATGTCGCTTTATCAAAGTGTCATACGAGATTTGGCCTTATGTCACGGCACCGAATATATATTCTAATATTCTAAATGGAACAGCCGAAAACTTTTACTATAACGAATTTGCAAAACTATAACTATAAATATATTATTCGGACTTTAACTGTAATACTAACTGGATTTCTGAATTTAATGGTAACTTATATAAATTTGTTTGTATGTACATATGTATGTTTAGGAAACCCCTTCAGCTGTTCCCGTGTTTGGGTGTCCCATGAGAACGGCAAGCGCTATAGAAGGTTATCATAGTCGACTAAGCCGAAGGTTGATGAAATTTGGAAATTTTTTTAAGTTCGTTGACTGTCTGCTAGATGAAGATATTATAAAATCAAAAGAATTTATAATGTCAACAGACAGAACGTTCCAAATCTTCGAACCGCCAAAGAAAAAATATAAAGCCAGAGGACATCAAATCAGAGCGGCTTTAATGAAATTGGACAAAAAAATAATATCAATTTATGACTTCCTCAATCAAATTACAAATGAGAACAACAATTTATTTTCTGAAGATCCTATTATTGAAAATTTAAGCAGCGATGATGAAGAAGATTAAGTCCAGATGAAGCAGAACGGGATTATGTTAATGTTGATGATAGATCTCTACTTTGCATCATATGTTGTGAAAATACTCGAACTATTCTTTTGCAGGCAAATTGTTCAAAGTACCATTCTGGTATATTGCTAAAACACAGATATTCTGAGCTTCCATTTCAACGAAAATTTATAAAAATTCATAAGACCTTGTTTAATTTTTAATAATTTGTGAAATAAACTAACTTGTTTTGATTGGATATTCTTTTGAAATTATTTTGAAAGACATATAATTCGTTTTTATACCCTATCCTAAGGGTATATTAAGTTTGACACATAGTTTGTAACATAGAGAAATAATCGAGATAGGCCCTATAAAGTATATATATTCGTGATCAGCATCAATAGCGAAATCGATTGAGCGATGACCGTCCGTCCGTCCGTCCGTCCGTATGTCACCGCTTTTTGGGCCTTTAGTTTTGAGCTAGGATGATGAAATTTCATATCTGGGCTTCTGAGAAAAAGATACAGTACAAGTGTAAAAATTTTTGAAATCCGCCCACTGCCACGCCCACTTTTTTATAACTTCACTAAATTATATGAAACCGAAAAATTTTGTGAAGACCAAATATTTAGGCATTCCGATTCCCTACAATCCACCCATACAAAAGTTTTGGCCACGCCCACTTTTTAGGGGCGTTTTCATCACAAAATCGATTTTTGGGCCTTAAATTTTTAACTAGGACGCTGAAATTTCATATCTGGGCTTCCAAGAAAAAGATACAGTACAAGTGTAAAATTTTTTAACATCCGCCCACTGCCACGCCTACTTTTTCATAACTTCACTAAATTATATGAAACCGAAAAATTTTGTTAAGACCAAATATTTGGGTATTTAGATTCCATACAATTCACCCATAGAAGAGTTTTGGCCACGCCCACTTGTTGGGGGCGTTATCATCAAAAAACCTATTTTGATAAAATTTTACATGTAACATCCACAAACGTTCGAGGTTATAGCTATATTTGAGTACAAAATGCAATTTGGCCACGCCCACTTTATAGAGAGGATTGTAGCTTTTCTGTATGTTTTTTTTCTATTTCAGTTATTAAAACGTACATACATATATGTAAATACATGTCAGTAGGTACTCAATACCTCAAAATTAAAATAGTTTCTTCGCTTTCGTAAATTGATATTAACTTACTTTTTCTTAGCATTACATATGTATATACATATGTACATAATTATATAAATAATTAATTTTGAAAAGTTAAATTTACAACTTTAAATTTATAACTATTAAAAAATTTAATAAATAATATAAATAACAGGATGTGGAATGTCTTTGAAGTACATACACATGTACATATGTGTGAATACGTTTTCACGGTCAATTGTCTGCGGTGCAAATCTGAACACAGGGTACATACATACATACATATATGTACATCTCTATATATATAAAAAATTGTTGCAAGTGCGTTGTGACTTTATAACTGTAAGAAGGGGCGGGTAAGTGAAAAATGTTTCTCGATCCCTTCTAGAAAATATAAGAGGAATTAGAAAAAATAAAAACAAAAGATAAGCAAAAGAGGTAGTAGGGCAGAAAATCAACAAAGATAGGTACTACCATTGTATATAAATCTAATAGTATTATCACTTGACGAAATTTTTTCTTAGCTTCCTCGTTCGACAGAGGGCGCAAAGCAAAGTGATTTCTCTTACACACAGAAAGAGAGTTTTGAGCGAACAAATGGATAAACGAGCGAACAAAAGGAAGAAAAAAAAAACTGACTGTCTTCTTGATCATGTACATATGTATGTACATCCAAATATATACACGTTTGTGTGGTTTAATACTATCGTGAAGGACGAAACGAGAGGGTTATGTTTTCCTTTCGTGTTTTGTTTTTGTATTTTTTGGTGTTTACCTTAATTATGAATGAAGTTATTTTTCTGCAATATACACAATTGCACACACACTCAAACGTTGCCACATTTTATTATTTCTATGCGGGAATTAGCGACGTAGCAATATTGTAGATTTCAATGTTAATGCAAATGCAAATGCTTTTCTTCTTGTTAATACATATGTATGTATATGTATTACTACATGTAAATATTTAATACGTATTCTAATGTTTTGTACCACACAACAGATTTATTTTATTTAATTACAAACATTGGATTGAAAGGACAAATTGATGAAAACAACCTTTTTTTTCCTTTTTGGAGTAAATTGCGGTTACCAATACGGAATATGCTTAATATTTTTATTGTCCCTAACTATATGCAGATAGGTACTTAGGTATTTAGGAATATAATATACATTTAATACATACGAATGTATGCATGTACATATGTATTTAGATATGTACATATAACAATTTCATAAACTACATTTTTGCAATGACTAAATTATTGCACATGTATTTAAAAAAAGGTTATTATGTACATACAGTGTATCAATCTCATATTCGTACACCTCATGGTGCAATATACTTTTAAGTAAAAATTAAGTAAATTGGGCACATACTTAAATTTTTTTTTTATTTTCAGTAAGAATACATAAGACAAACAAAAAAACTTCAATTAATTCAAACATTTCAAATAAGGTATTTTAAATTCTTTATAATAAACGTAAAAGCAACAAAAATATGGTCAATTTCGTATTCGTACACATGGATATTTCATGTCAATTTGTTAATTTGTTCAAATTATATTATACAACTAATATTTTGTAGCATATCCTTTGTTACCTAGGACCTGTTTAAGATGGTTTGGCATGGATCTGACTAATTTTTCCGTAAATTCAGGTGTAATTTTCGTCCATTCTTCAATAAGCCTTTCTTTGAGATCGTTTTTGTTCCTTATATTAAATGTTCTTATTTTTTGGGACCAACTCATCCCACGAATTCTCTATGGCATTGATATCTGGTGACTGTGGAGGTGTTTTCAATACTTTGGGACAATTATAAAGTAGCCACATTCGAGTTGCATAAGCTTTATGCTTGGGATCGTTATCCTGATAAAAGGTAAAATTGTTCCCGAGACCCATTTGAACGGCACTTTCCTTCAGGTTTTGCTTCAATATTTCGATGTACTGCTTATGGTCCATTATTTGTTCAATTATGTGCAGTCGCCCCACTCCAGCTGCGGAAAAACAGCCCCAGACCATTACCGACCCACCACCATGTTTGACTGTCTCCCGTGTGTTATGCGGGAGATATTCGGTATTTGGTTTTCTCATGCACATTAAATTTAGACTCGTCTGTGAATATTACTGTTTTCCAGAAGTCGAAATCTTTAGATTGGTGTTGTTTAGCGAATTCTAACCTTTTGCTTCTGTTTATGGAACTAATGAAAGGCTTTTTTCGCATAACTCTTCCATTGTACCCATGTTTACGCAGGCATTTTCTTAGGGTTTCTGTACAAAAATCTTTATTAAGACTACGACGCAGGGTTTCTGCAAGTTTTGGTGCACTACATTTATGGTTTGTTTTTAATTTCACGTATAATTATTCTCTTATCATGTGCACTGAATATATTTCTGGTGGTATTTCTTGGTTTATTTTCTATACGATTTTCATTTTTGAATCGATTAATGATTGTTTGGATGGTTGATCTTGATAGATTTACCAAACGAGATATCACCCCATAAGTTTTTCCATCGCCGTTGTATTTGATAATCAGTTCTCGCAGTTCATTTGAGGTCTCACCTTGTTTTCTGTCCATTTTTCCAACAAATCTCGATTTTTCCAGTAAACTTCACAAAATATTTCACTTTTTTCTTTAAATTGCTTTGAAAAAGAATAACGAAATGCAAAAAACAACTTTGACAAGCTAAATAACAGTAATTTGTATCGAAATTAATTACGAAATTGAGCTACTTTTGAGCCCATTTCTTACTTTTATTCTGTTTTCAAACCAAAATTTAGAAAGTCCGTGATTCTCTCATGGGCAACTATATGTGGCCTGTTCACGCGTCGGAAAACCTTCTGATTTATTCGTATATGCACCAGGCGGAAAAACAAAAAATATTGTATATCCAACAGCACTTCAATAAACAAAAATAAAAGTTTTCTTATACATACATATGTATGTATATGCTGACTTTTTTTTTAAATTTGATTTTTTTAATATGCGTAGCAACGCGCGCCGGGTACAGCTAGTTCATGTATAAAAAAATGGTTACAGTCACACGCACTTTAAACCATTTTGTTCACAAAATCTATATACATATGTACATATATACAGTACGAACTCGATTAACGCAACACTCGATCTGCGCAACTCCTCGATTTTCACAACACAAAAATCAGCAACTTTCGAAAAAGCTACCTCGATTAGTGCAACTTCTTGTATGTCATTGCTTCAGCATCAGTCTGTTAATTCATTTGTGTTTGTTTGCATGTTCTCCCTTTGGTTCGTTATTCCTGTCGTTATTTTACAGTTAGTTTTCTTCGATCCCGACAAATTAGATTGCATGTGTGTACACGCAAGTGATTGGGAACGAACTAGTTTATAAGTGTGTGTGTTTCTTCAGACGAACTGTTCCATCATTAGTTCGGGAAATACCTTTAACATGGGTGTCACAATTAAAAAGAAAAGTGAAATCTTATCTGAAGTGGATAAAGGTGTGTCAGTGAACCAACTTTGTGAAAAATATAATGTCCACAAGTCCACAATAAGCCGAATAAAGGCAAAAAGAAGCGCTCTGAGACAATTTGTGGAGAGAGCTGAATTTGGACCAGGAAAACGCATCACACTTAAGGCTTCTGAATACCCACAGATGGAAAATGCTTTGTATGGGTGGTTTCAAAGGCAAAGAGCTAAAAATATTCCAATTTCTAATGACATTATTAAAACAAAGGCAGTCCAATTGCACAGCAAAATAAGGGAAAAACTATCATTTAACGCCAGCAACGGATGGCTAACAAAATTTAAAACATACAGAAAAGCTACAATTCGTCTATAACGGATTATATGATACCCTATCCTCCATCCTATTGAGCGTGGCATTTATTGCATTTTATTTACTGAATTACGATGATAACTTCGAAGGTGTGAAGATGTTACATGTAAAATTTCATCAAAATTGTTGTTGTTTTTTGTTGAAAACGCCCCCAAAAAGGGGGTATGGCTAAAACTGTTACTTGCAAATGCATGGGATAAAGTAGACCCTTTTACTATAAAGAAATATTGGAGTATTTTAATGTCTACCAAGAGTAAAGGGGGTGAGGAGGACGAGTTACCATTATCTACACTATCTGCAAATATCCGAAGGGAAAAGGAATTGATTTCATCTGTTGCGAATTTGATTCACGAAATTGTTCCCAACATAAACATCTCAAATGAACAAATCAATGATTGGATTCATGAAAACCTGGAGGCACGTTTCACTTGTGAGGTCCCGGCTGAAAGTGAGAGCTCAAACGAAAGTGAAGAAGAAGTTGTTCCTTATTTACCAAAAGTTAAAACGGAAGTTGCAGTTCGATTCTTCAGCATGTGTCTACAATCGGCGGAAGAAAATAATATTCAAGTAGAGGACATTTTAATTCTACAAAAAATAAAAGAGATCGCAGTTTTAAAAAATATAGAGTCCAAAAAAACTCAGTGTAAAATATCAACTTTTTTTTTTAAAAAAGACGCATAATTTTGACTGCGTGCATGTTAATTTTTGTAATGGTCTAACCTCTCGTTTTCTGAATAAATTTTTTTTCCATTCCCCCCTATACATATTCCACTGTTTATGCATATAGGTACATAGCCAACTTGGCCTAATGTCGCTTTATCAAAGTGTCATACGAGATTTGGCCTTATGTCACGGCACCGAATATATATTCTAATATTCTAAATGGAACAGCCGAAAACTTTTACTATAACGAATTTGCAAAACTATAACTATAAATATATTATTCGGACTTTAACTGTAATACTAACTGGATTTCTGAATTTAATGGTAACTTATATAAATTTGTTTGTATGTACATATGTATGTTTAGGAAACCCCTTCAGCTGTTCCCGTGTTTGGGTGTCCCATGAGAACGGCAAGCGCTATAGAAGGTTATCATAGTCGACTAAGCCGAAGGTTGATGAAATTTGGAAATTTTTTTAAGTTCGTTGACTGTCTGCTAGATGAAGATATTATAAAATCAAAAGAATTTATAATGTCAACAGACAGAACGTTCCAAATCTTCGAACCGCCAAAGAAAAAATATAAAGCCAGAGGACATCAAATCAGAGCGGCTTTAATGAAATTGGACAAAAAAATAATATCAATTTATGACTTCCTCAATCAAATTACAAATGAGAACAACAATTTATTTTCTGAAGATCCTATTATTGAAAATTTAAGCAGCGATGATGAAGAAGATTAAGTCCAGATGAAGCAGAACGGGATTATGTTAATGTTGATGATAGATCTCTACTTTGCATCATATGTTGTGAAAATACTCGAACTATTCTTTTGCAGGCAAATTGTTCAAAGTACCATTCTGGTATATTGCTAAAACACAGATATTCTGAGCTCCCATTTCAACGAAAATTTATAAAAATTCATAAGACCTTGTTTAATTTTTAATAATTTGTGAAATAAACTAACTTGTTTTGATTGGATATTCTTTTGAAATTATTTTGAAAGACATATAATTCGTTTTTATACCCTATCCTAAGGGTATATTAAGTTTGACACATAGTTTGTAACATAGAGAAATAATCGAGATAGGCCCTATAAAGTATATATATTCGTGATCAGCATCAATAGCGAAATCGATTGAGCGATGACCGTCCGTCCGTCCGTCCGTCCGTATGTCACCGCTTTTTGGGCCTTTAGTTTTGAGCTAGGATGATGAAATTTCATATCTGGGCTTCTGAGAAAAAGATACAGTACAAGTGTAAAAATTTTTGAAATCCGCCCACTGCCACGCCCACTTTTTTATAACTTCACTAAATTATATGAAACCGAAAAATTTTGTGAAGACCAAATATTTAGGCATTCCGATTCCCTACAATCCACCCATACAAAAGTTTTGGCCACGCCCACTTTTTAGGGGCGTTTTCATCACAAAATCGATTTTTGGGCCTTAAATTTTTAACTAGGACGCTGAAATTTCATATCTGGGCTTCCAAGAAAAAGATACAGTACAAGTGTAAAATTTTTTAACATCCGCCCACTGCCACGCCTACTTTTTCATAACTTCACTAAATTATATGAAACCGAAAAATTTTGTTAAGACCAAATATTTGGGTATTTAGATTCCATACAATTCACCCATAGAAGAGTTTTGGCCACGCCCACTTGTTGGGGGCGTTATCATCAAAAAACCTATTTTGATAAAATTTTACATGTAACATCCACAAACGTTCGAGGTTATAGCTATATTTGAGTACAAAATGCAATTTGGCCACGCCCACTTTATAGAGAGGATTGTAGCTTTTCTGTATGTTTTTTTTCTATTTCAGTTATTAAAACGTACATACATATATGTAAATACATGTCAGTAGGTACTCAATACCTCAAAATTAAAATAGTTTCTTCGCTTTCGTAAATTGATATTAACTTACTTTTTCTTAGCATTACATATGTATATACATATGTACATAATTATATAAATAATTAATTTTGAAAAGTTAAATTTACAACTTTAAATTTATAACTATTAAAAAATTTAATAAATAATATAAATAACAGGATGTGGAATGTCTTTGAAGTACATACACATGTACATATGTGTGAATACGTTTTCACGGTCAATTGTCTGCGGTGCAAATCTGAACACAGGGTACATACATACATACATATATGTACATCTCTATATATATAAAAAATTGTTGCAAGTGCGTTGTGACTTTATAACTGTAAGAAGGGGCGGGTAAGTGAAAAATGTTTCTCGATCCCTTCTAGAAAATATAAGAGGAATTAGAAAAAATAAAAACAAAAGATAAGCAAAAGAGGTAGTAGGGCAGAAAATCAACAAAGATAGGTACTACCATTGTATATAAATCTAATAGTATTATCACTTGACGAAATTTTTTCTTAGCTTCCTCGTTCGACAGAGGGCGCAAAGCAAAGTGATTTCTCTTACACACAGAAAGAGAGTTTTGAGCGAACAAATGGATAAACGAGCGAACAAAAGGAAGAAAAAAAAAACTGACTGTCTTCTTGATCATGTACATATGTATGTACATCCAAATATATACACGTTTGTGTGGTTTAATACTATCGTGAAGGACGAAACGAGAGGGTTATGTTTTCCTTTCGTGTTTTGTTTTTGTATTTTTTGGTGTTTACCTTAATTATGAATGAAGTTATTTTTCTGCAATATACACAATTGCACACACACTCAAACGTTGCCACATTTTATTATTTCTATGCGGGAATTAGCGACGTAGCAATATTGTAGATTTCAATGTTAATGCAAATGCAAATGCTTTTCTTCTTGTTAATACATATGTATGTATATGTATTACTACATGTAAATATTTAATACGTATTCTAATGTTTTGTACCACACAACAGATTTATTTTATTTAATTACAAACATTGGATTGAAAGGACAAATTGATGAAAACAACCTTTTTTTTCCTTTTTGGAGTAAATTGCGGTTACCAATACGGAATATGCTTAATATTTTTATTGTCCCTAACTATATGCAGATAGGTACTTAGGTATTTAGGAATATAATATACATTTAATACATACGAATGTATGCATGTACATATGTATTTAGATATGTACATATAACAATTTCATAAACTACATTTTTGCAATGACTAAATTATTGCACATGTATTTAAAAAAAGGTTATTATGTACATACAGTGTATCAATCTCATATTCGTACACCTCATGGTGCAATATACTTTTAAGTAAAAATTAAGTAAATTGGGCACATACTTAAATTTTTTTTTTATTTTCAGTAAGAATACATAAGACAAACAAAAAAACTTCAATTAATTCAAACATTTCAAATAAGGTATTTTAAATTCTTTATAATAAACGTAAAAGCAACAAAAATATGGTCAATTTCGTATTCGTACACATGGATATTTCATGTCAATTTGTTAATTTGTTCAAATTATATTATACAACTAATATTTTGTAGCATATCCTTTGTTACCTAGGACCTGTTTAAGATGGTTTGGCATGGATCTGACTAATTTTTCCGTAAATTCAGGTGTAATTTTCGTCCATTCTTCAATAAGCCTTTCTTTGAGATCGTTTTTGTTCCTTATATTAAATGTTCTTATTTTTTGGGACCAACTCATCCCACGAATTCTCTATGGCATTGATATCTGGTGACTGTGGAGGTGTTTTCAATACTTTGGGACAATTATAAAGTAGCCACATTCGAGTTGCATAAGCTTTATGCTTGGGATCGTTATCCTGATAAAAGGTAAAATTGTTCCCGAGACCCATTTGAACGGCACTTTCCTTCAGGTTTTGCTTCAATATTTCGATGTACTGCTTATGGTCCATTATTTGTTCAATTATGTGCAGTCGCCCCACTCCAGCTGCGGAAAAACAGCCCCATACCATTACCGACCCACCACCATGTTTGACTGTCTCCCGTGTGTTATGCGGGAGATATTCGGTATTTGGTTTTCTCATGCACATTAAATTTAGACTCGTCTGTGAATATTACTGTTTTCCAGAAGTCGAAATCTTTAGATTGGTGTTGTTTAGCGAATTCTAACCTTTTGCTTCTGTTTATGGAACTAATGAAAGGCTTTTTTCGCATAACTCTTCCATTGTACCCATGTTTACGCAGGCATTTTCTTAGGGTTTCTGTACAAAAATCTTTATTAAGACTACGACGCAGGGTTTCTGCAAGTTTTGGTGCACTACATTTATGGTTTGTTTTTAATTTCACGTATAATTATTCTCTTATCATGTGCACTGAATATATTTCTGGTGGTATTTCTTGGTTTATTTTCTATACGATTTTCATTTTTGAATCGATTAATGATTGTTTGGATGGTTGATCTTGATAGATTTACCAAACGAGATATCACACCATAAGTTTTTCCATCGCCGTTGTATTTGATAATCAGTTCTCGCAGTTCATTTGAGGTCTCACCTTGTTTTCTGTCCATTTTTCCAACAAATCTCGATTTTTCCAGTAAACTTCACAAAATATTTCACTTTTTTCTTTAAATTGCTTTGAAAAAGAATAACGAAATGCAAAAAACAACTTTGACAAGCTAAATAACAGTAATTTGTATCCAAATTAATTACGAAATTGAGCTACTTTTGAGCCCATTTCTTACTTTTATTCTGTTTTCAAACCAAAATTTAGAAAGTCCGTGATTCTCTCATGGGCAACTATATGTGGCCTGTTCACGCGTCGGAAAACCTTCTGATTTATTCGTATATGCACCAGGCGGAAAAACAAAAAATATTGTATATCCAACAGCACTTCAATAAACAAAAATAAAAGTTTTCTTATACATACATATGTATGTATATGCTGACTTTTTTTTTAAATTTGATTTTTTTAATATGCGTAGCAACGCGCGCCGGGTACAGCTAGTTCATGTATAAAAAAATGGTTACAGTCACACGCACTTTAAACCATTTTGTTCACAAAATCTATATACATATGTACATATATACAGTACGAACTCGATTAACGCAACACTCGATCTGCGCAACTCCTCGATTTTCACAACACAAAAATCAGCAACTTTCGAAAAAGCTACCTCGATTAGTGCAACTTCTTGTATGTCATTGCTTCAGCATCAGTCTGTTAATTCATTTGTGTTTGTTTGCATGTTCTCCCTTTGGTTCGTTATTCCTGTCGTTATTTTACAGTTAGTTTTCTTCGATCCCGACAAATTAGATTGCATGTGTGTACACGCAAGTGATTGGGAACGAACTAGTTTATAAGTGTGTGTGTTTCTTCAGACGAACTGTTCCATCATTAGTTCGGGAAATACCTTTAACATGGGTGTCACAATTAAAAAGAAAAGTGAAATCTTATCTGAAGTGGATAAAGGTGTGTCAGTGAACCAACTTTGTGAAAAATATAATGTCCACAAGTCCACAATAAGCCGAATAAAGGCAAAAAGAAGCGCTCTGAGACAATTTGTGGAGAGAGCTGAATTTGGACCAGGAAAACGCATCACACTTAAGGCTTCTGAATACCCACAGATGGAAAATGCTTTGTATGGGTGGTTTCAAAGGCAAAGAGCTAAAAATATTCCAATTTCTAATGACATTATTAAAACAAAGGCAGTCCAATTGCACAGCAAAATAAGGGAAAAACTATCATTTAACGCCAGCAACGGATGGCTAACAAAATTTAAAACATACAGAAAAGCTACAATTCGTCTATAACGGATTATATGATACCCTATCCTCCATCCTATTGAGCGTGGCATTTATTGCATTTTATTTACTGAATTACGATGATAACTTCGAAGGTGTGAAGATGTTACATGTAAAATTTCATCAAAATTGTTGTTGTTTTTTGTTGAAAACGCCCCCAAAAAGGGGGTATGGCTAAAACTGTTACTTGCAAATGCATGGGATAAAGTAGACCCTTTTACTATAAAGAAATATTGGAGTATTTTAATGTCTACCAAGAGTAAAGGGGGTGAGGAGGACGAGTTACCATTATCTACACTATCTGCAAATATCCGAAGGGAAAAGGAATTGATTTCATCTGTTGCGAATTTGATTCACGAAATTGTTCCCAACATAAACATCTCAAATGAACAAATCAATGATTGGATTCATGAAAACCTGGAGGCACGTTTCACTTGTGAGGTCCCGGCTGAAAGTGAGAGCTCAAACGAAAGTGAAGAAGAAGTTGTTCCTTATTTACCAAAAGTTAAAACGGAAGTTGCAGTTCGATCCTTCAGCATGTGTCTACAATCGGCGGAAGAAAATAATATTCAAGTAGAGGACATTTTAATTCTACAAAAAATAAAAGAGATCGCAGTTTTAAAAAATATAGAGTCCAAAAAAACTCAGTGTAAAATATCAACTTTTTTTTTTAAAAAAGACGCATAATTTTGACTGCGTGCATGTTAATTTTTGTAATGGTCTAACCTCTCGTTTTCTGAATAAATTTTTTTTCCATTCCCCCCTATACATATTCCACTGTTTATGCATATAGGTACATAGCCAACTTGGCCTAATGTCGCTTTATCAAAGTGTCATACGAGATTTGGCCTTATGTCACGGCACCGAATATATATTCTAATATTCTAAATGGAACAGCCGAAAACTTTTACTATAACGAATTTGCAAAACTATAACTATAAATATATTATTCGGACTTTAACTGTAATACTAACTGGATTTCTGAATTTAATGGTAACTTATATAAATTTGTTTGTATGTACATATGTATGTTTAGGAAACCCCTTCAGCTGTTCCCGTGTTTGGGTGTCCCATGAGAACGGCAAGCGCTATAGAAGGTTATCATAGTCGACTAAGCCGAAGGTTGATGAAATTTGGAAATTTTTTTAAGTTCGTTGACTGTCTGCTAGATGAAGATATTATAAAATCAAAAGAATTTATAATGTCAACAGACAGAACGTTCCAAATCTTCGAACCGCCAAAGAAAAAATATAAAGCCAGAGGACATCAAATCAGAGCGGCTTTAATGAAATTGGACAAAAAAATAATATCAATTTATGACTTCCTCAATCAAATTACAAATGAGAACAACAATTTATTTTCTGAAGATCCTATTATTGAAAATTTAAGCAGCGATGATGAAGAAGATTAAGTCCAGATGAAGCAGAACGGGATTATGTTAATGTTGATGATAGATCTCTACTTTGCATCATATGTTGTGAAAATACTCGAACTATTCTTTTGCAGGCAAATTGTTCAAAGTACCATTCTGGTATATTGCTAAAACACAGATATTCTGAGCTCCCATTTCAACGAAAATTTATAAAAATTCATAAGACCTTGTTTAATTTTTAATAATTTGTGAAATAAACTAACTTGTTTTGATTGGATATTCTTTTGAAATTATTTTGAAAGACATATAATTCGTTTTTATACCCTATCCTAAGGCTATATTAAGTTTGACACATAGTTTGTAACATAGAGAAATAATCGAGATAGGCCCTATAAAGTATATATATTCGTGATCAGCATCAATAGCGAAATCGATTGAGCGATGACCGTCCGTCCGTCCGTCCGTCCGTATGTCACCGCTTTTTGGGCCTTTAGTTTTGAGCTAGGATGATGAAATTTCATATCTGGGCTTCTGAGAAAAAGATACAGTACAAGTGTAAAAATTTTTGAAATCCGCCCACTGCCACGCCCACTTTTTTATAACTTCACTAAATTATATGAAACCGAAAAATTTTGTGAAGACCAAATATTTAGGCATTCCGATTCCCTACAATCCACCCATACAAAAGTTTTGGCCACGCCCACTTTTTAGGGGCGTTTTCATCACAAAATCGATTTTTGGGCCTTAAATTTTTAACTAGGACGCTGAAATTTCATATCTGGGCTTCCAAGAAAAAGATACAGTACAAGTGTAAAATTTTTTAACATCCGCCCACTGCCACGCCTACTTTTTCATAACTTCACTAAATTATATGAAACCGAAAAATTTTGTTAAGACCAAATATTTGGGTATTTAGATTCCATACAATTCACCCATAGAAGAGTTTTGGCCACGCCCACTTGTTGGGGGCGTTATCATCAAAAAACCTATTTTGATAAAATTTTACATGTAACATCCACAAACGTTCGAGGTTATAGCTATATTTGAGTACAAAATGCAATTTGGCCACGCCCACTTTATAGAGAGGATTGTAGCTTTTCTGTATGTTTTTTTTCTATTTCAGTTATTAAAACGTACATACATATATGTAAATACATGTCAGTAGGTACTCAATACCTCAAAATTAAAATAGTTTCTTCGCTTTCGTAAATTGATATTAACTTACTTTTTCTTAGCATTACATATGTATATACATATGTACATAATTATATAAATAATTAATTTTGAAAAGTTAAATTTACAACTTTAAATTTATAACTATTAAAAAATTTAATAAATAATATAAATAACAGGATGTGGAATGTCTTTGAAGTACATACACATGTACATATGTGTGAATACGTTTTCACGGTCAATTGTCTGCGGTGCAAATCTGAACACAGGGTACATACATACATACATATATGTACATCTCTATATATATAAAAAATTGTTGCAAGTGCGTTGTGACTTTATAACTGTAAGAAGGGGCGGGTAAGTGAAAAATGTTTCTCGATCCCTTCTAGAAAATATAAGAGGAATTAGAAAAAATAAAAACAAAAGATAAGCAAAAGAGGTAGTAGGGCAGAAAATCAACAAAGATAGGTACTACCATTGTATATAAATCTAATAGTATTATCACTTGACGAAATTTTTTCTTAGCTTCCTCGTTCGACAGAGGGCGCAAAGCAAAGTGATTTCTCTTACACACAGAAAGAGAGTTTTGAGCGAACAAATGGATAAACGAGCGAACAAAAGGAAGAAAAAAAAAACTGACTGTCTTCTTGATCATGTACATATGTATGTACATCCAAATATATACACGTTTGTGTGGTTTAATACTATCGTGAAGGACGAAACGAGAGGGTTATGTTTTCCTTTCGTGTTTTGTTTTTGTATTTTTTGGTGTTTACCTTAATTATGAATGAAGTTATTTTTCTGCAATATACACAATTGCACACACACTCAAACGTTGCCACATTTTATTATTTCTATGCGGGAATTAGCGACGTAGCAATATTGTAGATTTCAATGTTAATGCAAATGCAAATGCTTTTCTTCTTGTTAATACATATGTATGTATATGTATTACTACATGTAAATATTTAATACGTATTCTAATGTTTTGTACCACACAACAGATTTATTTTATTTAATTACAAACATTGGATTGAAAGGACAAATTGATGAAAACAACCTTTTTTTTCCTTTTTGGAGTAAATTGCGGTTACCAATACGGAATATGCTTAATATTTTTATTGTCCCTAACTATATGCAGATAGGTACTTAGGTATTTAGGAATATAATATACATTTAATACATACGAATGTATGCATGTACATATGTATTTAGATATGTACATATAACAATTTCATAAACTACATTTTTGCAATGACTAAATTATTGCACATGTATTTAAAAAAAGGTTATTATGTACATACAGTGTATCAATCTCATATTCGTACACCTCATGGTGCAATATACTTTTAAGTAAAAATTAAGTAAATTGGGCACATACTTAAATTTTTTTTTTATTTTCAGTAAGAATACATAAGACAAACAAAAAAACTTCAATTAATTCAAACATTTCAAATAAGGTATTTTAAATTCTTTATAATAAACGTAAAAGCAACAAAAATATGGTCAATTTCGTATTCGTACACATGGATATTTCATGTCAATTTGTTAATTTGTTCAAATTATATTATACAACTAATATTTTGTAGCATATCCTTTGTTACCTAGGACCTGTTTAAGATGGTTTGGCATGGATCTGACTAATTTTTCCGTAAATTCAGGTGTAATTTTCGTCCATTCTTCAATAAGCCTTTCTTTGAGATCGTTTTTGTTCCTTATATTAAATGTTCTTATTTTTTGGGACCAACTCATCCCACGAATTCTCTATGGCATTGATATCTGGTGACTGTGGAGGTGTTTTCAATACTTTGGGACAATTATAAAGTAGCCACATTCGAGTTGCATAAGCTTTATGCTTGGGATCGTTATCCTGATAAAAGGTAAAATTGTTCCCGAGACCCATTTGAACGGCACTTTCCTTCAGGTTTTGCTTCAATATTTCGATGTACTGCTTATGGTCCATTATTTGTTCAATTATGTGCAGTCGCCCCACTCCAGCTGCGGAAAAACAGCCCCAGACCATTACCGACCCACCACCATGTTTGACTGTCTCCCGTGTGTTATGCGGGAGATATTCGGTATTTGGTTTTCTCATGCACATTAAATTTAGACTCGTCTGTGAATATTACTGTTTTCCAGAAGTCGAAATCTTTAGATTGGATTTGCTTCTGTTTATGGAACTAATGAAAGGCTTTTTTCGCATAACTCTTCCATTGTACCCATGTTTACGCAGGCATTTTCTTAGGGTTTCTGTACAAAAATCTTTATTAAGACTACGACGCAGGGTTTCTGCAAGTTTTGGTGCACTACATTTATGGTTTGTTTTTAATTTCACGTATAATTATTCTCTTATCATGTGCACTGAATATATTTCTGGTGGTATTTCTTGGTTTATTTTCTATACGATTTTCATTTTTGAATCGATTAATGATTGTTTGGATGGTTGATCTTGATAGATTTACCAAACGAGATATCACACCATAAGTTTTTCCATCGCCGTTGTATTTGATAATCAGTTCTCGCAGTTCATTTGAGGTCTCACCTTGTTTTCTGTCCATTTTTCCAACAAATCTCGATTTTTCCAGTAAACTTCACAAAATATTTCACTTTTTTCTTTAAATTGCTTTGAAAAAGAATAACGAAATGCAAAAAACAACTTTGACAAGCTAAATAACAGTAATTTGTATCGAAATTAATTACGAAATTGAGCTACTTTTGAGCCCATTTCTTACTTTTATTCTGTTTTCAAACCAAAATTTAGAAAGTCCGTGATTCTCTCATGGGCAACTATATGTGGCCTGTTCACGCGTCGGAAAACCTTCTGATTTATTCGTATATGCACTAGGCGGAAAAACAAAAAATATTGTATATCCAACAGCACTTCAATAAACAAAAATAAAAGTTTTCTTATACATACATATGTATGTATATGCTGACTTTTTTTTTAAATTTGATTTTTTTAATATGCGTAGCAACGCGCGCCGGGTACAGCTAGTTCATGTATAAAAAAATGGTTACAGTCACACGCACTTTAAACCATTTTGTTCACAAAATCTATATACATATGTACATATATACAGTACGAACTCGATTAACGCAACACTCGATCTGCGCAACTCCTCGATTTTCACAACACAAAAATCAGCAACTTTCGAAAAAGCTACCTCGATTAGTGCAACTTCTTGTATGTCATTGCTTCAGCATCAGTCTGTTAATTCATTTGTGTTTGTTTGCATGTTCTCCCTTTGGTTCGTTATTCCTGTCGTTATTTTACAGTTAGTTTTCTTCGATCCCGACAAATTAGATTGCATGTGTGTACACGCAAGTGATTGGGAACGAACTAGTTTATAAGTGTGTGTGTTTCTTCAGACGAACTGTTCCATCATTAGTTCGGGAAATACCTTTAACATGGGTGTCACAATTAAAAAGAAAAGTGAAATCTTATCTGAAGTGGATAAAGGTGTGTCAGTGAACCAACTTTGTGAAAAATATAATGTCCACAAGTCCACAATAAGCCGAATAAAGGCAAAAAGAAGCGCTCTGAGACAATTTGTGGAGAGAGCTGAATTTGGACCAGGAAAACGCATCACACTTAAGGCTTCTGAATACCCACAGATGGAAAATGCTTTGTATGGGTGGTTTCAAAGGCAAAGAGCTAAAAATATTCCAATTTCTAATGACATTATTAAAACAAAGGCAGTCCAATTGCACAGCAAAATAAGGGAAAAACTATCATTTAACGCCAGCAACGGATGGCTAACAAAATTTAAAACATACAGAAAAGCTACAATTCGTCTATAACGGATTATATGATACCCTATCCTCCATCCTATTGAGCGTGGCATTTATTGCATTTTATTTACTGAATTACGATGATAACTTCGAAGGTGTGAAGATGTTACATGTAAAATTTCATCAAAATTGTTGTTGTTTTTTGTTGAAAACGCCCCCAAAAAGGGGGTATGGCTAAAACTGTTACTTGCAAATGCATGGGATAAAGTAGACCCTTTTACTATAAAGAAATATTGGAGTATTTTAATGTCTACCAAGAGTAAAGGGGGTGAGGAGGACGAGTTACCATTATCTACACTATCTGCAAATATCCGAAGGGAAAAGGAATTGATTTCATCTGTTGCGAATTTGATTCACGAAATTGTTCCCAACATAAACATCTCAAATGAACAAATCAATGATTGGATTCATGAAAACCTGGAGGCACGTTTCACTTGTGAGGTCCCGGCTGAAAGTGAGAGCTCAAACGAAAGTGAAGAAGAAGTTGTTCCTTATTTACCAAAAGTTAAAACGGAAGTTGCAGTTCGATCCTTCAGCATGTGTCTACAATCGGCGGAAGAAAATAATATTCAAGTAGAGGACATTTTAATTCTACAAAAAATAAAAGAGATCGCAGTTTTAAAAAATATAGAGTCCAAAAAAACTCAGTGTAAAATATCAACTTTTTTTTTTAAAAAAGACGCATAATTTTGACTGCGTGCATGTTAATTTTTGTAATGGTCTAACCTCTCGTTTTCTGAATAAATTTTTTTTCCATTCCCCCCTATACATATTCCACTGTTTATGCATATAGGTACATAGCCAACTTGGCCTAATGTCGCTTTATCAAAGTGTCATATGAGATTTGGCCTTATGTCACGGCACCGAATATATATTCTAATATTCTAAATGGAACAGCCGAAAACTTTTACTATAACGAATTTGCAAAACTATAACTATAAATATATTATTCGGACTTTAACTGTAATACTAACTGGATTTCTGAATTTAATGGTAACTTATATAAATTTGTTTGTATGTACATATGTATGTTTAGGAAACCCCTTCAGCTGTTCCCGTGTTTGGGTGTCCCATGAGAACGGCAAGCGCTATAGAAGGTTATCATAGTCGACTAAGCCGAAGGTTGATGAAATTTGGAAATTTTTTTAAGTTCGTTGACTGTCTGCTAGATGAAGATATTATAAAATCAAAAGAATTTATAATGTCAACAGACAGAACGTTCCAAATCTTCGAACCGCCAAAGAAAAAATATAAAGCCAGAGGACATCAAATCAGAGCGGCTTTAATGAAATTGGACAAAAAAATAATATCAATTTATGACTTCCTCAATCAAATTACAAATGAGAACAACAATTTATTTTCTGAAGATCCTATTATTGAAAATTTAAGCAGCGATGATGAAGAAGATTAAGTCCAGATGAAGCAGAACGGGATTATGTTAATGTTGATGATAGATCTCTACTTTGCATCATATGTTGTGAAAATACTCGAACTATTCTTTTGCAGGCAAATTGTTCAAAGTACCATTCTGGTATATTGCTAAAACACAGATATTCTGAGCTCCCATTTCAACGAAAATTTATAAAAATTCATAAGACCTTGTTTAATTTTTAATAATTTGTGAAATAAACTAACTTGTATTGATTGGATATTCTTTTGAAATTATTTTGAAAGACATATAATTCGTTTTTATACCCTATCCTAAGGGTATATTAAGTTTGACACATAGTTTGTAACATAGAGAAATAATCGAGATAGGCCCTATAAAGTATATATATTCGTGATCAGCATCAATAGCGAAATCGATTGAGCGATGACCGTCCGTCCGTCCGTCCGTCCGTATGTCACCGCTTTTTGGGCCTTTAGTTTTGAGCTAGGATGATGAAATTTCATATCTGGGCTTCTGAGAAAAAGATACAGTACAAGTGTAAAAATTTTTGAAATCCGCCCACTGCCACGCCCACTTTTTTATAACTTCACTAAATTATATGAAACCGAAAAATTTTGTGAAGACCAAATATTTAGGCATTCCGATTCCCTACAATCCACCCATACAAAAGTTTTGGCCACGCCCACTTTTTAGGGGCGTTTTCATCACAAAATCGATTTTTGGGCCTTAAATTTTTAACTAGGACGCTGAAATTTCATATCTGGGCTTCCAAGAAAAAGATACAGTACAAGTGTAAAATTTTTTAACATCCGCCCACTGCCACGCCTACTTTTTCATAACTTCACTAAATTATATGAAACCGAAAAATTTTGTTAAGACCAAATATTTGGGTATTTAGATTCCCTACAATTCACCCATAGAAGAGTTTTGGCCACGCCCACTTGTTGGGGGCGTTATCATCAAAAAACCTATTTTGATAAAATTTTACATGTAACATCCACAAACGTTCGAGGTTATAGCTATATTTGAGTACAAAATGCAATTTGGCCACGCCCACTTTATAGAGAGGATTGTAGCTTTTCTGTATGTTTTTTTTCTATTTCAGTTATTAAAACGTACATACATATATGTAAATACATGTCAGTAGGTACTCAATACCTCAAAATTAAAATAGTTTCTTCGCTTTCGTAAATTGATATTAACTTACTTTTTCTTAGCATTACATATGTATATACATATGTACATAATTATATAAATAATTAATTTTGAAAAGTTAAATTTACAACTTTAAATTTATAACTATTAAAAAATTTAATAAATAATATAAATAACAGGATGTGGAATGTCTTTGAAGTACATACACATGTACATATGTGTGAATACGTTTTCACGGTCAATTGTCTGCGGTGCAAATCTGAACACAGGGTACATACATACATACATATATGTACATCTCTATATATATAAAAAATTGTTGCAAGTGCGTTGTGACTTTATAACTGTAAGAAGGGGCGGGTAAGTGAAAAATGTTTCTCGATCCCTTCTAGAAAATATAAGAGGAATTAGAAAAAATAAAAACAAAAGATAAGCAAAAGAGGTAGTAGGGCAGAAAATCAACAAAGATAGGTACTACCATTGTATATAAATCTAATAGTATTATCACTTGACGAAATTTTTTCTTAGCTTCCTCGTTCGACAGAGGGCGCAAAGCAAAGTGATTTCTCTTACACACAGAAAGAGAGTTTTGAGCGAACAAATGGATAAACGAGCGAACAAAAGGAAGAAAAAAAAAACTGACTGTCTTCTTGATCATGTACATATGTATGTACATCCAAATATATACACGTTTGTGTGGTTTAATACTATCGTGAAGGACGAAACGGGAGGGTTATGTTTTCCTTTCGTGTTTTGTTTTTGTATTTTTTGGTGTTTACCTTAATTATGAATGAAGTTATTTTTCTGCAATATACACAATTGCACACACACTCAAACGTTGCCACATTTTATTATTTCTATGCGGGAATTAGCGACGTAGCAATATTGTAGATTTCAATGTTAATGCAAATGCAAATGCTTTTCTTCTTGTTAATACATATGTATGTATATGTATTACTACATGTAAATATTTAATACGTATTCTAATGTTTTGTACCACACAACAGATTTATTTTATTTAATTACAAACATTGGATTGAAAGGACAAATTGATGAAAACAACCTTTTTTTTCCTTTTTGGAGTAAATTGCGGTTACCAATACGGAATATGCTTAATATTTTTATTGTCCCTAACTATATGCAGATAGGTACTTAGGTATTTAGGAATATAATATACATTTAATACATACGAATGTATGCATGTACATATGTATTTAGATATGTACATATAACAATTTCATAAACTACATTTTTGCAATGACTAAATTATTGCACATGTATTTAAAAAAAGGTTATTATGTACATACAGTGTATCAATCTCATATTCGTACACCTCATGGTGCAATATACTTTTAAGTAAAAATTAAGTAAATTGGGCACATACTTAAATTTTTTTTTTATTTTCAGTAAGAATACATAAGACAAACAAAAAAACTTCAATTAATTCAAACATTTCAAATAAGGTATTTTAAATTCTTTATAATAAACGTAAAAGCAACAAAAATATGGTCAATTTCGTATTCGTACACATGGATATTTCATGTCAATTTGTTAATTTGTTCAAATTATATTATACAACTAATATTTTGTAGCATATCCTTTGTTACCTAGGACCTGTTTAAGATGGTTTGGCATGGATCTGACTAATTTTTCCGTAAATTCAGGTGTAATTTTCGTCCATTCTTCAATAAGCCTTTCTTTGAGATCGTTTTTGTTCCTTATATTAAATGTTCTTATTTTTTGGGACCAACTCATCCCACGAATTCTCTATGGCATTGATATCTGGTGACTGTGGAGGTGTTTTCAATACTTTGGGACAATTATAAAGTAGCCACATTCGAGTTGCATAAGCTTTATGCTTGGGATCGTTATCCTGATAAAAGGTAAAATTGTTCCCGAGACCCATTTGAACGGCACTTTCCTTCAGGTTTTGCTTCAATATTTCGATGTACTGCTTATGGTCCATTATTTGTTCAATTATGTGCAGTCGCCCCACTCCAGCTGCGGAAAAACAGCCCCAGACCATTACCGACCCACCACCATGTTTGACTGTCTCCCGTGTGTTATGCGGGAGATATTCGGTATTTGGTTTTCTCATGCACATTAAATTTAGACTCGTCTGTGAATATTACTGTTTTCCAGAAGTCGAAATCTTTAGATTGGATTTGCTTCTGTTTATGGAACTAATGAAAGGCTTTTTTCGCATAACTCTTCCATTGTACCCATGTTTACGCAGGCATTTTCTTAGGGTTTCTGTACAAAAATATTTATTAAGACTACGACGCAGGGTTTCTGCAAGTTTTGGTGCACTACATTTATGGTTTGTTTTTAATTTCACGTATAATTATTCTCTTATCATGTGCACTGAATATATTTCTGGTGGTATTTCTTGGTTTATTTTCTATACGATTTTCATTTTTGAATCGATTAATGATTGTTTGGATGGTTGATCTTGATAGATTTACCAAACGAGATATCACCCCATAAGTTTTTCCATCGCCGTTGTATTTGATAATCAGTTCTCGCAGTTCATTTGAGGTCTCACCTTGTTTTCTGTCCATTTTTCCAACAAATCTCGATTTTTCCAGTAAACTTCACAAAATATTTCACTTTTTTCTTTAAATTGCTTTGAAAAAGAATAACGAAATGCAAAAAACAACTTTGACAAGCTAAATAACAGTAATTTGTATCGAAATTAATTACGAAATTGAGCTACTTTTGAGCCCATTTCTTACTTTTATTCTGTTTTCAAACCAAAGTGAATATTAAATATTCTTAAAACTAGGTGGAGTACAATTGCTCAATACCCTGTAATAGTACATATCATATTCAACTTAATTTTTCAAGTCGTTTGTGATCAGGAGTTGAATGTAATTTTTGATAACTGGTGTACGAATATGAGATTGATACACTGTACGTGTATATATACCTATATTATATACATAATGTATTAATCATTAATCATTGCATAAATAATAAATTTACATACAGTGATGTGCGAAATAATAAGGACAGCCTTTACCATAGTTGAAAAAACAAATACACTAAGAACCTCGTATATTTATGATAAACCTTCAATCAGTATTAATTGATTCCAATTTTAAACATACAGAAAAGCTACAATCCGTCTGGAACGGAGTCTGATACCCTATCCTCCTCTCTATAAAGTGGGCGTGGCCAAATCGCATTTTGTACTCAAATATGGCTATAACCTCGAACGTTTGAGGATGTTACATGTAAAATTTTATCAAAATCGGTTTTTTGATGAAAACGCCCCCAAAAAGTGGGCGTGGCCAAAACTCTTCTACGGGTGAATTGTAGGGAATCTGAATACCTAAATATTTGGACTTAACAAAATTTTTCGGTTTCATATAATTTAGTGAAGTTATAAAAAAGTAGGCGTGGCAGTGGGCGGATTTAAAAAAAATGTACACTTCTACTGTATCTTTTCGTCAGAAGCCCAGATATGAAATTTCAGCGTCCTAGTTAAACATTTTGCGCTCAAAAATCGGTTTTATGATAAAAACGCCCCCAAAAAGTGGGCGTGGCCAAAAATTTTGTATGGGTGGATTGTAGGGAATCTGAATGCCTAAATATTTGGTCTTAACAAAATTTTTCGGTTTCATATAATTTAGTGAAGTTATGAAACAGTGGGCGTGGCAGTGGGCGGATGTCAAAAATTTTTACACTTGTACTGTATCTTTTTCTCAGAAGGCAAGATATGAAATTTCATCGTCCTAGCTCAAAATTTAAGGCCCAAAAAGCGGTGACATACGGACGGACGGACGTACGGACGGACGGTCATCGCTCAATCGATTTCGCTATTGATGCTGATCACGAATATATATACTTTATAGGGTCTATCTCGATTATTTCTCTATGTTACAAACTATGTGCCAAACTTAGTATACCCTTAGGATAGGGTATAAAAACATAAAAATAACATAAATTACCCATAATTTATACTTTTAGTAAAAAAAAAATAAAAAATTGTAATTTTCTTCTAAATAGCCTGTGAAAAAAAATAAGGACAGCCAGCAATTCTTCATGAAATAACTCCAAACACAAACTTTACAAACAATAAAAAATTAATGTTAAAATACAATTAATAAAATATTTGATCAAACATGTACTTTAGTGTTTCGTTGAATAAATCTTGTTCTTGATAACGGCCAAGAAACGTTGCGGCATCGAATCCACTAGTTTTCGGCAAGTACTAGGTGAAATAGCTTTCCAATATATTTACGTAAGACGGTGCTGTCATAGTGCTTTATGAATGGGACCTATACTCTGGTAGGAGAAACATCGCCATACCATGATGCAAACCCTAACATGTTTCACCGTCTTGATGGTGTATTTATCGTTATGTGCCGTATTGGTCGGTCTTCGCACTAGTAAGCTGTAGCGATCAGAATTAAATAAATTTACTTAAGTCTCATATGATCAAAGGATATTGCGCCATCGCGATTCAGTCCAGCTGCAATGTATTTCTGCAAAAAGCAACCTTTTGGCAACATTCTTTTTCGACAGGAGTGGTACCTTTCTTGCGCTTCTTGCTTTTAAATTGTTGATTATAAGAATCTTCAGTATGGTACAAGTGTCGACGTCCAGGTTACATTCTTTTTACAATGCGCAGGATGCAGCAAAAGGTTCATTTTATACAAGCGCAGTATCCTTTTTTTGAGAGAGGCAGACATTTTTGGCTTTCTTTAACCTGTTTCTGCCTTAGATTGCCAATTGATTGCATTTTGAACTATTGTCTTCGAACACCCTACAATTTGGACAATTTTGCGGTTTGAAAAACCGTTACTATGCAAGTCTTTTATTTGTTTCCTCATCTCATTGCTACAGTGTTGTGCTCGACCCATTTTTATACCCTATCCTAAGGGTATATTAAGTTTGACACATAGTTTGTAACATAGAGAAATAATCGAGATAGACCCTATAAAGTATATATATTCGTGATCAGCATCAATAGCGAAATCGATTGAGCGATGACCGTCCGTCCGTCCGTCCGTCCGTCCGTATGTCACCGCTTTTTGGGCCTTAAATTTTAAGCTAGGACGATGAAATTTCATATCTGGGCTTCTGAGAAAAAGATACAGTACAAGTGTAAAAATTTTTGAAATCCGCCCACTGCCACGCCCTTTTTTTCATAACTTCACTAAATTATATGAAACCGAAAAATTTTGTTAAGACCAAATATTTAGGTATACAGATTCCCTACAATTCACCCATAGAACAGTTTTGGTCACGTCCACTTTTTGGGGGCGTTTTCATGTAATTTTACATGTAACATCCTCAAACGTTCGACATTATAGCTATATTTGAGTACAAAATGCAATTTGGCCACGCCCACTTTATAGAGAGGAGGATAGGGTATCATACGATCCGTTCCAGACGGATTGTAGCTTTTCTGTATGTTTTATCACTAATTTCTAATAAATTTACAAATTTTACTTTGTTTTGTAAAATTAAACTCTTATTTTACCTATTAGGTTAAAAAAAGGAAAGCTAAAAACAAAAAATGCCTGATTTACAGAGGACATATAAGAGGTGTCCTTATTATTTTGCACAGCCGAAACAAACCGCTCTGCGAAAACTTATGACATAATTTGGAAGGCAGACAGGATATTTGGGTGTAGACAACTATACTTTGTTTTGCAAACAGTAAAGCTTAAGAGCTTGTTTTGATCAAACATCTCAGGTATTGGACGCCTTTGAAACGTTTTCATAAAAGTCTCCCTATTATTTTTCACATGACTGTACATCCATACAAATATCTATGAATATACATACATTATGTAAAGAGTTCGTCAAAGCTGGGTACAGTACGCATACACATCATAGAAAACCTTACAACACACATTACGCCTACAACTCTATACAGAAACTAGTAGATATGGAAGAAGTGATACATTACCCCAGGTATTCCTTCACATAGGCAAATATTGAAGGCGCACCTGTTATACTTTTAAGGAGTTTAATACCACCCAAAATCTGACAGGGAACCAGATCACAGGTTAAAGCTGCACATACATACATATGTAAGAATGTGAAAGAAGAAATGATATTTCTTAAGCGGTCCTTACACGGTCATTCGATTGACATCAATCACTAACATGTGTTTGTGAAAATGTATCTGTATGAGTCACACACATTTGGTGAAGTCTGATTGACGAAAATCAAAGCAAGTTTGATTTTGCATGATGAACGTCATGCTGATTGATGTGTGTACGGGTTGGATTGACGTAATTACTTCATTGTGTTTTGTGTCGCGGAAGAGAAAGCATGTCTGCAATGTATGCAATACAATCGTCCGTTTCACTCATCGCACACCACGAAAACTCACAAAAACTAAAAATTTCACGTCAATCGATTGAACTGTGTAAGGGCCAAGGGGTAGCGTCAATCCACACATACACAATGCATGATGTCAATCGAATGACCGTGTAAGGACCGCTTTACACTTAATTGCCAGTCAAACAAATTTATCTGTCTGATTTGTTATGGAATGACGGCGACCAACCCTTAACCGCCAGAATCATGATAAAGAGAAGCATACCTATATAAGTATATATGTATGTATATGTACAAACAAAATTGAACGCAGTCCACCTCGGCAGAAACTTCACAGGACACATAACGATCATCTATTTTTTTTCTGTATTCTCGCTTTCCACCTTTTTTTGTGTGTTTGTTTGGTTCTCTTTTTATACCCTATCCTAAGGGTATATTAAGTTTGACACATAGTTTGTAACATAGAGAAATAATCGAGATAGACCCTATAAAGTATATATATTCGTGATCAGCATCAATAGCGAAATCGATTGAGCGATGACCGTCAAGTGCAAAAATTTTACACTTGTACTGTATCTTTTTCTTGGAAGCCCAGATATGAAATTTCAGCGTCCTAGTTAAAAATTTAAGGCCCAAAAATCGGTTTTGTGATGAAAACGCCCCCAAAAAGAGGGCGTGGCCAAAACTTTTGTATGGGTGGATTGTAGGGAATCTGAATGCCTAAATATTTGGTCTTAACAAAATTTTTCGGTTTCATATAATTTAGTGAAGTTATGAAAAAGTGGGCGTGGCAGTGGGCGGATCTCAAAAATTTTTACACTTGTACTGTATCTTTTCCTCAGAAGCCCAGATATGAAATTTCATCGTCCTAGCTCAAAATTTAAGGCCCAAAAAGCGGTGACATACGGACGGACGGACGGACGGACGGACGGACGGTCATCGCTCAATCGATTTCGCTATTGATGCTGATCACGAATATATATACTTTATAGGGTCTATCTCGATTATTTCTCTATGTTACAAACTATGTGTCAAACTTAATATACCCTTAGGATAGGGTATAAAAATATTTATGACAAGTATCATTACATCGAAATTTTAAATGTATCCTATTCCTTCTTTACGTATTACCTTGTAAATCTTTAATTATATACGACCTTTGACAATTTAGTCCCTGTTTGATAACTGTTGGTAGCCAATCGGAAGTGGGCATTTTCTTGAAATACACGTAATCTTCTGATTGTAAAATTGAAAATGGTTTTTACTTCCAATATATCTATGCCTATAGGGCAAGTATTGGTTTCGTGAAAAATTTCGAACTCGAGATTTTAATCCAACTTGACATTACTATGATGGAGAAGTTAAAAACAGTGGGTCCGCCAAGTCTGTCTGCCTGTCTGTACAGTCGACTGGAGCCTAAACGGCTAGACGGATTTGCTTCAAACTCCATATCTGGGATCTGTGAAATTATCCCTAGAGATTGGAAATTTCAATTTCTAACCTCAAAATTAAGGGTACTAGATTTCACTAGAAAAAGATTTCCTCGAAAACTGTTCTAACGATTTTGATAAAATTTCGTATGTGCGTTAGTTTGGACATACCCATGCTATTAGATGGCATTTTTCGAGGGAAATACGTATAGTTCTAACTCTACAAATTGGCTATTTCTCAGCTATTTCTTTAGCGATTGGGTTTAAGATTAATATCTGAAGAGGGTATGACAAATGCGAAAATATGACGTACCAAGTTTTAGAACTGCCACGCTCACTGCTCAAAACTTTAACTTTTTCAATATTTGTACTCGAAATTGAAAAATTTGTTAAAACAAAGTTTATAGGCCTTGAAATTCTCTATAATTCACCTGAACACCATATATGCCGACCCCCACTTTTTGAGGGCGTTTTTACAAACAAAAAATTTTTCAAATAGCATCAGTTCAATGTTATTAATTCCATCAAAAATGCAGACTCCCACTCCCACTTTATTAGTCCTCATGTGTAAGCAGAAGAAGAGGAGAATTTTAATGCTTATAAGGATGTGAACTTATAGCATTAAGGTGTAAGTACGTATATCCCAGTCGTGCACTTTATTTCTTCATTCCAGCATCAGCCCCAAAAATTCATCTGTTTATAATTTCACAGCCTCGTCACTATATCGATACATCAACTGGACACCATCTATTTTTATACCCTATCCTAAGGGTATATTAAGTTTGACACATAGTTTGTAACATAGAGAAATAATCGAGATAGACCCTATAAGGTATATATATTCGTGATCAGCATCAATAGCGAAATCGATTGAGCGATGACCGTCCGTCCGTCCGTCCGTATGTCACCGCTTTTTGGGCCTTAAATTTTGAGCTAGGACGATGAAATTTCATATCTGGGCTTCTGAGAAAAAGATACAGTACAAGTGTAAACATTTTTGAAATCCGCCCACTGCCACGCCCACTTTTTCATAACTTCACTAAATTATATGAAACCGAAAAATTTTGTTAAGACCAAATATTTAGGCATTCAGATTCCCTACAATCCACCCATACAACAGTTTTGGCCACGCCCACTTTTTGGGGGCGTTATCATCAAAAAACCTATTTTGATAAAATTTTACATGTAACATCCTTAAACGTTCGACATTATAGCTATATTTGAGTATAAAATGCAATTTGGTCACGCCCACTTTATAGAGAGGAGGATAGGGTATCATACGATCCGTTCCAGACGGATTGTAGCTTTTCTGTATGTTTATAAGTTCGATTTGTAACGAAATTTACCTGAAATTCTGTCATCTTGACAGTTGTATATGAACTGAGTAAGGAAAATACCATGCTTAACTATTTATGAGATCCATCGCATGCAATCAATCGTTTTCTCATCTTTATGTATGTACATATATCAAAAAACATACAGAAAAGCTACAATCCGTCTGGAACGGATCGTATGATACCCTATCCTCCTCTCTATAAAATGGGATTGGCCAAATTGCATTTTGTACTCAAATATAGCTATAATGTCGAACGTTTGAGGATGTTACATGTAAAATTTCATGAAAATAGGTTTTTTGATGAAAACGCCCCCAAAAAGTGGGCGTGACCAAAACTGTTCTATAGGTGAATTGTAGGGAATCTGTATACCTACATATTTGGTTTTAATAAAATTTTTCGGTTTCATATAATTTAGTGAAGTTATAAAAAAGTAGGCGTGGCAGTGGGCGGATGTAAAAAAAATTTACACTTCTACTGTATCTTTTCGTCATAAGCCCAGATATGAAATTTCAGCGTCCTAGTTAATAATTTAAGGCCCAAAACTCGGTTTTGTGATGAAAACGCCCCCAAAAAGTGGGCGTGGCCAAAACTTTTGTATGGGTGGATTGTAGGGAATCTGAATGCCTAAATATTTGGTCTTAACAAAATTTTTCGGTTTCATATAATTTAGTGAAGTTATGAAAAAGTGGGCGTGGCAGTGGGCGGATTTAAAAAATTTTTACACTTGTACTGTATCTTTTTCTCAGAAGCCCAGATATGAAATTTCATCGTCCTAGCTCAAAATTTAAGGCCCAAAAAGCGGTGACATACGGACGGACGGACGGACGGACGGACGGACGGTCATCGCTCAATCGATTTCGCTATTGATGCTGATCACGAATATATATACTTTATAGGGTCTATCTCGATTATTTCTCTATGTTACAAACTATGTGTCAAACTTAATATACCCTTAGGATAGGGTATAAAAAGCTCTGTCGCACATCTAGCTTTCAATTTGTGATCGATCTCAACACTTTGAAATCGAGTTCACAGTGATTGATACTGATCATGAATATACATATATACTTTATAGGGTCTATCTCGATTATTTCTCTATGTTACAAACTATGTGTCAAATTTAATATACTCTTAGGATAGGGTATTTGCTTAAAGGAAGGTGTTGTCTCCCGGGATACAATAGTTCAAAGTCTATATTTATCTAAAGAGGCAAAAGTAAATAAAACGAAGTAATAGAATCCATATGGAAATAAAGAAGTCGTACTAGTTCTGGTGCCCTTGCATCGGTAAATTTTGGCCAGGATTTAATAAATTTAAAATTGCATGTTTATACCCTATTCTAAGGGTATATTAAGTTTGACACATAGTTTGTAACATAGAGAAATAATCGAGATAGACCCTATAAAGTATACATATTCGTGATCAGCATCAATAGCGAAATCGATTGAGCGATGACCGTCCGTCCGTCCGTATGTCACCGCTTTTTGGGCCTTAAATTTTGAGCTAGGACGATGAAATTTCATATCTGGGCTTCTGAGAAAAAGATACAGTACAAGTGTAAAAATTTTTGAAATCCGCCCACTGCCACGCCCACTTTTTCATAACTTCACTAAATTATATGAAACCGTAAAATTTTGTTAAGACCAAATATTTAGGCATTCAGATTCCCTACAATCCGCCCATACAAAATGTTTGGCCACGCCCACTTTTTGGGGGCGTTTTCATCATAAAACCGATTTTCGGGTTTTACATTTTTAACTAGGACGCTGAAATTTCATATCTGGGCTTCTGACGAAAAGATATAGTAGAAGTGTAAATTTTTTTTTCATCCGCCAACTGCCACGCCTACTTTTTTATAACTTCACTAAATTATATGAAACCGAAAAATTTTGTTAAGACCAAATATTTGGGTATTTAGATTCCCTACAATTCACCCGTAGAACAGTTTTGGCCACGCCCACTTTTTGGGGGCGTTATCATCACAAAACCTATTTTGATAAAATTTTACATGTAACATCGTCAAACGTTCGACATTATAGCTATATTTGAGTACAAAATGCAATTTGGCCAAGCCCACTTTATAGAGAGGAGGATAGGGGATCATACGATCCGTGCCAGACGGATTGTAGCTTTTTTGTATGTTTATACCTTATCCTAAGGGTATATTAAGTTTGACACATAGTTTGTAACATAGAGAAATAATCGAGATAGACCCTATAAAGTATATATATTCGTGATCAGTATCAATAGCGAAATCGATTGAGCGATGACCGTCCGTCCGTCCGTCCGTCCGCCCTTATGTGACCGCTTTTTGGGCCTTAAATTTTGAGCTAGAACGATGAAATTTCATATCTGGGCTTCTGAGAAAAAGATACAGTACAAGTTTTTGAAATCCGCCCACTGCCACGCCCACTTTTTCATAATTTCACTAAATTATATGAAACCGAAAAATTTTGTTAAGACCAAATATTTAGGCATTCAGATTCCCTACAATCCACCCATACAAAAGTTTTGGCCACGCCCACTTTTTGGGGGCGTTATCATCAAAAAACCTATTTTGATAAAATTTTACATGTAACATCCTTAAACGTTCGACATTATAGCTATATTTGAGTATAAAATGCAATTTGGTCACGCCCACTTTATAGAGAGGAGGATAGGGTATCATACGATCCGTTCCAGACGGATTGTAGCTTTTCTGTATGTTTATAAGTTCGATTTGTAACGAAATTTACCTGAAATTCTGTCATCTTGACAGTTGTATATGAACTGAGTAAGGAAAATACCATGCTTAACTATTTATGAGATCCATCGCATGCAATCAATCGTTTTCTCATCTTTATGTATGTACATATATCAAAAAAAAGCTCTGTCGCACATCTAGCTTTCAATTTGTGATCGATCTCAACACTTTGAAATCGAGTTCACAGTGATTGATACTGATCATGAATATACATATATACTTTATAGGGTCTATCTCGATTATTTCTCTATGTTACAAACTATGTGTCAAACTTAATATACTCTTAGGATAGGGTATTTGCTTAAAGGAAGGTGTTGTCTCCCGGGATACAATAGTTCAAAGTCTATATTTATCTAAAGAGGCAAAAGTAAATAAAACGAAGTAATAGAATCCATATGGAAATAAAGAAGTCGTACTAGTTCTGGTGCCCTTGCATCGGTAAATTTTGGCCAGGATTTAATAAATTTAAAATTGCATGTTTATACCCTATTCTAAGGGTATATTAAGTTTGACACATAGTTTGTAACATAGAGAAATAATCGAGATAGACCCTATAAAGTATATATATTCGTGATCAGCATCAATAGCGAAATCGATTGAGCGATGACCGTCCGTCCGTCCGTCCATATGTCACCGCTTTTTGGGTCTTAAATTTTGAGCTAGGACGATGAAATTTCATATCTGGGCTTCTGAGAAAAAGATACAGTACAAGTGTAAAAATTTTTTAAATCCGCCCACTGCCACGCCCACTTTTTCATAACTTCACTAAATTATATGAAACCGAAAAATTTTGTTAAGACCAAATATTTAGGCATTCAGATTCCCTACAATCCGCACATACAAAATTTTTGGCCACGCCCACTTTTTGGGGGCGTTTTCATCATAAAACCGATTTTCGGGCCTTGCATTTTTAACTAGGACGCTGAAATTTCATATCTGGGCTTCCAAGAAAAAGATACAGTACAAATGTACATTTTTTTTACATCCGCCCACTGCCACGCCAACTTTTTTATAACTTCACTAAATTATATTAAACCGAAAAATATTGTTAAGACCAAATATTTGGGTATTTAGATTCCCTACAATTCACCCATAGAACAGTTTTGGCCACGCCCACTTTTTGGGGGCGTTATCATCAAAAAACCTATTTTGATAAAATTTAACATGTAACATCCTCAAACGTTCGACATTATAGCTATATATGAGTACAAAATGCAATTTGGCCAAGCCCATTTTATAGAGAGGAGGATAGGGTATCATACGATCCGTTCCAGACGGATAGTAGCTTTTCTGTTTGTTTATACCCTATCCTAAGGGTATATTAAGTTTGACACATAGTTTGTAACATAGAGAAATAATTGAGATAGACCCTATAAAGTATACATATATATTCGTGATCAGAATCAATAGTGAAATCGATTGAGCGATGACCGTCCGTCCGTCCGTATGTCACCGCTTTTTGGGCCTTAAATTTTGAGCTAGGACGATGAAATTTCATATCTGGGCTTCTGAGAAAAAGATACAGTACAAGTGTAAAAATTTTTGAAATCCGCCCACTGCCACGCCCACTTTTTCATAACTTCACTAAATTATATGAAACCGTAAAATTTTGTTAAGACCAAATATTTAGGCATTCAGATTCCCTACAATCCGCCCATACAAAATGTTTGGCCACGCCCACTTTTTGGGGGCGTTTTCATCATAAAACCGATTTTCGGGTTTTACATTTTTAACTAGGACGCTGAAATTTCATATCTGGGCTTCTGACGAAAAGATATAGTAGAAGTGTAAATTTTTTTTTCATCCGCCAACTGCCACGCCTACTTTTTTATAACTTCACTAAATTATATGAAACCGAAAAATTTTGTTAAGACCAAATATTTGGGTATTTAGATTCCCTACAATTCACCCGTAGAACAGTTTTGGCCACGCCCACTTTTTGGGGGCGTTATCATCACAAAACCTATTTTGATAAAATTTTACATGTAACATCGTCAAACGTTCGACATTATAGCTATATTTGAGTACAAAATGCAATTTGGCCAAGCCCACTTTATAGAGAGGAGGATAGGGGATCATACGATCCGTGCCAGACGGATTGTAGCTTTTTTGTATGTTTATACCTTATCCTAAGGGTATATTAAGTTTGACACATAGTTTGTAACATAGAGAAATAATCGAGATAGACCCTATAAAGTATATATATTCGTGATCAGTATCAATAGCGAAATCGATTGAGCGATGACCGTCCGTCCGTCCGTCCGTCCGCCCTTATGTGACCGCTTTTTGGGCCTTAAATTTTGAGCTAGAACGATGAAATTTCATATCTGGGCTTCTGAGAAAAAGATACAGTACAAGTGTAAAAATTTTTGAAATCCGCCCACTGCCACGCCCACTTTTTCATAATTTCACTAAATTATATGAAACCGAAAAATTTTGTTAAGACCAAATATTTAGGCATTCAGATTCCCTACAATCCACCCATACAAAAGTTTTGGCCACGCCCACTTTTTGGGGGCGTTTTCATCACAAAACCGATTTTTGGGTCTTAACTTTTTAACTAGGACGCTGAAATTTCATATCTGGGCTTCCAAGAAAAAGATACAGTACAAGCGGTATGTCACCGCTTTTTGGGCCTTAAATTTTGAGCTAGAACGATGAAATTTCATATCTGGGCTTCCAAGAAAAAGATACAGTACAAGTGTAAAATTTTTTTACATCCGCCCACTGCCACGCCTACTTTTTTATAACTTCACTAAATTATATGAAACCGAAAAATTTTGTTAAGACCAAATATTTGGGTATTTAGATTCCCTACAATTCACCCATAGAACAGTTTTGGCCACGCCCAATTTTTGGGGGCGTTATCATCAAAAACCCTATTTTGATAAAATTTTACATGTAACATCCTCAAACGTTCGACATTATAGCTATATTTGAGTACAAAATGCAATTTGGCCACGCCCACTTTATAGAGAGGAGGATAGGGTATCAGACGATCCGTTCCAGACGGATTGTAGCTTTTCTGTATGTTTATACCCTATCCTAAGGGTATATTAAGTTTGACACATAGTTTGTAACATAGAGAAATAATCGAGATAGACCCTATAAAGTATATATATTCGTGATCAGCATCAATAGCGAAATCGATTGAGCGATGACCGTCCGTCCGTCCGTATGTCACCGCTTTTTGGGCCTTAAATTTTGAGCTAGGACGATGAAATTTCATATCTGGGCTTCTGAGAAAAAGATACAGTACAAGTGTGAAAATTTTTTAAATCCGCTCACTGCCACGCCCACTTTTTCATAACTTCACTAAATTATATGAAACCGAAAAATTTTGTTAAGACCAAATATTTAGGCATTCAGATTCCCTACAATCCACCCATACAAAAGTTTTGGGCACGCCCACTTTTTGGGGGCATTTTCATCACAAAACCGATTTTTGGGCCTTAAATTTTTAACTAGGACGCTGAAATTTCATATCTGGGCTTCCAAGAAAAAGATACAGTACAAGTGTAAAATTTTTTTACATCCGCCCACTGCCACGCCTACTTTTTATAACTTCACTAAATTATATGAAACCGAAAAATTTTGTTAAGACCAAATATTTGGGTATTTAGATTCCCTACAATTCACCCATAGAACAGTTTTGGCCACGCCCACTTTTTGGGGGCGTTTTCATCAAAAAACCGATTTTGATAAAATTTTACATGTAACATCCTCAAACGTCCGAGGTTGTAGCTATATTTGAGTACAAAATGCAATTTGGCCACGCCCACTTTATAGAGAGGAGGATAGGGTATCAGACGATCCGTTCCAGACGGATTGTAGCTTTTCTGTATGTTTATACCCTATCCTAAGGGTATATTAAGTTTGACACATAGTTTGTAACATAGAGAAATAATCGAGATAGACCATATAAAGTATATATATTCGTGATCAGCATCAATAGCGAAATCGATTGAGCGATGACCGTCCGTCCGTCCGTCCGTCTGTCCGTCTGTCCGTCTGTCCGTCTGTCCGTCCGTCCGTCCGTCCGTCCGTCCGTTCGTATGTCACCGCTTTTTGGGCCTTAAATTTTGAGCTAGAACGATGAAATTTCATATCTGGGCTTCTGAGAAAAAGATACAGTACAAGTGTAAAAATTTTTTAAATCCGCTCACTGCCACGCCCACTTTTTCATAACTTCACTAAATTATATGAAACCGAAAAATTTTGTTAGGACCAAATATTTAGGCATTCAGATTTGCTGGAGAAGGCAACCGTTTTTGAACCTCCGCTAGTCGTTATCTATATCATTTCCCCTGACTCTCCAAATTCGCCACCCATGGCAGTTCAGCGGGTCGAGTGAGGCATTTCCATTAAACTACTCTGGCAACTACGTGCTCAATACTCAAGTGAAGGTCGTCACCACTACTTTCAAATTATTGAATGTGGGCATTCTCCCACTCGAGTATTTGCAAAAAGGAGGAAAAGTAAGGATGCAAGGGTTAAATGTTTATTCAAAATTACCTTGTCAAACAACGGCTTTCGTTGGACCCCGAGCGAGAAGAAAGAAGCGATTGAGGACCCGGGTGTCAAACTATCGCGAAAACTTAATTTATTCCGGTGGAATCTCGCGCAGATTTTGGGAATGGGGACGGGCTGATGACGTGCCACCCCGCACAAAAGTCATGAGATAGGTTGGGCTCTCGGCCATTGATGATCTCCTCCAGAATCCGCTTTGGTCGGTGCGTCACAGCTCTTGGTCGTGTTCAATGTATCGTCGTTGATGTATACGTTTTAGGACCGCCCGTCCTCTTTCTGTCAGTGCGAAGTTGGTGCTGATTGTTATGTGATGATGAATGTGATGTTTTGTGTTGAGTATGTGATTGTGTTGCGAGTAGGGATAGTCCGTCCCTCCTCGCAGTATCGTATTGGTGTGTTGAGTTGATGAGTGTGACGTTTATGTATTTGTGTTGCGACAGTATGTTCCTCTTCGCAGTATGGTGTTAGTATGTTGTGTAGGTGAGTGCAACGCCTCGTGATGTTACGGTGGGTTGTGATGCGTCGTACTGTATTATAGGACCGTCCGTCCTCTCTGTCTCTCTCTCTCTCTCTCTCTCGCTGTCAAGTTGTCGTAGTTTGTGGTGTATTGTTAAACGTTGTCATCTAAGGGTAGTTTGTGATGTGTTGTTATATATTTCGCTCTGGGACCGTCCGTTCCCTATCTTCGATCGCCGAGTGTTCGTAGGTATTGTATATGTATGTATAGATTTATGTGTTCGTTCTCCTCGTACTCTTGGGACTGTCCGTCTCCTCCTCTCGATGTCGTGATTATGTGTTTCATGTAATTGTATTTGTGGATCTTGTTGCTTATGTTGCAGTGTCGCTCGGTATCGGCTGTCCCTGTCTCATGTATGTGTCTCCTCCTTTAACTTGTGGTCGGTCGCTTCTGGGGATATCATCATCTGTCTTGTCCCTGGTTGGGAGAGAGACCGCCTGTCTCCATCATCATCTCAGCCTCAGGTAACCTATGTTGATTGCCAATGCAAAATGCTGAGGAAGTGGGCCTATGGCTGGTGGGACCATGGCTGCCCTCCACTTTATCAGAATTTTGCAGAGGCAATGGAAGAGAAGAGGGAGCGAAGGAATGCGCATAGAGTGGTCCTTGTTGTGGTAAATTCTACCGCAACAACATAGAGAAATAATCGAGATAGACCCTATAAAGTATATATATTCGTGATCAGCATCAATAGCGAAATCGATTGAGCGATGACCGTCCGTCCGTCCGTCCGTCCGTCCGTCCGTATGTCACCGCTTTTTGGGCCTTAAATTTTGAGCTAGGACGATGAAATTTCATATCTGGGCTTCTGAGAAAAAGATACAGTACAAGTGTAAAAATTTTTGAAATCCGCCCACTGCCACGCCCACTTTTTCATAACTTCACTAAATTCTATGAAACCGAAAAATGTTGTTAAGACCAAATATTTAGGCATTCAGATTCCCTACAATTCACCCATACAAAAGTTTTGGCCACGCCCACTTTTTGGGGGCGCTTTCATCACAAAACCGATTTTTGGGCCTTAAATTTTTAACTAGGACGCTGAAATTTCATATCTGGGCTTCCAAAAAAAAACATACAGTACAAGTGTAAATTTTTTTTACATCCGCCCACTGCCACGCCTACTTTTTTATAACTTCACTAAATTATATGAAACCGAAAAATTTTGTTAAGACCAAATATTTGGGTATTTAGATTCCCTACAATTCACCCATAGAACAGTTTTGGCCACGCCCACTTTTTGGGGGCGTTTTCATCACAAAACCGAGTTTTGGGCCTTCAATTATTAACTAGGACGCTGAAATTTCATATCTGGGCTTCCAAGAAAAAGATACAGTACAAGTGTAAAATTTTTTTACATCCGCCCACTGCCACGCCTACTTTTTTATAACTTCACTAAATTATATGAAACCGAAAAATTTTGTTAAGACCAAATATTTGGGTGTTTAGATTCCCTACAATTCACCCATAGAACAGTTTTGGCCACGCCCAACTTTTGGGGGCGTTATCATAAAAAAACCTATTTTGATAAAATTTTACATGTAACATCCTCAAACGTTCGACATTATAGCTATATTTGAGTACAATATGCAATTTGGCCACGCCCACTTTATAGAGAGGAGGATAGGGTATCAGACGATCCGTTCCAAACGGATTGTAGCTTTTCTGTATGTTTATACCCTATCCTAAGGGTATATTAAGTTTGACACATAGTTTGTAACATAGAGAAATAATCGAGATAGACCCTATAAAGTATATATATTCGTGATCAGCATCAATAGCGAAATCGATTGAGCGATGACCGTCCGTCCATCCGTCCGTCCGTATGTCACCGCTTTTTGGGCCTTAAATTTTGAGCTAGGACGATGAAATTTCATATCTGGGCTTCTGTGAAAAAGACACAGTACAAGTGTAAAAATTTTTGAAATCCGCCCACTGCCACGCCCACTTTTTCATAACTTCACTAAATTATATGAAACCGAAAAATTTTGTTAAGACCAAATATTTAGGTATACAGATTCCCTACAATTCACCCATAGAACAGTTTTGGTCACGCCCACTTTTTGGGGGAGTTTTCATCAAAAAACCTCTTTTGATAAAATTTTACATGTAACATCCTCAAACGTCCGAGGTTGTAGCCATATTTGAGTACAAAATGCAATTTGGTCACGCGCACTTTATAGAGAGGAGGATAGGGTATCATACGATCCGTTCCAGACGGATTGTAGCTTTTCTGTATGTTTTTAATTCAAGTTGACGAAGAGAAAAAGACTTCTTCCACAAATTTTTCCTGTGCATACTTCTTACGTTTGGACCTTGAGTTTCTGTATCTGGAGTATAATTTATCACTAGGGTTTTTTTCCTTTTCGAGGAATAAAATAGGAATCCTAAGACATACATATGTATGTATGTATGTATAATGTTTCTTAATTAAGAGAAGTTTAATTGTAATTGCTTTTACCTCAACGTCCTTTTCGCTTGGGAAAATTTAGACTATTTGCTCAATTATGCTCGGAAAATCAATTGGCTTTAGCTGTATGTTTGTGCAGTTAACTTCTTCGACGATTATTTGAATTAACTGATCCCTGTGAAGATTCTCCAACCGATGGTTGTCTTCATAGTAATGTATTAGACTAGCTCAAGAGGTGCAGAAGGTCCTATAATGAGTGAGTTTGATGCATAGCAAATATCATTATATGCGTACTATTTGTCACCACTTCGACTTTGAGCGTATAGTATCTCGTGAAGTGTTGTTTTGCCAAAACTGTACTTTTGAGTTTACAGAAATAGTCTCGTCATCAATTCCATACTAGGACGACAAACTATGTGTCAAACTTAATATACCCTTAGGATAGGGTATAAAAATGCAGATGCACACATAGATTGTTTCAAGATCTAGAAACAAAACATAGAACAGTTTTGGCCACGCCCACTTTTAGGGGGCGTTTTCATCAAAAAACCGATTTTCATGAAATTTCACATGTAACATCCTCAAACGCTCGACGTTATAGCCATATTTGAGTACCAAATGCAATTTGGGCATGAGCACTTTATAGAAACGAGGATAGGGTATCATACGATCCGGTCCAGACGGATTGTAGCTTTTCTGTATGTTTATACCCTATCCTAAGGGTATATTAAGTTTGACACATAGTTTGTAACATAGAGAAATAATCGAGATAGACCATATAAAGTATATATATTCGTGATCAGCATCAATAGCGAAATCGATTGAGCGATGACCGTCCGTCCGTCCGTATGTCACCGCTGTTTGGGCCTTAAATTTTGAGCTAGGACGATGAAATTTCATATCTGGGCTTCTGAGAAAAAGATACAGTACAAGTGTAAAAATTTTTTAAATCCGCCCACTGCCACGCCCACTTTTTCATAACTTCACTAAATTATATGAAACCGAAAAATTTTGTTAAGACCAAATATTTAGGTATTCAGATTTCCTAGAATTCACCCATAGAACAGTTTTGGCCACGCCCACTTTTAGGGGGCGTTTTCATCAAAAAACCGATTTTCATGAAATTTCACATGTAACATCCTCAAACGTTCGACGTTATAGCCATATTTGAGTACCAAATGCAATTTGGGCATGAGCACTTTATAGAAACGAGGATAGGGTATCATACGATCCGTTCCAGACGGATTGTAGCTTTTCTGTATGTTTATACCCTATCCTAAGGGTATATTAAGTTTGACACATAGTTTGTAACATAGAGAAATAATCGAGATAGACCATATAAAGTATATATATTCGTGATCAGCATCAATAGCGAAATCGATTTAGCGATGACCGTCCGTCCGTCCGTATGTCACCGCTTTTTGGGCCTTAAATTTTGAGCTAGGACGATGAAATTTCATACCTGGGCTTCTGAGAAAAAGATACAGTACAAGTGTAAAAATTTTTTAAATCCGCTCACTGCCACGCCCACTTTTTCATAACTTCACTAAATTATATGAAACCGAAAAATTTTGTTAAGACCAAATATTTAGGCATTCAGATTCCCTACAATCCACCCATACAAAAGTTTTGGGCACGCCCACTTTTTGGGGGCGTCTTCATCACAAAACCGATTTTTGGGCCTTCAGTTATTAACTAGGACGCTGAAATTTCATATCTGGGCTTCCAAAAAAAAAATACAGTACAAGTGTAAATTTTTTTTACATCCGCCCACTGCCACGCCTACTTTTTTATAACTTCACTAAATTATATGAAACCGAAAAATTTTGTTAAGACCAAATATTTAGGTATACAGATTCCCTACAATTCACCCATAGAACAGTTTTGGTCACGCCCACTTTTTGGGGGAGTTTTCATCAAAAAACCTCTTTTGATAAAATTTTACATGTAACATCCTCAAACGTCCGAGGTTGTAGCCATATTTGAGTACAAAATGCAATTTGGTCACGCGCACTTTATAGAGAGGAGGATAGGGTATCATACGATCCGTTCCAGACGGATTGTAGCTTTTCTGTATGTTTATACCCTATCCTAAGGGTATATTAAGTTTGACACATAGTTTGTAACATAGAGATAGTAATAATCGAGATAGACCCTATAAAGTATATATATTCGTGATCAGCATCAATAGCGAAATCGATTGAGCGATGAAATTTCATATCTGGGCTTCTGAGAAAAAGATACAGTACAAGTGTAAAAATTTTTTAAATCCGCCCACTGCCACGCCCACATTTTCATAACTTCACTAAATTATATGAAACCGAAAAATTTTGTTAAGACCAAATATTTAGGCATTCAGATTCCCTACAATCCACCCATACAAAAGTTTTGGCCACGCCCACTTTTTGGGGGCGTTTTCATCACAAAACCGAGTTTTGGGCCTTCAATTATTAACTAGGACGCTGAAATTTCATATCTGGGCTTGCAAAAAAAAAATACAGTACAAGTGTAAATTTTTTTTACATCCGCCCACTGCCACGCCTACTTTTTTATAACTTCACTAAATTATATGAAACCGAAAAATTTTGTTAAGACCAAATATTTAGGTATACAGATTCCCTACAATTCACCCATAGAACAGTTTTGGTCACGCCCACTTTTTGGGGGCGTTTTCATCAAAAAACCTCTTTTGATAAAATTTTACATGTAACATCCTCAAACGTCCGAGGTTGTAGCCATATTTGAGTACAAAATGCAATTTGGTCACGCGCACTTTATAGAGAGGAGGATAGGGTATCAGACGATCCGTTCCAGACGGATTGTAGCTTTTCTGTATGTTTATACCCTATCCTAAGGGTATATTAAGTTTGACACATAGTTTGTAACATAGAGAAATAATCGAGATAGACCCTATAAAGTATATATATTCGTGATCAGCATCAATAGCGAAATCGATTGAGCGATGACCGTCCGTCCGTCCGTCCGTCCGTCCGTATGTCACCGCTTTTTGGGCCTTAAATTTTGAGCTAGGACGATGAAATTTCATATCTGGGCTTCTGAGAAAAAGATACAGTACAAGTGTAAAAATTTTTGAAATCCGCCCACTGCCACGCCCACTTTTTCATAACTTCGCTAAATTACATGAAACCGAAAAATTTTGTTAAGAGCAAATATTTAGGCATTCAGATTCCCTACAATTCACCCATACAAAAGTTTTGGCCACGCCCACTTTTTGGGGGCGTTATCATCACAAAACCGATTTTTGGGCCTTAAATTTTTAACTAGGACGCTGAAATTTCATATCTGGGCTTCCAAGAAAAAGATACAGTAATAAGTGTAAAATTGTTTTACATCCGCCCACTGCCACGCCTACTTTTTTATAACTTCACTAAATTATATGAAACCGAAAAATTTTGTTAAGACCAAATATTTAGGCATTCAGATTCCCTACAATCCACCCATACAAAAGTTTTGGCCACGCCCACTTTTTGGGGGCGTTATCATCAAAAAACCTATTTTGATAAAATTTTACATGTAACATCCTCAAACGTTCCACATTATAGCTATATTTGAGTACAATATGCAATTTGGCCATGCCCACTTTATAGAGAGGAGGATAGGGTATCATACGATCCGTTCCAGACGGATTGTAGCTTTTCTGTATGTTTTTAATTCAAGTTGACGAAGAGAAAAAGACTTCTTATACAAATTTTTCCTGTGCATACTTCTTACGTTTGGACCTTGAGTTTCTGTATCTGGAGTATAATTTATCACTAGGGTTTTTTTCCTTTTCGAGGAATAAAATAGGAATCCTAAGACATACATATGTATGTATGTATGTATAATGTTTCTTAATTAAGAGAAGTTTAATTGTAATTGCTTTTACCTCAACGTCCTTTTCGCTTGGGAAAATTTAGACTATTTGCTCAATTATGCTCGGAAAATCAATTGGCTTTAGCTGTATGTTTGTGCAGTTAACTTCTTCGACGATTATTTGAATTAACTGATCCCTGTGAAGATTCTCCAACCGATGGTTGTCTTCATAGTAATGTATTAGACTAGCTCAAGAGGTGCAGAAGGTCCTATAATGAGTGAGTTTGATGCATAGCAAATATCATTATATGCGTACTATTTGTCACCACTTCGACTTTGAGCGTATAGTATCTCGTGAAGAGTTGTTTTGCCAAAACTGTACTTTTGAGTTTACAGAAATAGTCTCGTCATCAATTCCATACTAGGACGACAAACTATGTGTCAAACTTAATATACCCTTAGGATAGGGTATAAAAATGCAGATGCACACATAGAGTGTTTCAAGATCTAGCCGTTTTATTTTATTATACCCTATCCTAAGGGTATATTAAGTTTGAAACATAGTTTGTAACATAGAGAAATAATCGAGATAGACCCTATAAAGTATATATATTCGTGATCAGCATCAATAGCGAAGTCGATTGAGCAATGACCGTCCGTCCGTCCGTCCGTATGTCACCGCTTTTTGGGCCTTAAATTTTGAGCTAGGACGATGAAATTTCATATCTGGGCTTCTGAGAAAAAGATACAGTACAAGTGTAAAAATTTTTGAAATCCGCCCACTGCCACGCCCACTTTTTCATAACTTCACTAAATTATATGAAACCGAAAAATTTTGTTAAGACCAAATATTTAGGTATTCAGATTTCCTACAATTCACCCATAGAACAGTTTTGGCCACGCCCACTTTTAGGGGGCGTTTTCATCACAAAAGCGATTTGTGGGCCTTAAATTTTTAACTAGGACGCTGAAATTTCATATCTGGGCTTCCAAGAAAAAGATACAGTACAAGTGTAAAATTTTTTTACATCCGCCCACTGCCACGCCTACTTTTTTATAACTTCACTAAATTATGTGAAACCGAAAAATTTTGTTAAGACCAAATATTTGGGTATTTAGATTCCCTACAATTCACCCATAGAACAGTTTTGGCCACGCCCAACTTTTGGGGGCGTTATCATCAAAAAACCTATTTTGATAAAATTTTACATGTAACATCCTCAAACGTTCGACATTATAGCTATATTTGAGTACAAAATGCAATTTGGCCATGCCCACTTTATAGAGAGGAGGATAGGGTATCAGACGATCCGTTCCAGACGGATTGTAGCTTTTCTGTATGTTTATACCCTATCCTAAGGGTATATTAAGTTTGACACATAGTTTGTAACATAGAGAAATAATCGAGATAGACCCTATAAAGTATATATATTCGTGATCAGCATCAATAGCGAAATCGATTGAGCGATGACCGTCCGTCCGTCCGTCCGTCCGTATGTCACCGCTTTTTGGGCCTTAAATTTTGAGCTAGGACGATGAAATTTCATATCTGGGCTTCTGTGAAAAAGATACAGTACAAGTGTAAAAATTTTTGAAATCCGCCCACTGCCACGCCCACTTTTTCATAACTTCACTAAATTATATGAAACCGAAAAATTTTGTTAAGACCAAATATTTAGGCATTCAGATTCCCTACAATCCACCCATACAAAAGTTTTGGCCACGCCCACTTTTTGGGGGCGTTTTCATCACAAAACCGAGTTTTGGGCCTTCAATTATTAACTAGGACGCTGAAATTTCATATCTGGGCTTGCAAAAAAAAAATACAGTACAAGTGTAAATTTTTTTTACATCCGCCCACTGCCACGCCTACTTTTTTATAACTTCACTAAATTATATGAAACCGAAAAATTTTGTTAAGACCAAATATTTAGGTATACAGATTCCCTACAATTCACCCATAGAACAGTTTTGGTCACGCCCACTTTTTGGGGGCGTTTTCATCAAAAAACCTCTTTTGATAAAATTTTACATGTAACATCCTCAAACGTCCGAGGTTGTAGCCATATTTGAGTACAAAATGCAATTTGGTCACGCGCACTTTATAGAGAGGAGGATAGGGTATCATACGATCCGTTCCAGACGGATTGTAGCTTTTCTGTATGTTTTTAATTCAAGTTGGCGAAGAGAAAAAGACTTCTTATACAAATTTTTCCTGTGCATACTTCTTACGTTTGGACCTTGAGTTTCTGTATCTGGAGTATAATTTATCACTAGGGTTTTTTTCCTTTTCGAGGAATAAAATAGGAATCCTAAGACATACATATGTATGTATGTATGTATAATGTTTCTTAATTAAGAGAAGTTTAATTGTAATTGCTTTTACCTCAACGTCCTTTTCGCTTGGGAAAATTTAGACTATTTGCTCAATTATGCTCGGAAAATCAATTGGCTTTAGCTGTATGTTTGTGCAGTTAACTTCTTCGACGATTATTTGAATTAACTGATCCCTGTGAAGATTCTCCAACCGATGGTTGTCTTCATAGTAATGTATTAGACTAGCTCAAGAGGTGCAGAAGGTCCTATAATGAGTGAGTTTGATGCATAGCAAATATCATTATATGCGTACTATTTGTCACCACTTCGACTTTGAGCGTATAGTATCTCGTGAAGAGTTGTTTTGCCAAAACTGTACTTTTGAGTTTACAGAAATAGTCTCGTCATCAATTCCATACTAGGACGACAAACTATGTGTCAAACTTAATATACCCTTAGGATAGGGTATAAAAATGCAGATGCACACATAGAGTGTTTCAAGATCTAGCCGTTTTATTTTATTATACCCTATCCTAAGGGTATATTAAGTTTGAAACATAGTTTGTAACATAGAGAAATAATCGAGATAGACCCTATAAAGTATATATATTCGTGATCAGCATCAATAGCGAAATCGATTGAGCGATGACCGTCCGTCCGTCCGTATGTCACCGCTTTTTGGGCCTTAAATTTTGAGCTAGGACGATGAAATTTCATATCTGGGCTTCTGAGAAAAAGATACAGTACAAGTGTAAAAATTTTTGAAATCCGCCCACTGCCACGCCCACTTTTTCATAACTTCACTAAATTATATGAAACCGAAAAATTTTGTTAAGACCAAATATTTAGGCATTCAGATTCCCTACAATTCACCCATACAAAAGTTTTGGCCACGCCCACTTTTTGGGCGCGTTTTCATCACAAAACCGATTTCCGGGCCTTAAATGTTTAACTAGGACGCTGAAATTTCATATCTGGGCTTCCAAGAAAAAGATACAGTAAAAGTGTAAACTTTTTTTACATCCGCCCACTGCCACGCCTACTTTTTTATAACTTCACTAAATTATGTGAAACCGAAAAATTTTGTTAAGACCAAATATTTGGGTATTTAGATTCCCTACAATTCACCCATAGAACAGTTTTGGCCACGCCCACTTTTTGGGGCCGTTATCATCAAAAAACCTATTTTGATAAAATTTTACATGTAACATCCTCAAACGTTCGACATTATAGCTATATTTGAGTACAATATGCAATTTGGTCACGCCCATTTTATAGAGAGGAGGATAGGGTATCATACGATCCGTTCCAGACGGATTGTAGCTTTTCTGTATGTTTATACCCTATCCTAAGGGTATATTAAGTTTGACACATAGTTTGTAACATAGAGAAATAATCGAGATAGACCCTATAAAGTATATATATTCGTGATCAGCATCAATAGCGAAATCGATTGAGCGATGACCGTCCGTCCGTCCGTCCGTCCGTATGTCACCGCTTTTTGGGCCTTAAATTTTGAGCTAGGACGATGAAATTTCATATCTGGGCTTCTGAGAAAAAGATACAGTACAAGTGTAAAAATTTTTGAAATCCGCCCACTGCCACGCCCACTTTTTCATAACTTCACTAAATTATATGAAACCGAAAAATTTTGTTAAGACCAAATATTTAGGCATTCAGATTCCCTACAATCCACCCATACAAAAGTTTTGGCCACGCCCACTTTTTGGGGGCGTTTTCATCACAAAACCGATTTTTGGGCCTTAAATTTTTAACTAGGACGCTGAAATTTCATATCTGGGCTTCCGACGAAAAGATACAGTACAGGTGTAAATTTTTTTTACATCCGCCCACTGCCACGCCTACTTTTTTATAACTTCACTAAATTATATGAAACCGAAAAATTTTGTTAAGACCAAATATTTGGGTATTTAGATTCCCTACAATTCACCCATAGAACAGTTTTGGCCACGCCCACTTTTTGGGGGCGTTATCATCACAAAACCTATTTTGATAAAATTTTACATGTAACATCCTCAAACGTTCGACATTATAGCTATATTTGAGTACAATATGCAATTTGGCCATGCCCAATTTATAGAGAGGAGGATAGGGTATAATACGATCCGTTCCAGACGGATTGTAGCTTTTCTGTATGTTTTTTTTATATCTTTTCATATTTAAATCAATACGTTTTTAATTAAATTTAAATACGTTTATAAAAATTTATCAAAACTTTGTGTTTAATACGATGCTATTAAAATCGACCATACAATTTTTCTCTGAGTGAACCTCACGCCAAATGGATATTCAGAGTGCCATAAAAGATTTCTTTAAAGACCTGGAGCTCCATAAGCGTATGAAGCAGTTGATTTAAAGTAAAATAGTATTTTATTCTGTAATAATTCGAAGAAGGCCTGTTCAACTTGTGGTATTTTCCAACAAATTGATATTTTAATGAAACCCTTATCAAAGGATAACTTGACTAACTGATGACCTTATTCATTATGCATCACATTGTTCATTTCGGTTTCATTAAAAATTATTGCATAAGTACTTAATTGAAGTGCATCCTGTCGTAATCTCTTGTGGTCATTCAGTGAAAGGACACCTACTGCCATAGCCATACAAAGACTAAGTTTTCATATGAAGTATTTTTTCAACTAGCTTTATTATTCGAAATAATTACAAACTAACTCCTTTCAAATGTAACTCCATGTAATGTCCATGCATTCTCATTTGAATTTATGAGTCTGACCGAAATTAGTTCAGAGGACGAACTTTGACTTTATAAGTTTTTTGTTTGTTTATGTGCCTATTCCCCATTAAATGGTAATTCTCAAAACAATGAAGTTTTATGAGGTAAAACTACAGTACACATTCTTTTCATTGCAATCAAGAAATGTCTTTTGAAATCGGTGGACCGAATGCCTTTGATTCTTTTTGTAGTTTAGGCAATTAGAAGGTATGCCACATATTTTCATCATTAGTTACTTCTTCTTTTAATTAAAAATCCTTTTTAATTGTTACATACATGGAGTGTATGTTGACCTTTTAAGAGAAAATAGAAAGGATGTTTTGTGTATTGTCCCTTTTGACCAAATTTCAAGCCTGTTTCTCTGATATTAATGAAAGAAGTAGTATTGTATTAATGTGTATCTCGATTATGCCTTTACTATGCAGCTTTATTTGTTTAAGAATGTATCATAGACAATTGTTTTAATAAAGCAATTATGCTATTCAAGCCCAAGCTTTTGTCTTCTTGCCTTTGATTCTAATTAGGGGGAATTACAAAAGGCTAATTTACTCGTTGCTTGAGCAATGGAGATTTAATTGTTTTTCAAAATTGCATACACACATGCACATAAATATGTATGTTCAAGGAAGTTTGATTGCAATCGCAATGTTCTAAAGGGTTAATGAAATATTTGACATTGTCTGTCAAAAATTAAACACCGAAGTTTATTTAAGTAGATGTAAACTCTTAGAGGAAGACCTAACATTAATCAATTACGTAATGCGTCATACAGCCAATTTGGCACTTTGTCACTTTGGATTTTGAAAATTATTTGTATTTTTAATTTTTTTTTTGTCATGGCAACTTCAACTGGATGAACAAAATATATCTATTTTTCGCATGTATTTGAAAACTTTGCATATACCCAACCTCGCACTTACTCCAAATCAAACAGTGAGCCCAAGCAGGGTGGTTGCATGGGCCCCCCATACACATTGAACTGTTTATGCAATTTAGTTCTGATTTCATAACTCTATGTAATGTCCATGCATTCTCATTTGACCGAAATTAGTTCAAAGGACGAACTTTGACTTTATAACTTTTTTGTTTGTTTATGTGCCTATTCCCCATTAAATGGTAATTCTCAAAACAATGAAGTTTTATGAGGTAAAACTACAGTACACAGTGCAATAAAGAAGTTTCTTTTGAAATCGGTGGACCGAATGCCTTTGATTCTTTTTGCAGTTTTGGCAATTAAAAGGTATCCCACATATTTTTATCATTAACTACTTCTTCTTCTTTTTATACCCTATCCTAAGGGTATATTAAGTTTGACACATAGTTTGTAACATAGAGAAATAATCGAAATAGACCCTATAAAGTATATATATTCGTGATCAGCATCCATAGCGAAATCGATTGAGCGATGACCGTCCGTCCGTCCGTATGTCACCGCTTTTTGGGCCTTAAATTTTGAGCTAGGACGATGAAATTTCATATCTGGGCTTCTGAGAAAAAGATACAGTACAAGTGTAAAAATTTTTGAAATCCGCCCACTGCCACGCCCACTTTTTCATAACTTCACTAAATTATATGAAACCGAAAAATTTTGTTAAGACCAAATATTTAGGCATTCGGATTCCCTACAATCCACCCATACAAAAGTTTTGGCCACGCCCACTTTTTGGGGGCGTTTTCAACACAAAACCGATTTTTGGGCCTTAAATTTTTAACTAGGACGCTTAAATTTCATATCTCGGCTTCTGAGAAAAAGATACAGTACAAGTGTAAAAATTTTTGAAATCCGCCCACTGCCACGCCCACTTTTTCATAACTTCACTAAATTATATGAAACCGAAAAATTTTGTTAAGACCAAATATTTGGGTATTTAGATTCCCTACACTTCACCCATAGAAGAGTTTTGGCCACGCCCACTTTTTGGGGGCGTTATCATCAAAAAACCTATTTTGATAAAATTTTACATGTAACATCCTCAAACGTTTGACATTATAGCTATATTTGAGTACAAAATGCAATTTGGCCACGCCTACTTTATAGAGAGGAGGATAGGGTATCATACGATCCGTTCCAGACGGATTGTAGCTTTTCTGTATGTTTTTAATTAAAAAAAGCAAAATCCTTTTTAATTCTTACATACAAGGAGTGTGTGTTGACTTTTCAAGAGATAATAGAAAGGATGTTTTGTGTATTGTCCCTTTTAACCAAATTTCAAACCTGTTTCTGTGATATTAATGAAAGAAGTAGGTATTGTATTAATATGTATCTCGATTATGTCTTTACTATGCAGCTTCCTTTGTTTAAGAATGTATCACTGACAATTGTGTTGATGAAGCAATTATGCTATGCAAGCCCAAGCTTTTGTCTTCTTACCTTTGACATTTGGTTTGATTCTAATTAGGGGGAATTACAAAAGGCTAATTTACTCGTTGCTTGAGCAATGGAGATTTAATTGTTTTTCAAAATTGCATACAAACACATGCACATACATATATATGTATGTTCAAGGAAGTTTGAATGCAATCGCAATGTTCTAAAGGGATAATGAAATCTTTGACATTGTCTGTCAAAAATTAAACACCGAAGTTTATTTAAGTAGATGTACACTCGTAGAGGAAGACCTAACATTAGGTAGCAACTGTCAAGATGGCAGAATTTCAACTAAATTCCGTTACAAACCGAATTTATAAAAATAGAAGGTGTCCAGTTGATGATGATTTTTGTTGACTGTATCGATATAGTGAAGATGTTGTGAAATTATTAACGGATGAATTTTTGGGGCTGACGCTGGAGTGAAGAAATAAAGTGCACGGCTGGGCTATATGTACTTGCACCTTAATGCTAAAGTTTACATCCTTATAAGCATTGAAATTCTCGTCTTCTGCTTACACATGAGGACTAAAAAAGTGGGCGTGGGATTCTGCATTTTTCCATCAGATCCCAGATATGAAGTTTGAACCAAATCCGTCTAGCCGTTTAGGATGCAGTCGACTGTACAGACACACAGACAGACCGACCGACAGACAGACAGACAGACATGCATCCAGGCAAACAGATGGAATTGGCTGACCCACTTTTATGGACCTCTCCATCATACTAATGTTAAGTTTGATTAAAATCTCAAGTTCGAAATTTTTCACGAAACCAATACTTGCCTTATATGTACATACATACATATGTAGGTATAGGTGCAAGTAAAAATGAGATTTTTTTTTGTGCTGTATAGGAGACTCCGGATGTCAAATATGAGTTCGTGAAGACATTAGTGTACATCAATCAACTATATCTAGAGTAATACAGAAAGTTGCTGCAGAAATCCCAGGCCATGCGAATGATTGGCTTGTGTTCCCACATACATACATATGTAAGTATGTATGTACATTGAAAGAAATAAAAAGAGGGCAAAGGATATGGGACAGTAAATAGAATTTCCTTACGCAATTAGTGCTCTTGATTGCACTCACATTCGTATAGAGAAACCGCTAAATCACTATGAGGAGTACATTCCCGAAAAATATAATTGCCAATTCATCATCTAACGCTGCGTCTATCAATCTAACCGCGCACCCCATTTCGGATATAAATTCTTATGATAATGTAGTCTCTGCTGCTGTTCCTGCGACTGATCTTCCCCGCGCTTCGACTGCTGCTGTTGAAAATACTAACTGTCAGACAGAATCCATAAATTTCAAAAAAAAAGGGAATCAAATAATTCGTACCCATACAAATGCCACCAACTTAGGCTTGCAAATTGTAAACCGTCTGATATGGTTACATTTATCATCGTTTAAGCCGTCTACAACTAGCTTGTCAGTTATTGATTATGTTTTATAAGCTTTTAATGTGGATCCATCCACACTGGCATGTCATCGCCTATTAAAAGAAGACACATTGGAATATGAGCTTTTTGTGGCATTTGCTCAGAAAACAAACGATGCACCCAATTCAACTCCTTCACACCTTCGCAAGCCGCAACGTACTCTGATTCAGTAGTGGAGAGAGCAATGCACTTTTGACGCTGCGACGACCATGATATTGCTGCACCACCGACTATCAAAACATATCCACTAGTCGAACTTCTCCCAACTGGACACCCAGCGAAATCGGCATCTGTGAAGCAATAAATTTGGAGGTTAACCTTTTTAAAAACAATACCATGATCAACAGATCCTTGAATGTATTTTAAAATCCTTTTTACTGCAACAATGTGGCAACTGCTTGGACTATCTAAATGGCGACTAACTAGACTTACAGCATGGGCGATATCTGGCCTCGTACCAATAGCTAAATACATGAGGCACCCCACTGCTTCGCGAAATGGATATTTCGATTCTGGAATTTTATTAACGTCACCTGAAATACTTTTGCATTCACCGGTGTCGAAACCGCCTTAGCATCCTTCATATCGAATTTTTCAAGTACCTTTCTTGCATATGTTTGCATATGTGACTGCTTGACTTGTAGGCTCCGATCCTTCATTGTATTGATCTCCAGACCCAGGTAGTAGTTGGCTTTTGAAACTTTTATTTCAAATTCCTTGCTGAGATACAATACCAGTGACTCAATATACTTTTGATCTTCTGCTGCAATTAGCCCGTCATCAATGTATTATTTTTCGATCATCCTTCATGCTAATAAATATACAGGAATCAGCAACACTTGCCGTTAAGTTAAACTTTTGTAAAAACTCCGTGAATCGAATATTCCAGCACCTGGACGCCTGCTTCAAGTCATAGAAGCTTTTTTGTAGCTTGCACACCCTATCGCTTCCATCATCAAAGCCCTTTGGCTGCAACATGAAGATATCTTCATCCAAGTTACCTTACAAAAATGCAGTTTTAATGTCAAATTGTATGAGTTTTCAATTTTCAGCTGCACACAGGGCAAATATCATTCTGATGGAAGTAATTTTAACGACTGGACTAAAAGTTTCTTTGTAGTCGATGCCATATTGTTGTGTGAAACCCCTGACTAAAAGACGGGCTTTGTATCGCTCAACTCCGCCACCTGCTCCATGCTTTACCTTAAATACCCACTTATTTGTAATCGCTTTCTTGTCGGGAGGCAGATCTACAAGATCACAGGTATGGTTCTTCTGCAGAGACGCTATCTCCTCATCCATTGCAATCTTCCACTGCTTACAAAACGGAGATTTTTCGACATCTTCAAGGGACAGCGGTTCTTCAGCGTCAGCCAAAAAAGCGTAACCTTCACTGAGCGCTAAGTTTGACTCGCTGAAGTAGACTTTTCGATTACATAATTTATGTACACTTGATTCAGTCTCATTTTCAGGCTTTTCAGTAGAAGGCACCTGCTTTTTCCCATCGTTTTCTTCGTCCTTTACATCTTGCGCTGAAATAGCACGCTCTTTTACAATTACCTCTTCTTTCTTTGGCTCTTCCATAACTTCATCTTGCTGGTTAGTTGGTTGATGCTGGCAATACATCTCACATGTTAACGTCTCTCGAAATTTCCACTTTTCTGCACTCAGGCAGCCAAATGCGATAACCTTTGGAATCATCCGCATATCCAACAAATACACCTCTCTTTGCTTTCGGTTGGAGCTTTCGCCTTTTCTCCTTAGGTACATGTACAAATGCATCGGTACCGAAAATTTGCAAATGGTTTATGTTTGGAGTTTTATTAAACCACAGTTCAAATGGTGTCTTACCTTTTACAGGGCTGCATCCAGTCCGATTGAGAGTGTATACTGCCGTTGTGACTGCCTGTCCCCAGTACTTGTAGCTCAAATCTCTTGAATGTATCATTGACCTGGCGCATTCAATGATGGTTCGCATATCTCGATCCGCTCTGCCGTTGTGCTCTGGGGTGTAAGGGCACTCTTTTAATGACACACGCCATTGGTTCGTAAAATCCCTTCCACTTCATCATTGACGAATTCAAGCCCATTGTCTGAGCGTAAGGTTTTGACACTTAAGCCTGTATCAACGCGTACTTGATCCAGAAAATGTTCAATATAACATTTGACATCAGACTTAGACTTTACGCAGTACAGCTTCCGATAGCTGAAGTAATCGTCGCGGAATAGAAGCATATACCTGGCGCCCCCATGCTAAGTTTCCTGCATGGGCCCGCAGAGATCCGTGTGAACGAGCTCACCAGCTGTCTTCGCTCTGCTATCGCTAAAAGTAAACGATTTGCGATGGTGTTTACCAAAAATACAAGCATCGCAAAAGAAATCATTATCGTCACTAAACGGTGAGAGATTAGTACAGTTTTTACATGGGCTATGTTTTGGTGGCACAGCCTTTGATGCCACAATTCCAAGGGCATTGCAATGGCAGTATTTGCAATCGCACTTGAAGTTGAAATTACTTTAAATAACAGCCTGAATAATTTGATTGACTCTCGAAAGGCAATAGCAGCAACCTCCTTGCCCTTGCGAATTTCACATCGATTGTTATCCGCCATTAAATTAAGGCCTTTGTCCAATGTAGAGTTGGTTGAAAACAAATTCAGTTTTATATCTGGAACGAACAATACATTCAATAACAACCCTTCAGACCATAATTTACCATTAAAAGCTTCGATCTTAACAGTTCCTTTCCCCAGAGCCTTTATGACGTCTCCATTTCCAATTCTGATTAACATTGGGTTTTCAAAATGTTGAAAATCTCGGAACCAGTCCTTTCGAAAACACATATGGTCACAAGCCCCAGAGTCCAGGAACCAATTAAAATTTTCTGATGTGACCCAAGGATTCTTCTGAATGACAAAAGCGTCACCCAGTCTGCCAGTACCAGCCTTACCCTTCCTTCTCGGACATTCATTCTTCCAATGACCGTCCTTATTGCAGATGAAACACTTGCCTCGTTTGTTACTGCGGCTTGCCCCTCCACCACAATGTGATTTCACTTTCTTAGCCAGAAATGCACCAGATACACTATTTTGTACGCCTAATCTGAATTTCTCCATACATAATCTTGCCGTGAGACTTTTTAAAGTGCGTTCCCTCTTTTCGGTTGACTCCCAAGATGTAAAAAATGACTGAAGCTATCTGGCAAAGTCATAAGAATTTTCGTGATAAACATATTCTCTGAGATTTTCTCCCCAATATCCTTTAGCTGTTGCGCAATCTTTTGCAATTTGGAAATATGAACTGCAATGGGATCTTCTGCCTCTTTTGTATAATTGAAAAATTGCTGCTGTATATTTATCTCGGACTTCTGCTCATATACGCACTTCAATTTTGCCCACATCCCAGCCGACGACGTGTCAAAGTTCATGATATGTAACATAGGCTCTTGACTAAGAGTAGTCACAATCATTTTCTGAGCTATATGGTCTAGCTTTGTCCATTTCACCACATTATCGGCATCTACTGGTCGTACAGCAACACCGGTTGCAACATCCCAAACGTTACTTGCCCTCATCAGAACCTTCATCTGGAATTTCCATAGAGACCAGTGTTCGTTGTCTCGATGTTTTTCAATTTTAACCAGCTCGTTATCAGTGGTATCAACTCGATTGATTCCCAAAAAACAAAACCGACGCACGTTGAGTGTACCTAATCGACTGTACCCGATCGAGTGTACCAAATTGGTTGTACTTTACAAAGTACAAAAAAAACGCGGCGAGTACAAAACGGCAAAACACAAAAAACGTTCCAGTTTTTTTTATGTAAAAGCTATTGTTCTTATCGGTTAGTGACTGGGCCCATAACCTGTTGTAAGAAAACGATATCTCTTCGAATAGCTAGTGAGAACTGAACTACGATTTATTTAGAGTACATTGTACATAAGAAAGAAGGAAAGTCTAAATAACATAGCATAGGGGAAATTGAGTGATAAACTATTACAATTATAGTGATGTGCATATTTTTCAACAATTTCAAATTAAAAGTTCCTGAAGAGAAGATGTCAAATTTTTTGAATTCTGATGCTTGGCCACAAAGAGTTCGTGTGCGTCCTTTCATTTTCTATCAAAAAAAACGACATGGGGAACCCAATTGTCACTCTAACATAACACAAGTTTCCAGTTTTGCTGTCATGCCGTTTTCAAATTCGTCCGCATCTCTTTCTCTCTATTATCAGAATTATGGGGGGATGAGAACAAAAATAAATTATTTTTTCGTCGTTGCCGTTCATATGCTGAAAGTAACCCTATTTTAGACCCTGATCATCCCAGTCCTACTCTACGGTGCAGTGGCATGGACTATGTCAAGAATGGATGGGAATTTCGGGTGATTTTTGGACCCGTCGAAATCCGCCGACCGTGGCGGTCCACTTCTTCATAACTTCACTAAATTATATGAAACCGAAAAATTTTGTTAAGACAAAATATTTAGGCATTTAGATTCCCTACAATTCACTCATACAAAAGTTTTGGCCAAGCCCACTTTTTGGTCCATTCTAACAGTGTTCTTAAAAATACACTTTTTCTTTGTTTGAACTTTACCCGTGTTAATGCCATCTATGAGCGACTAAAAGATTGTCCACATCTACTACAATTTTCTCATCGCTCATAGATCGTATCAACGGCACCCCAACCAACTTCACCTTTTTGTTCTGGCTTGTTCACTTCGTTTCAAGGCCTGATGCCGACTACGTGTTCTTACAATTATATATAGAAAGTAATACAAAAATCAATTGAATCGAAAAATATATTATAAAGATTTGAACAATTGAAATTGAATAAAAGCAAATCAAACACAAAACATATTAAAGTAAAATTTATTAAAAGCAAATTGCAACAAACAAATGACGTTTCAATATCTTAATTCACAATAGTATTAAATAATTATAAGTCTTTCAGATTATTAACAGTTTTAATTAATGCAATAAAAATATTGAAATATATATAATTGACTTTTCGTCTGCAACATTCACCCCCGTGAACTCGTTTGCAACATTTCTCCAGTTCCAAAAAATGCAAAGTGGCAGCATTGATTCGTCTAACTTTGAAGTTGGAGTCATCTCTGCAATTCTTCCTCTTGATTTGCTTTGTCGAAGAAACAATTAGTGGAACAGAGAAGGACATGTTCACAAACAAACATAAACAGAAACCCTACGCAGAAGATAAAGTGAGTAGCCAATATATTGCCCTTTCCTATTTGTCATTACTATATATGGCGCTATTTTTTCTCCTGCATCTCCTTGCCCACGTGCTGACTGATGTTGTCACCAGTTGAATCGCAAGGGTTTGATTTTTAATTCGTGTGCGATCGCATTATTTTTATACCCTATCCTAAGGGTATATTAAGTTTGACACATAGTTTGTAACATAGAGAAATAATCGAGATAGACCCTATAAACTATATATATTCGTGATCAGCATCAATAGCGAAATCGATAGAGCGATGACCGTCCGTCCGTCCGTCCGTCCGTCCGTCCGTATGTCACCGCTTTTTGGGAATTAAATTTTGAGCTAGGACGATGAAATTTCATATCTGGGCTTCTGAGAAAAAGATACAGTACAAGTGTATAAATTTTTGAAATCCGCACACTGCCACGCCCACTTTTTCATAACTTCACTAAATTATATGAAACCGAAAAATTTTGTTAAGACCAAATATTTAGGCATTCAGATTCCCTACAATCCACCCATACAAAAGTTTTGGCCACGCCCACTTTTTGGGGGCGTTTTCATCACAAAACCGATTTTTGGGCCTTAAATTTTTAACTAGGACGCTGAAATTTCATATCTGGGCTTCCAAGAAAAACATTCAATGCAAGTGTAAAATTTTTTTACATCCGCCCACTGCCACGCCTACTTTTTTATAACTTCACTAAATTATATGAAACCGAAAAATTTTGTTAAGACCAAATATTTGGGTATTCAGATTTCCTACAATTCACCCATAGAACAGTTTTGGCCACGCCCACTTTTTGGGGGCGTTTTCATCGAAAAACCGATTTTCATAAAATTTTACATGTAACATCCTCAAACGTTCGACATTATAGCTATATTTGAGTACAAAATGCAATTTGGCCACGCCCAGAGAGAGGAGGATAGGGTATCATACGATCCGTTCCAGACGGATTGTAGCTTTTCTGTATGTTTGGTATTCAAAAGCAGATGGATCTGAAAAAATTGTTTTTACACAGAGCATCATATAACAAACTAATAGAGCAAAATTAGTGTAAGTTGAATACACCACTTTTGCATTATGGCAACACTATGTTTGTCTGTAGCTTACGTCAAAAGAGTGTAAAAATTGAGAGGTAAAACACGAAATTTCATTGAAAATCTTAAACCAAATCCCAAGTACTTAAATAAACGAATTATATAGCAGTAAATAATGGACGAAGAAGATGATACTACTTCAGGTAAGTTAAAATATTGTGTTATTTACTGCAAATTAGAAACAAATTTGTTAACGTTGAAGTATGTACTTAAACAATATTGGTTACAGTTGGAGATTTAGAAGAATCTAGCTCTGAATATCTACCATCCCCTGCACCCTCATCAGACAATGATGATTTCTGAAGAAGTCCAACAAAGCAGAACTAGTTCAGCCACAAATTTACAACAGCCACAGCCAAGCACGTCTAATTCAATAATAGCAGAACGGCAAGTAAGTGTGTCTAGACAAAGGTCACCAGCTGAAACCACAGATGAAACTCCTATCCTCAAAAGTAGAAAGCGTGTGAAAAAGCCAGAAACTTGGCAGCGAAATGTGCTTAAATTAAAACGAGCAAAAGGCGAACAATATAAAAACTACTATTGTTCCTGCGAAGACACCTAAAACAGGCGAATGTCCATCTGCCAAGAAATGTCATCTAAAAATAAATGAGGAACGACATGCTGCCCCCCTGCAACCCCCCTGCTTGGAGTCACGGTTGGATTTGGAGTAAGTGCGAGTTTGGGTATATGCAAAATTTCTTTAAATCCATACAAAAATTTTCATATTCAGGATTTTGGTGTTTTGGGATTCTGTCCGACTCCCGTGACAAACAAATGCAGAAGTTACACGGGAAGAGAGGAATCAAGAAGACAAAAAACACACATTTATTATTTATTAGGTGAAGATAGTGTTGAGTTTCAGGTGTGTAAATAATTCTTCCTAAGAACTTTTCAAGTTTCTGATGAACGTGTAACTGGCTTGTTGAAGCATAAAAGTATTTATAGTGTTCCAACTATTGATCGGAGAGGTCGACAAAGTTCTGTAAACAAAACACCAGACAATAAGATCGCAGAGGTAAAAGAATTCATTGGCCGGATTCTAGTTTATGAGTCTCATACCAGACATAAAAGTGAGAATAGGAGATATCACCGGATCTGAGCCTTGGACGAATGTATTCTCTTTATAAAGAAAATACACTTGAACCTGTCTCATCTTTTATGTTCAGTAAAATTTTTAACGAATGTTTTAACTTACATTTCAACCTTTCCATGCACCCATCAGTTATTCTTGCAAAAAATGTGATCTCTTTCATAACAAAATTAAATATGCTGAGAGTGAACAGCTAAAACAAAAGTTGCAACGGGAACGAGAACTACACCAGAGGAAAGCAGACAGTGCCAGACAAGGATTAAATACGATATGACCTTGGCAAAATCATCTGTTGAAGTCACTGTAATCACATTTGACTTAATGAAAACCCGACCTACTCCTGTATTGTGTATTACAAGAGACAACTTTGGACTTTTTACTTTGGAATTCACAACATGGGGACAGATGATGCCTATATGTTTGTTTGGGACGAGTCTGATGCTTCGCGGGGACCCCAAGAAATTGGATCATATTTGCTATACTTTTTTAAAAATTTTGTGACCACTAAAAAAGTAGTCATGTGGGGGACAGAATAGAAACATAAAGATATCAGAGGATTGACTCCCAAAATCTATGTGAAGCACAGCACGCCGACCTTAAAGGTAGATCGGTGGATAGCGCTCTGCATAGCGTGGTCAGGGAAATTGAGCATTCTCTAGATGCGAAGGAATACACTATGGCAGCGTTCCTGGACATTGACGGTGCTTTCAATAATGTAAAAATGAACTTAATAGTGAAAGCCTTGGAAGATTTGACAGTAAACAGGCTCATCGTAAACTGGGTTGAAAACATGCTTAACTGCAGGATCATCAACTCAGCCATCGGGCCTAGTTCTGTAAGGAAGATGACAACAAAGGGCACCCCACAAGGAGGAGTCCTTTCTCCACTGCTTTGGCTCCTTACCGTCAACAAAATCCTAAGAATCTTCACAGAGAAGAGAATCAAAATTGTAGCATATGCAGATGACTTAGTAATACTGATTAAAGGCAAATTCTTGCCAACAATCAGTGAACTAATGGAATCTGCTCTCAAAGTGCTCTCTACGTGGGCAAAACAGAACGAATTGGGGGTCAATCCTCAGAAAACTAAACTTGTTCTGTTCACTAGGAAAAGAAAGATACCCGACTTCACATTACCAAAGCTAGATGGCACCACTATAATTCTCTCATCTGAGGCGAAATATCTTGGCGTCATTCTAGATTCCAAGTTATCCTGGAAAAGAAATGTTGAAGAAAGGAAAAAGAAAGGAATGAATGCTCTATATGGTTGTAAGAGGGCCTTTGGGAGAAGGTGGGCATTGCAACCGCGCATCATTCACTGGATGTACAAAGCAATTATCAAATTATCATCTCATATGGGTCCTTAGCCTGGTGGACAGCTACGAGTACAAAGAGCTCTATGAAAGAACTCTACAAAGTCCAAAGGCTTGCAGCACTCTGCAATATAATTGGATATAATTCTTCATATTCTTCCCCTAGACTTGTTCATTAAAGGCTCTGCCACAAAACGAGCTCTCAGGCTGAAAGAATTCAACCTGTGGAAAAAGACCACCTATGGACATGCGGTAATACTAAACGCTACAAAGACAATGAGCAGGAAATACAACTCCGAATGACAACGATCTAGGGATCACAGTCTACACAGATGGCTCAAAAATTGATTTGCGTACGGGAGCAGGATTTTACTCGGAAACATTGCAAAAACAGGAATCATTCAGATTACCAGAAGCATGTAGTGTATTTCAAGCTAAAATCCTGGCAATAGAAAAAGCTGCTAGATGCATAGAAGACACCTTCCCCGTCGGATATAACCATCTTCGTTGACCGTCAAGCAGCTCTAAAATCGATTAAATCTAATACAATTAAATCAAAGGCAGGTAGGAACTGTCGTGATGCACTAATCACGATAAGACACCATTCGGTCAAACTCTGCTGGGTTCCCGGACATAGCAATATTGAAGGTAACGAGAAGACAGACGCTTTGGCAAGAATGGGGTCGGAGATGAACATCAGTGAAGCGGACACATCCATATTGGACATATACGCCTTCGCACTTTAGGTTCTAGGTTCTTCGCAAGCACCGCAGAAGTAGCAGGCTTCCAGATATCGGACCTTCTCCACTTTATCAAAAGCACCAACTGGTTCCCAACCCAACCAGTGGCGCTATAGGTTTCTGTATTTTGTTGTTCTCACTCCAACTACATTTAATACGGGATTCACAATGGACCTTTAGGTCTCCGAGTGGACGTGATGAGTTTTAAACCGTCACACACCCCTTCTTAGCCTAATCTAACTTAACATAAAGATGTCGTTGTTCTGTCAGTATGTTATATGTCACCCGGACTTTACTATTGAAGAAATAGATCATAAATTTTTGGTCAGTGGACATTCATATTTACCATTTGACCAAGATTTCGGCCTAATAGAAAAAAATAAAAATTTCTTCAAAGAAATATACGTTCCAGAAAACTGGCTCGCAGTAATAAAAACGGCTCGAAAAAGGCAACCATACAAGATAATACGAATGAGTGCAAGTGATTTTTTTCTCTTCCAAATCGCTGGAAAAAAAAAATATTACCAACAGAAATATTTCGGTTAATAGCACCAAGCTGGAGTGGTAGAAAGTTCATTAGCTAAGATTCCATAATTTTACAAATATTCTAACAATTAAGATGTCCTCCTTAACGAAGTCAGTGTTAAACATACAGAAAAGCTACAATCCGTCTGGAACGGATCGTCTGATACCCTATCCTCCTCTCTATAAAGTGGGCGTGGCCAAATTGCATTTTGTACTCAAATATAGCTATAATGTCGAACGTTTGAGGATGTTACATGTAAAATTTTATCAAAATCGGTTTTTTGATGAAAACGCCCCCAAAAAGTGGGCGTGACCAAAACTGTTCTATGGGTGAATTGTAGGGAATCTGTATACCTAAATATTTGGTCTTAACAAAATTTTTCGGTTTCATATAATTTAGTGAAGTTATAAAAAAGTAGGCGTGGCAGTGGGCGGATGTAAAAAAAATGTACACTTGTACTGTATCTTTTTCTTGGAAGCCCAGATATGAAATTTCAGCGTCCTAGTTAATAATTGAAGGCCCAAAACTCGGTTTTGTGATGAAAACGCCCCCAAAAAGTGGGCGTGGCCAAAACTTTTGTATGGGTGGATTGTAGGGAATCTGAATGCCTAAATATTTGGTCTTAACAAAATTTTTCGGTTTCATATAATTTAGTGAAGTTATGAAGAAGTGGGCGTGGCAGTGGGCGGATTTCAAAAATTTTAACACTTGTACTGTATCTTTTTCTCAGAAGCCCAGATATGAAATTTCATCGTCCTAGCTCAAAATTTAAGGCCCAAAAAGCGGTGACATACGGACGGACGGACGGTCATCGCTCAATCGATTTCGCTATTGATGCTGATCACGAATATATATACTTTATAGGGTCTATCTCGATTATTTCTCTATGTTACAAACTATGTGTCAAACTTAATATACCCTTAGGATAGGGTATAAAAAAAGGCAGTCAGTGACCATAACACAACTACTTAGATGCATTGGAAAAATCAACCATAGCTGGAAAAAAGAAAAAGGACCTTCTTGAACTGTTGCACTTCATCCCGGCAGTACATCACACTTTTTATAACAACCTGAATTGCCCCAACAGTATCAGGGATGAGGTGTATTACGATGAGACAGATGATGAATAGCTCTTGTACTATGTATGTATGCATTTTTATACCCTATCCTAAGGGTATATTAAGTTTGACACATAGTTTGTAACATAGAGAAATAATCGAGATAGACCCTATAAAGTATATATATTCGTGATCAGCATAAATAGCGAAAACGATTGAGCGATGACCGTCCGTCCGTCCGTATGTCACCGCTTTTTGGGCCTTAAATTTTGAGCTAGGACGATGAAATTTCATATCTGGGCTTCTGAGAAAAAGATACAGTACAAGTGTAAGATTTTTTTAAATCCGCCCACTGCCACGCCCACTTTTTCATAACTTCACTAAATTATATGAAACCGAAAAATTTTGTTAAGACCAAATATTTAGGTATTCAGATTCCCTACAATCCACCCATACAAAAGTTTTGGTCGCGCCCACTTTTTGGGGGCGTTTTCATCACAAAACCGATTTTTGGACCTTAAATTTTTAACTAGGACGCTGAAATTTCATATCTGGGCTTCCAAGAAAAAGATACAGTACAAGTGTAAAATTTTGTTACATCCGCCCACTGCCACGCCTACTTTTTTATAACTTCACTAAATTATATGAAACCGAAAAATTTTGTTAAGACCAAATATTTGGGTATTTAGATTCCCTACAATTCACCCATAGAACAGTTTTGGCCACGCCCACTTTTTGGGGGCGTTATCATAGAAAAACCTATTTTGATAAAATTTTACATGTAACATCCTCAAACGTTCGACATTATAGCTATATTTGAGTACAATGTGCAATTTGGCCACGCCCATTTTATAGAGAGGAGGATAGGGTATCATACGATCCGTTCCAGACGGATTGTAGCTTTTCTGTATGTTTTCTTATAATATTAACTTAATAAATACAAAATTACACAGCTATTGTAAATTTGGAAGTTCTTTTATTAAAAGAAACAATTAAAATAATGTTCGCAAAAGAAATTAAATTCAAAAAAATATGTATTTACCAAATTTAAAATCCCCATTCTCTCCTGATTAAAAAGTTTCGGGTTACACCACTTTTGCGCTGATAGCCTCATTTATGAATGAAAATTTTGATGAGTGTATGTGGGGATGTGTTAAGTGGGAAATACACGATACAACCGTCGTACCAACTTGTGTTGCACCGACATAGGCCCAACCTTCACAAAAAAGTCAAAACATAATTAAAATCTGAACGAACCAGAAATCATTTACTAAAGAGATATTAAACTTTCCCGGCACTTTCCAGGGGCCTACAAGCTATTTCACGCATATTGTTACATTTTCACGCACATTTGTTTGACTTGGTCAATTCACAATTGAGTTGGTCAATTCACCCGTAAATCACAACAACAATGAGTGAATTTGACAGCTGATGAAGACATTGGAAAGTGCTTTGGAAGTGCGCGTGGAAGAAATTGAAAAGTGCTTTGGGTATGTTCACTAGATATTAACAATATTGAAATTATTTTTTTTTCTTTAAAATATCAAAATTTAAATGTCGTATATTATTTAAAGAAAAATATAAGCACTCACAATATCTGATTGCATTTTACAATATGAAGATAAGAAATAAATGTGAAATGCACACTTTTGATCTTTACTTCTGGGTTGACGATAAAATAACTTAAAATTGTATTTATGTTGTTGGAAAACATTAGTTCGAATTTTGAAATTTTGTTCAATGGAGAAATATATGTATGTACATAATGAGAAATATTAAAAAGAAATTATTGAAATTCTGTTTTTTTTAAGTTGAAAATTATTAAGTTAACAGTAATATTGTGAAGAAGGAAAAAAATGAAGAAAAATGAAATAACGGTGGGCGTTAAACCACTTAATTATTATGCAAAGCCTTTGATCACTTTTGGATTTGTAACTACTTAGCTCTCAAATGGATGTTTTTTATTAAAAAAAACTCTAGGATTCACATTGCAGATAACATAGTTTGTACCGGCAAAATTTACATTTTTGTAATTTAATTAACAAAAGAATAAATTAGTGGTTGATATACATACATATGAATACATGCATTCATGGATAAATATTGTTTTCATTTGCAAGCCTAACATAGGGTTCAAAATGTGTAATGTGTTGTAAATTTGAGAGAACGGCGACACTTTAAAAGTTAGAAATGCTACTAACATCCATTATGGCCAAATACATACACATTTCAATATTTTAGACATATTAAAAAACATATATGAGAAAGATATGATGAGTTTACCACGATATCTAGAAAAATAAAATATAGAAAACAAAAATGTAGAACAAAAAAAAATCTTGGAAACAAAATCTAGAAGGAAAAAAATCTCGAAAGCAAAATCTCAAACACCAGAAATGTAGAAAAAATTAATAAATTAATAGCCTTAAAATAAAAATCTAGAATTAATATTAATTTTTGAGACAATGGTAACTATTCGCGCTAACGATCGTCGTAGGTATTTGGTAGGCAGCCACTTACCAAAGTAAGGTGATACATATGTAAGGTTCCACACTTGTGTGTTTTGTTGATACCCTATCCTAAAGGTTATATTAAGTTTGACACATAGTTTGTAACATAGAGAAATAATCGAGATAAACCCTATAAAGTATATATATTCGTGATCAGCATCAATAGCGAAATCGATTGAGCGATGACCGTCCGTCCGTCCGTCCGTATGTCACCGCTTTTTGGGCCTTAAATTTTGAGCTAGGACGATGAAATTTCATATCTGGGCTTCTGAGAAAAAGATACAGTACAAGTGTAAAAATTTTTGAAATCCGCCTACTGCCACGCCTACTTTTTTATAATTTCACTAAATTATATGAAACCGAAAAATTTTGTTAAGACGAAATATTTAGGTATTCAGATTCCCAACAATCCACTCATACAAAAGTTTTGGCCACGCCCACTTTTTGGGGGCGTTTTCATCATAAAACCAATTTTTGGTCCTTAAATTTTTAACTAGGACGCTGAAATTTCATATCTGGGCTTCTGACAAAAAGATACAGTAGAAGTGTAAATTTTTTTTACATCCGCCCACTGCCACGCCTACTTTTTTATAACTTCACTAAATTATATGAAACCGAAAAATTTTGTTAAGTCCAAATATTTAGGTATTCAGATTCCCTACAATTCACCCATAGAACAGTTTTGGCCATGCCCACTTTTTGGGGGCGTTTTCATCGAAAAACAGATTTTGATAAAATTTTACATGTAACATCCTCAAACGTTCGACATTATAGCTATATTTGAGAACAAAATGCAATTTGCCCATGGCCGCTTTATAGAGAGGAGGATAGGGTATAATACGATCCGTTCCAGACGGATTGTAGCTTTTCTGTATGTTTATACCCTATCCTAAGGGTATATTAAGTTTGACACATAGTTTGTAACATAGAGAAATAATCGAGATAGACCCTATAAAGTATATACATTCGTGATCAGCATCAATAGCGAAATCGAGTGAGCGATGACCGTCCGTCCGTCCGTCCGTCCGTATGTCACCGCTTTTTGGGCCTTAAATTTTGAGCTAGGACAATGAAACTTCATATCTGGGCTTCATCCCACATCCTCAAACGTTCGACATTATAGCTATATTTGAGTACAAAATGCAATTTGGCCACGCCTACTTTATAGAGAGGAGGATAGGGTATCATACGATCCGTTCCAGACGGATTGTAGCTTTTCTGTATGTTTTTTTTATGAAAATGTGTCAAACTTTTGATATTTTAAATCAAAAATTACAGAGTTTACATTTTAGCGCCGTTTTCATTATTTTCAAAATTAAAATGAGGAGAAAAAAATTTCAAAAAAATTATGTTTTCGAGATTTAGTCTTTCGAGATTTTTCTACTTTCTAGATTTTGTGCCATTCGAGATTTTATTATATTTATTTTCGAGATTTTTGTCGTTCTAGCTAACGTGGTGTTCCCAGATATGATCCACATAATCAGCCTCATTGAAATATTTAAAAATAATTTTATATTGCAATAAAAGCATTATATGTGAGTGAAAATGAGAAAAACATTTTCGGTAAGCAAATGTTTTGCATTCGTCATTGAAATCAAACACAAATAAGCAGTTGCTCAACTATAATTTTGCAAATACATTTTTATACCCTATCCTAAGGGTATATTAAGTTTGACACATAGTTTGTAACATAGAGAAATAATTGAGATAGACCCTATAAAGTATATATATTCGTGATCAGCATCAATAGCGAAATCGATTGAGCGATGACCGTCCGTCCGTCCGTCCGTCCGTATGTCACCGCTTTTTGGGCCTTAAATTTTGAGCTAGGACGATGAAATTTCATATCTGGGCTTCTGAGAAAAAGATACAGTACAAGTGTAAAAATTTTTGAAATCCGCCCACTGCCACGCCCACTTTTTCATAACTTCACTAAATTATATGAAACCGAAAAATTTTGTTAAGACCAAATATTTAGGCATTCAGATTCCCTACAATCCACCCATACAAAAGTTTTTTCCACGCCCACTTTTTGGGGGCGTTGTCATCACAAAACCGATTTTTGGGCCTTCAATATTTAACTAGGACGCTGAAATTTTATATCTGGGCTTCCAAGAACAAGATACAGTACAAGTGTAAAATTTTTTTATATCCGCCCACTGCCACGCCTACTTTTTTATATCTTCACTAAATTATATGAAACCGAAAAATTTTGTTAAGACCAAATATTTAGGTATACAGATTCCCTACAATTCACCCATAGAACAGTAATTTAGAAGCAATTACTTGATTTTTTAATTAACAATAACAATCTCAATTGAAATTGGTGTCTATTATTTTCTATTTATGATCAATATTCAAAAAAATAATATCTTATTTTAGAAAAAGATTCATTTTTATACCCTATCCTAAGGGTATATTAAGTTTGACACATAGTTTGTAATATAGAGAAATAATCGAGATAGACCCTATAAAGTATATATATTCGTGATCAGCATCAATAGCGAAATCGATTGAGCGATGACCGTCCGTCCGTCCGTCCGTCCGTCCGTCCGTCCGTCCGTCCGTATGTCACCGCTTTTTGGGCCTTAAATTTTGAGCTAGGACGATGAAATTTCATATCTGGGCTTCTGAGAAAAAGATACAGTACAAGTGTAAACATTTTTGAAATCCGCCCACTGCCACGCCCACTTTTTCATAACTTCACTAAATTATATGAAACCGAAAAATTTTGTTAAGACCAAATATTTAGGCATTCAGATTTCCTACAATCCAACCATACAAAAGTTTTGGCCACGCCCACTTTTTGGGGGCGTTTTCATCATAAAACCGATTTTTGGGCCTTAAATATTTAACTAGGACGCTGAAATCTCATATCTGGGCTTCTGACGAAAAGATACAGTAGAAATGTAATTTTTTTTTACATCCGCAGACTGCCACGCCTACATTTTTATAACTTCACTAAATTATATGAAACCGAAAAATTTTGTTAAGTCCAAATATTTAGGTATTCAGATTTCCTACAATTCACCCATAGAACAGTTTTGGCCACGCCCACATCTTGGGGGCGTTTTCATCAAAAAACCGATTTTCATGAAATTTCACAAGTAACATCCTCAAACGTTCGACGTTATAGCCATATTTGAGTACCAAATGCAATTTGGGCATGAGCACTTTATAGAAACGAGGATAGGGTATCATACGATCCGTTCCAGACGGATTGTAGCTTTTCTGTATGTTTATGTTATTCAATTCGAAAAACAATCAATAATTATTATACCCTATCCTAAGGGTATATTAAGTTTGACACATAGTTTGTAACATAGAGAAATAATCGAGATAGACCCTATAAAGTATATATATTCGTGATCAGCATCAATAGCGAAATCGATTGAGCGATGACCGTCCGTCCGTCCGTATGTCACCGCTTTTCGGGCCTTAAATTTTGAGCTAGAACGATGAAATTTCATATCTGGGCTTCTGAGAAAAAGATACAGTACAAGTGTAAAATTTTTTTAAATCCGCCCACTGCCACGCCCACTTTTTCATAACTTCACTAAATTATATGAAACCGAAAAATTTTGTTAAAACCAAATATTTAGGCATTCAGATTCCCTACAATCCACCCATACAAAAGTTTTAGCCACGCCCACTTTTTGGGGGCGTTTTCATCACAAAACCGATTGTTGGGCCTTAAATTTTTAACTAGGATGCTGAAATTTCATATCTGGGCTTCCAAGAAAAAGATACAGTACAAGTGTAAACATTTTTTACATCCGCCCACTGCCACGCCTACTTTTTTATAACTTCACTAAATTATATGAAACCGAAAAATTTTGTTAAGACCAAATATTTGGGTATTTAGATTCCCTACAATTCACCCATAAAACAGTTTTGGCCACGCCCACTTTTTGGGGGCGTTATCATCAAAAAACCTATTTTGATAAAATTTTACATGTAACATCCTCAAACGTTCGACATTATAGCTATATTTGAGTACAAAATGCAATTTGGCCAAGCCCATTTTATAGAGAGGAGGATAGGGTATCATACGATCCGTTCCAGACGGATTGTAGCTTTTCTATATGTTTTTAAATTGAATTTCTGATATTAATTTTTATACCCTATCCTAAGGGTATATTAAGTTTGACACATAGTTTGTAACATAGAGAAATAATCGAGATAGACCCTATAAAGTATATATATTCGTGATCAGCATCAATAGCGAAATCGATTGAGCGATGACCGTCCGTCCGTCCGCTTTTTGGGGCTTAAATTTTGAGCTAGGACGATGAAATTTCATATCTGGGCTTCTGAGAAAAAGATACAGTACAAGTGTAAAAATTTTTGAAATCCGCCCACTGCCACGCCCACTTTTTCATAACTTCACTAAATTATATGAAACCGAAAAATTTTGTTAAGACCAAATATTTAGGCATTCAGATTCTCTACAATCCAGCCATACAAAAGTTTTGGCCACGCCCACTTTTTGGGGGCGTTATCATCACAAAACCGATTTTTGGGCCTTAAATTTTTAACTAGGACGCTGAAATTTCATATCTGGGCTTCCAAGAAAAAGATACAGTACAAGTGTAAAATTTTTTTACATCCGCCCGCTGCCACGCCCACTTTTTTATAACTCCACTAAATTATATGAAACCGAAAAATTTTGTTAAGACCAAATATTTAGGCATTCAGATTCCCTACAATCCACCCATACAAAAGTTTTGGCCACGTCCTCTTTTTGGGGGCGTTATAATCAAAAAACCTATTTTGATAAAATTTTACATGTAACATCCTCAAACGTTCGACATTATAGCTATATTTGAGTATAAATATGCAATTTGGCCATGCCCACTTTATAGAGAGGAGGATAGGGTATCATACGATCCGTTCCAGACGGATTGTAGCTTTTCTGTATGTTTTCATTTCACATTGATTCTCCAGTATTGTTTCCAATGCACAATATTTATATCAAAAGCTTCCGTTTTACGAACACATCGGCTGTGTACTTATTCCACCACTAGAGGAATTGTTGTTGCCAATGTACACGTATTCACAAGAAGCGAATTACAACAAAAACAATGTAAACAAATGGGTTTTGAGAGGAAAAAGAGGTACAAGTTTAATATCTCTTTACTCAATGATTTCTGGTACGAACGGTTGAATGCGCGGAAACACACTATACGATTTCCATGCAATCTGTCGCATACAACACAGGTTGTATACTCAAGAGCTTGCGACGGTACAGCCGTTGGTTGGAAGGATACACCCGGTACAATTGTCGCATACAACACCAAACCGTTGGTACGACGGTTGTGTCGTCTATTTCCTTACTTACTTACTTTATATGTTCTGTGTTGTTTTCTTCGTTGAGTGGACTGTATGAGTGTTTTCTGTTTGTAGGAATTGCAGTATTCATGTGGGAAGGGAAAATTGATGTGGGAAATTTCCCAAAAGTGTTGTTTTAAAATGATTTATTTTTAATTCAGTTTTTATTTAGTGTAGGGTGTTGTGATTGTGATTAAATATAATTTTTTTTGTTAATTGTTTGTGAAGGGTTATTTATTTATTTATTTTTTATACCCTATCCTAAGGGTATATTAAGTTTGACACATAGTTTGTAACATAGAGAAATAATCGAGATAGACCCTATAAAGTATATATATTCGTGATCAGCATCAATAGCGAAATCGATTGAGCGATGACCGTCCGTCCGTCCGTCCGTCCGTCCGTCCGTCCGTCTGTCCGTCCGTCCGTCCGTCCGTATGTCACCGCTTTTTGGGTCTTAAATTTTGAGGTAGGACGATGAAATTTCATATCTGGGCTTCTGAGAAAAATTTTTGAAATCCGCCCACTGCCACGCCCACTTTTTCATAACTTCACTAAATTATATGAAACCGAAAAATTTTGTTAAGACCAAATATTTAGGCATTTAGATTCCCTACAATCCACCCATACAAAAGTTTTGGCCACGCCCACTTTTTGGGGGCGTTTTCATCACAAAACCGATTTTTGGGCCTTAAATTTTTAACTAGGACGCTTAAATTTCATATCTGGGCTTCCAAGAAAAAGATACAGTACAAGTGTAAAATTTTTTTACATCCGCCCACTGCCACGCCTACTTTTTTATAACTTCACTAAATTATATGAAACCGAAAAATTTTGTTAAGACCAAATATTTGGGTATTTAGATTCCATACAATTCACCAATAGAAGAGTTTTGGCCACGCCCGCTTTTTGGGGGCGTTATCATCAAAAAACCTATTTTGATAAAATTTTACATGTAACATCCTCAAACGTTCGACATTATAGCTATATTTGAGTACAAAATGCAATTTGGCCACGCCCACTTTATATAGAGGAGGATAGGGTATCAGACGATCCGTTCCAGACGGATTGTAGGTTTTCTGTATGTTTTTTATTATTTTACTTGTGAGAAAGGTGTGTAGATAAATAGTGTGCGTATGGATAAATTCGGTGGCCAAAGGATGGTGATGCGGAATATATGGGAACACAAGCGTTCTCACCTTAGCCTCTCACTATGAACTCCTACTCTACACCTCCGCGTTGGTGGCTGCTGGGTGCCTAGTACCTCGGCTGGAGTTTGGGCAACCAACCCTTTTGGAAGGTCGTTGGTGGTAGCAAACGAGAGAGGGGGGAGGATTGTTTTCTCACTTCCTCTTAATCTGGACGGCAGCGGATGAATTCTCCAGGTGGAATCAACGGTGGCGCCCGCAGTTCCAGTTAGGCCGAACTTTCTAGTGTAATCCCTATATGAGCTGCTCTGACTTATTCGGATCCCAGGTCTATAGGGATCTCCAACACTGAGCCAGGGTGTTGGAAAAGAGTTGGTGGCGGATGAGTCCTTAATGGGCCAACGGCAGCACTCATATCCCCGAAGTGGGTTACTGACTCCGGAAAATCCTGCCCCTCGTCCTAGGGGTATAAAAGGGAACTGGTCCTCCAGGTTGGGGGTTGTGCGTAGGATATGGATCTACTCGCTGTTGACGACCCCAGCAATCGAAATAAGGACATCGACCTTCGGATCAGCACGTGCAATGTTCGGACCCTTAACAGACCGCGTGCAGCCGAAGAATTAGCAGAGGCCCTAGTCTGCTATAAGGCAGACATCACCGCCATCCAGGAAGTGGGATGGAATGGGCCGGGCAAAAAAAGGATGAAAAACTGTGACATCTATTACGGTGATTGTTATAGAGAGCAGAAACAGCGCTTATTCGGATGTGGATTTGTCATAAGCGGCAGACTTAGGCAAGAAGTCTTAAGCCTTCTACACGTGAGCGAACAACTTATGACAATCCGTTATATGACGTTAAAATTGTTCTAGTCGATTCTAACGCCAAGATAGGAAAGCAGGTCATCTTTGGTAGGACGATTGGTAAGCACAGCCTACACGACACCACGTCGGGAAACGGACTTAGGCTTATTGACTTCGCTGCGGGGCGAAACGTCACCATAGCAAACACACGGTTTCCGAATCTCAATATCAACAAGGGGACATGGCGGTCTCCTGATCATCAAATGGTAAACCAAATTGATCACATTGCGATCGACGGAGTCATGCCTCCAGTATTCTGGATGTCCGAACCTTCCGAGCAGCCAACATCGACTCGGATCATTACCTTGTTGCAGCCAAGGTACCAATGCGGATATCCTTAACGGCACAACAAAGAAGAAATACTGTGAGAAGATATAACGTTGAAAAGCTGCAATCGCAAGAGATCGTCAGAACCTTCGCCGAACGCGTATCCCGAAATCTCGCTACAACTCCTATGCCGCCAGCATCAAACGCCGAGGACCAATAGCAACACTGCCAACATGCCATCAGAAGTTCCGCAACTGATGTGCTGGGTTTTGCTCGACCACCTCAAAGAAACCCATGGTTTGACGAAGAATGCCGTCAAGCAAATGCAGCTAAACAAGAGGCATACAAAGCGGCGCTGCAAAGAAGGACTAAAGCGGCTCGTGAGCTCTACGAGCAAAAGAGACGGGAAGAACATCGGCTTCTCCGAAAGAAGAAAAAAGAGCACGAGAAGCGCGCGATCGAAGATATTGAGAGATTATACTCCAGGAATAATGTACGGAAGTTTTACCAACAGGTAAAAAGAACGTGTCAGGTCAACGAGACCCGTACAGAAGCCTGTAGAGATGAAGGAGGAAACCTCGTAGTAGAGTCACAGTCGGTGGTGAGAATATGGAAAAACTTCTCCTGCAGACTGTATAACGGCGACGAAGACCAACATTCCGCTGTCAGGCAGATTGAACCTTTCAACATAGACGATGATAGTGTGGTTTCAGACCAGGAAAGTCCACAACCGATCAAATTTTCAGACTTCGGCAGATCCTGGAAAAAACTCAAGACGTCCAAATCGATACCCACCATCTTTTTATCGATTTCAAGGCCGCATATGACAGCATTAATAGAGACGAGCTATACAGAGCCATGTCTAGTTTTGGCATCCCTGCCAAACTCGTTCGCCTGTGCAGGATGACGTTGGAGAATTCTCGCTGCTCCATCAAGGTCGGTAACGATCTCACCGAGACCTTTGATGTCAAAAAAGGATTTAGACAAGGTGACGCGCTGTCATGTGATTTTTTTAACATCGTTCTTGAAAGAATTGTGCGAAACTTACAATCCAACACCAGAGGCACAATCTTTCAAAAGTCTGTGCAACTACTAGCTTACGCCGACGATATCGACATTATTGGAAGAACACAGCGGGCTGTGACTAGCGTTCGCTAGTATTGCAACGGAAGCTGCCAAAATGGGTTTAGCGGTAAACGAGAGCAAAACCAAGTATATGCTGTCAACCAGAAGGGACACGCAACACCGACGAATTGGACAGAACGTCACAATCGACAGCTATAACTTTGAGGTAGTAAGGGACTTCGTCTACCTCGGCTCGGCTATCAATTCTGACAACAACATCTCGGCAGAAATAAAACGAAGAATAACTCTTGCCAATCGCTGTTTCTTTGGGCTGAGAAGGCAATTGAGTAGTAAGACCCTATCCCGAACAACTAAGGAGACTCTATATAAGACCTTGATTATCCCAGTCCTTCTTTACGGCGCTGAAGCTTGGACTTTATCAAAAGCGGATGAAGATATCCTTGGTCGTTTCGAGAGAAAAATCCTTCGTAAAATATTCGGTCCCGTTTGCGTTGACGACTTTTGGAGGAGAAGATTCAATGACGAACTATACGAGCTATACAGCGACATCAACCTAGTCAAAAGCCTGCGCATCAGTCGTTTGAGATGGCTAGAACCAGTGCTCCGGCCCGCAGAGTCTTCGAATCTAACCCAGAGGGACAGCGCAGTAGAGGAAGACCTCGCCTTAGGTGGCGCACACAAGTTGAAGGGGACCTGAACAAGCTTGGAGTGCGCAACTGAGGCAGTTAGCTAAGGACCGAGCTAACTGGAGAGTTGAGGCCCAGGTTTACCCCGAACTGTAGCGCCACCTAAGTAAGTAAGTAAGTATTTTACTTGTGAGAAAGGTGTGTAGATAAATAGTGTGTGTATGGATAAATTAAAAATATATATGTATGGTTATTTATATATGCATAAATGTATATGTGTGTGTGTGTGTTTTATAATTTTAGAGTATATTTAGACATATATATATAAGCGATACGGCCGAAGTGTAGAGAAATTTCAATTAAAATGTGTTGAGAGGGGTAAAATTCATATTAGGGATTGATCTGCGTTTATTTTATTGCTCGGAAGTGGACAGATTTTTGTTATAGGTCGTTTTAATTCTCGGGTTTGCGTTTTTAGGGTAACGACGCGAATCACATTGTCTGCTCCGGGATGTAAATGAAGAATTCGTGCTATCATCCCTTTCGAAGGTGGAATCCTATCGTTCCTTCACTTGAACCAGGTCTCCTATGTGCGGATGTTCTTCCGTCTTCAGCCATTTTGGGCGCTGCTGGAGACGAGATAAGTACTCAGAACTCCACTGCTTCTAAAGTGTTGATACAGTTGTTGTATCCTTTTTCAGTGGTGTCTGGTTCCGGTACGCCTTGTATGGGTTCGCCTATTAGGAAGTGTGCTGGAGTTAAAGCGGTAAAGTCGTCCGGATTGGAGGTGAAAGGACACAAAAGCCTTGAGTTGAGGCAGCCTTCTATTTGTGTCAAGAATGTTGACATCCCCTCAAATGTTAGAGTTGTGTTGTCCGCAACCTCAGCTTCCCATAAACCGCCGAAATGGGGTGATGCTGGAGGAATAAAATTCCACTTCGTCCCGTCAGTCAGTGAAAGTCTCTGCTATCTGCTTCTCGGAGTAGTTCTCTGCTTTTCGAAGACTGTGTAATTCTTTGGCTGCACCAACGAAATTCTCACCGCAGTCGCTATACATCTCATACGGGGACAATCTCCTAAAAGCAGCGATGAAGGCTTGATTTGTCATATCGCTGACCAGTTCCAAATGAAGCGCCTTGGTAGCCAAACAAACAAAACCGCGAAGTATGCCTTAAAGGTTTTTGACCCTCCACCCTTCCATGCCTTGACTTCGATAGGCCGCCCAGCATAATCAACGCCGGTGTAGGAGAAGGGCCTCGAAATCCTTACCCTCGGTGCTGGTAAATTGCCCATGGGTTGGCAAATAGATTTTGCTCTTTGCCTAAAGCACACGTTGCAGTCATGGATACATTTTTCTATGGCATATTTGAGGTTGAGTATCCAAAACTTTTGACGAAGTTGAGAGATAGTCTGCTGGATTCTGCCATGATAGGTCGTGAAATGCGCATCCCTAATAATAAGTCGGTTAAAATGATGATGATGTTAAGAATAGCATTCTGTAACCTACCTCCTACTCTTAAAATTCCAGCCGCATCGATAAAAGTCTGTAACGATTTCAGCCCTTTCATGGTTGGTTGCGTCTCCTTACCGTCGACGAAAAACATGCCCTTCTGGACGATTTTACATCCTCAATGCTGAATCCATTTCCGTCGGCGAAAGTATCCCAAGAGCCTTATCTTTTCGACGCCTATTAGAGGTGAATCTGTGACAACAGCTGATCGATTCGGTTGTCCTCTGTGGTGACGCAATGAGCTTGGACCTTCCTCACCTCTTTCTCAGTTGTCTCCAGCGGTGGTTGAGTTGAGTTCGAAGGAACTCTGATCCGTTCCACCAAAGAGTATTTGACGCCAGCAGGCCACGTGATGCCAGATCTGCAGGATTGTGTTGCGTTCGTACGTATCTCCAGATGCTGCAATTGGTAAGACGCTGGATTTTTGCTACTCGGTTACTAACAAAGTTCTTTCACTTAGCTGGAGGCGCCATGATCCAAGCCAATGTTATCTTGGAATCTGACCAAGCTTATGTCTTTACGTTGCCCACAATCAAGACTCTGTTAGTGCAGTCCATAAGTACCGCCAACATGACTGCTCCACAGAGTTCAAGCCTGGGAAGTGTTACGGTCTTTAACGGGGCAACTCTGATTTTAGAGATCAGAAGATGGACGTGAATGTTGCTGTCGTTATCTAGAACACGTACATAACTAAGGTTTCTTGTTAACACCGCTCCATATGCCTACTCCGATGCGTCACTAAACCTGTGTATCTCCAGGTCTCTTCGATTGTCTCTCACATAAACCCACCATGGTATCCGGATCTTCTGTATGGATGGCAACTCACGTCGAAAATTCTCCTACTGGCTTTTTAATTTCGTTGAAATGGGATCATTCCACGCTAATCTGCAGCACCATAATTGTTCCTTCAAAATTTTCCCCAAAATCACGCACGGCAAAATCCATCCAAGAGGATCGAAGAGTTTGGCGATAGATAGATAGCATCGATCTTTTAGTTGGACTTTCAGATGTATCTGCAAAGACATTTTGAAAAGGGAAAGAATCTCCTACAGGGGACTACCTAATACCTTACGTCTTAGTCTGTGGAGTGGAATTAGCTTTCAATGGCAAAGAGAACCCTAACTCCCTCTGATCTGCCGGAATATCCTTCAAAAGAGCGTTATTATTAGACGTCCATTTCCGCAGGTTGAATCCAGCGAATGCCAACAAATGTCTTGCCTCATCTCGAATATTGAGATCCTCCTCTAAGATGTCAGCTGCAGCAATCAAATCGATAACGATGCAATTCGTCGTCTACAGCTCTTTGGATTGTACGATTTGCAAGGTAGGGTGCACTAGCAGTACCAAAGGTAACCGTCTCCAATCGAAAAATCCGAACAGGTTGAGTCGGGTTGTCACGCCACAGGATGAGTTGAAAATACGCATCCTTCTTCATCATTCATCATTCGTATTTGCCGAAACATTTTCTCTATGTCTGCTGTTGATTGATACGTCCTCCATGCTAACAGCTCAGTGATGCTGTCGTAGTCCTAGACTCCTTCAGAACAGCATGGTGAGGAACAAAATAATGGTGAGGAGTACCAAGGACATCATCGTTGAGGCCATCGACTTCGGACATCTGTTTGTGTACTCTTTGCGTAATGTAGGGTTCGCCTCGACCCGTTTCTCCAATTAATGCAACCTACGCAAGGCACCTTCGTCCAAGCCCAGATATGCATCCATCCGTAAAAGGAAGAACTTCCTCCTGGTAAGCGCGTAGTATTTTCCTGAAAATGTTCCTCACAGTCAACGTTTTCTGGGATTTGGGTATCGGTATACGGTGCTTCTTCGATTTCCCAAAACTTCCTTAGCTGCTTGTCGACGTCCAGGATCTGAAGAAAACACTTTTTCGGAGACATCGCTATAGGCACTTTGCTCAAGCAAAATCCAGCCTAACTCCGTGTTTCGTGCTATTGGTGCCATGTCATCTTCGCTGCGTCTTATATCCGGAAGGACAAAACTCGGCAAATACGTCGCTTCCAAGAAATAAATCTACTGTTACTGGTTTGTAGAAAATTGGATCCGCCACCTCCAAGCCTTTGAGGTGTTTGCAGTTGCTGAAGGTTAGTTGTTTGGCCGGGAGAAGCCCAGTCAGGGATTTAAAAACGAAGGCCTGTGTGCTGGTCTCAAAGGCAGAGCGCAGAGACGCAAAAGTTATGTCAACACACTTGTGGCATGCTCCACTGCTGACCTTTCCCAGCCCTGACACTTCAACCAACGTACTCCGCGTCCTCAGGTTCAGCATTTATACGACTGCCTCCGTTATAAATGTAGCTCCAGACCCTGGATCTACTAAGGCTCTAAAATTCAAATACTTCCCCATAGATGACATGACTTTAACAACGGCGGTGGCTAATAGGACTTGCGAGTTTGTGCAGTATTGAGCGACGTAATTGTTAACCGATGCGCCAGTAGTTGGGTGATTTGTAGTATCGGGGTTTGAGTGAGTGGTGTGAAGGAGTGTTAACGTGTGTATGTGTTGGAGCGGAATGCAGTAGGGAGTGGTGTTTTTGTTGGCAGTAGTAGCAACGTGCCTGACTAGGACAGTGTTGAGTAGGATGGGTAAAAGCCAGGCAGTTGCTACAAACACCTATTCTGCTTATGAAACTACACCGCTCTTCTCTTACTACACACCTTGCAGCTATATTTTTCCTTTGGCTTCTGTTGGAGATGAAACGAGTTATTCGTGGGAAGCTGTCGATGACTGAAACCTCCAGTGAAATCATTTGCTGCTTTCGGCTTGTCCTGGTCGATAATCTCCAATGTCCTCGTTTCCAAGAACTCGGAAAATTCGGCAAATGTTGGCAGCTCCTTGTTTGCTCCGAGCCTCTCTTCCTATAACTGCTGCGTACAAGGTCGTAATTTGTGTAACAAAATGTAAATTCTAACTAAATCCCACTGACTAACAGGAACCTCAAGATTTTCGAGTGAATGCAGACACTCTGTGGAAGTATCCAGAATTCTTTTGAGCCCTAGTGCGTTTTCGGTTGATACTACTGGCTGATTGAAAAACATTGAGTGTTAACAAAAAACCGTTTATTGTCGTAACGAGAACACAGAAGTGACCAGGCCTTATCATAATTTCCCTCTTCTATTTCTAGGTGCTGCAAAAGTGATTCCGCATCCTTGAAGAAACCTGACTTTAAATAATGGAGCTTCTTGATTTCGGTTAGTCCGGAATTGTTATGAATCATGGATTCAAATTGATTTTTAAAAGACCTACATTTTTAATATTGTCCAGAAAACACAGGGAGAGCAATTTCTGGAAGATGGATCCCATGCGCATTGGATTTCGATGTAGTTTGCTTGGTAGCAGACGAAGTCTCGGACAGCTTATCCAAACAATCCAGGAGTTCCGCTTTATATGCTTACCTTGCATTACCTTCTCGAATTTCCTAGAAAATTTTTTCAAATGATGAAATCTGCTCTTCATCATCCAGCAATGTGATCAACTTATCACTGAAGCTTTAAACTTGCCTAAACAAATCCTCCATGATAGATAAGTGACCATTGACGATGTTTTTCGTCCTTTTAACTTCCTCAGTCTGACTAAAACTTTTGAAATCCATTAAGGATTGAAAGGGAATTTTTTAATAACTTAAGCTCTTTCGTGGCACTCATTTTGGATTTTATGGCAGTAAATGGCAAGTAAAATGGCAAATATATATATATATATATGAAAGGGCTATGGCTTAACTCACTCACCTGTTTAATTATAGATATCTGGATCTGAATGTAGGTATATGTATTTGATTTACACGGCGCGGGAACTGGATCTTTCTGATGAATCACACGGCACGAGAAACCGATTTACACCAAAACTCACAAGGAATTGTCTGGGATTTGTTGTAGGGAATTTGTATTTTGTTAAAATATTTTGATAAAAAACTGTCACTTAATTTTTTTTAATTTGTTTTTTATATAAAACACACACTGTTTAATATTGTTGTTAAAAAACGTTAAAAAAAACGTAATTAAATTGTTTTAATTTAAGTTTTAGATATAAAACACACACAACTGTCACTGGATTTTTTTTTAATCCGGCTCGAAGGACCAAAACGTTAAGTCCGTTTTAACAGTGTTCTTAAAAATCCACTTTTCCTTTGTTTGAACTTTACCCGTATAATCTGTAAATTGAATGTTCCGATATATAGAGGAAGAAAACGACTGTTTGCGACAACGTTATAATAGCGAATGTATTTTATTGTAGTTTTAATAATTTCTAGTAGTTTTAAAATTTGACAGTATAAAAGTTATGTCAAACTGCGAACATGGCATTTCAAAATATGTTAATTCACAATAGTATTAAATAATTATAAGTCTTTCAGATTATTTACCATTTTAATTAATTCAATAAAAATATTGAAATATTTATAATTGACTTTTCGTCTGCAACAGTTGATTTACAATATTTGGTTGTAAACGCACAATTTACACAGAGTTATGGTAACCTATCTTACTATTGAACACATATAAATGTGGGCATACGTGACAACGACACAGCCAAACAACCGACAACACGATCAGGACGCAGTTGCAAACACTGAATACTCCACACATATGTATACACTCTCTTGCTATCTCTCTAAATTTTTACTAACCACCATAAGGGTTAACGGTTGTAGCAACCGACCAAAAATACCAAAAAAACCGACCACGTTGCTTCGTGTGTATCATTGTTTACTACATTTACTCGTTCAGTTCGTCTGAAACAAGCGAGTAAGAAGGTTCGTGCCGAGTAAAATTTTGCCACGTGTGTAGTCGACAAACAAAACACGTTGCTTCGACTGTTGTCTCGCGTGTATCTAGAGTAATATATAAAAGAAAAGTGCGTGATTTACAAAAATTCCACAAAGCAGATGGGCGACGCCAGTAAAAACAGTTAAAACGAAGTATAAAAAAAAGTGAGTGGTTTGCAAAAAATTCCGCAAAGCAGACGGGCGACGTCAATCGTCCTAACGGTGATTTCCCTGAAAAAAAAGCTGAAATAAGAAAATATCAGAACAGACCAATTCAGAAGAGAGCAGAACAGAAGAAAATATCAGAAGAAAGCAGAACTGAAGAGAGTATCAGGCGAAAAAAGCAAACAAAGAAGAAGTTTCACCACGGAAGAGAAGTAAACGAGTATAGACTATAGAGTGGTGAGATTAAACCAAATATCATATAATTATTTTATTGTACTGTTTGTTAAAAAAAAAAAAAAGAAGAGTAAAAGATTGAAACAAATTGAAGAGATGAAAGAAGTAAATTATTGATTTTGAATTACATTAAAGTAACTGATTTGTCTTTGGATAATTGAAATAATTGACTTTGTACTTATTTTTATTTCTTTTGATTTTGATATTGCATGTACATACATATATGATTATAAGCCAATATATTATATATACAAATTGAATTCATATTGTGAAGGGATAGCAAGGAGTAAATAAGGTGATTAAGGAAGAAATACTAAAATTTTCGGTGGGGGAATTAAAAGAAAAATTAAAAGACATAGGTTTGATAACGACGGGGAAAAATAACGAATTACAAAACAGACTACTACAACACTTCGACCTGTCCCACGGCGAGGAAGAAGACGAAGAAGACGAACAATTTGAAGAGGTTGAAATGGCATCTACATCAACAGCAATTGGAGGGGTGCGCGTAAATCGTGGAGAGAACGCATACCCGCAAAGGTACAATGAAGCGATAACGTCTTTAATATTTAAGGATGTCGACGAAAGTGAGATAACGTTTACAGGAGCATCAACTCAGAGCGCAGACAACTGGATAGGAGACTTCGAAGATCTTTCTGCAACAGTTGGGTGGAATGACCTTCAAAAATATATTTATGCCAAGCGATTGATAGGAGGAGCCGCAAGACTGTTTGTACAAGGAGAGAAAAATATTAGAAATTGGAACACCCTTAAGGAAGCACTAAGGAAAGAATTTAAGATGATTATTATTTCTGCAGAAGTCCACCGCCAATTACATAGCCGACGTAAACTAAATGGAGAAACATTTAGGGAGTATTTGCATACATTAATCGAAATCGCAAAACCGATAAGCATGGACGAGGAATCAATTGTGCAATACTTCATAAACGGGATCAAAGATGAGAGGGGGAACAAAATTGCTTTGTATGAAGCCTCAACGATTGACGAGCTTAAGATGAAGATCAAAGTCTACGAAAGAATCAAGCAGCAGACACAATGTGAAAGCTTCAAATTTCATAGTACAATGTCCAGACATCCATCAACGACAGTGAAAAAAGGGAACGAAAGACACTGTGTCAAATGTGGAGCCGTAATGCATTTGGCTAACTCATGTCCCGTCAGAGATTTTAAGTGTTTCAAGTGCAATGAGACTGGACATCGCTCATTCGAATGTAAAAGGAAAGGACATTTAGTGAAAGAAGCACAATTACTGGAGACAAAAACCAATTGCAGAGCAAATGTAGGCTGGCAGAGATCTGATATGTTAAAAGATATTATCATTCAGGATAGGGTAGTCACTGCTCTTATAAATACAGGTTGCGATCTTTCCTTATGCAGACGAGATCTCTTAATGTTCTTAAATAAAACCAAAATTGAATTCAGAGCAACGAAGCTCAATTGTCTAGGAGGTAACGAGGTAAATACACTAGGCTCTTTCGACACCGAAATTAAAATAGATAAGATCACGCTAGAAGCTAGGTTCCACGTCGTTCTTGTAAGGACATGGTATACCAGATGATTATAGGCAATGATTTAATCCGAAAAGCTAAGGTGATTATAGATGCAAGAGGAATCCGTTTCAAACAACGAAGAGCTGTACAGCAGGATATTGGCGAAAAACAGAGTCAACAAATGTCTCCAAAACCTTGTTCCACCAAGAAGAAGGCAGAGTTCAAGGACATTCAGCATCAAGAAGATGAGAAGTTGTATTCAAGGAAGACAGAGGAAACTGAAGAGCAACTCAACATAACACAATCTACGGAAAACACACCACCGTCAACAATTACACAGCTTGTCCAAGGATTCACCAGAATGTGCTGTTTTGTTAATAGATTGGGAGAAAGAATGCCTGTTGAAATTGACATTGAACACTTACCGACCGCACAAGCAAAGATTATGAGGTCATTAGTAGACGAGTATCAACCCAAAAAAAACCCTACGTCACCGGTAGAAATGAAAATTACGCTGAAAGATGAGAAACCGATATATGAACGGGCAATAAGAATGTCACCAGCAGATAAGGAGCTTGTGGAAGAACAAGTAAAGACGTGGCTACAAGAAGGTATCATCCAGCCCAGTGTTTCAGAATTTACATCTCCAGTAGTTCTAATCACAAAGAAGAATGGAACAAAGAAAATGTGTTGCGACTTTAGACGAATAAACGCCCAGATTATGAAGGACCATTTCCCGATGCCACTAATGGATGATATCATAGACTACCTACAAGTTGGACAAGTTTTCACGACGCTCGATTTAATCAATGGGTTTTTCCATGTGCCAATAGAGGTAAATTCACGAAAATATACATCGTTTATAACTCACAATGGGCAATATGAATTTTTAAAAGTCCCATTTGGAATTTGTAACTCATCCGCAAACTTTACGAAGTTCATATCGGTCATTTTTAAGAATCTAATTAATGAGGATATTTTAAGAGTGTATGTGGATGATTTGGTAATTCCGGCCCAAGACGAGGAGGAAGCAATCGAAAAACTTAAGAAAGTCCTTAAAGTAGCTATGGACAATGGACTCAAAATTAACTGGGCGAAGAGTCAATTCTTAAGGAGAAATATCGATTTTCTGGGATACAACATCGAAAGCGAAACAATAACACCATCGGAGGAAAAAACGAGGGCAGTCAGAGAATTTCCTTTGCCGAAAGATAAAAAATCACTTCAAAGATTTCTAAGCTTTACTTCCTATTTTCGAATATTTATCGAAAATTATGCCGTGGTAGCCAAACCATTGAACGATATGCTTCGAAAAGATGTTGAGTTTCGGATGAACGATAAAGAGGTATTGGCCTTCGTGTTACTTAAAAATATGCTGATAAGTTCACCAGTCCTCAAACTGTTTGATCCCCATGCTATAACTGAAATACACGCAGACGCAAGCAAAAGCGGGTATGGAGCCGTATTGCTTCAAAAAGACAACGACGACCAGATGTGCCACCCGGTTCAATACATGAGCCGAAAGACGACTCCTACAGAAGAGCAATACCATTCATATGAACTCGAAATTCTGGCTGTCATCGAAGCGTTAAAGAAATGGCGAATCTACGTAGTCGACAAAAGGATAAAGATAGTCACAGACTGCAATGCGTTTGCTTTAACTATGAAGAAGAAAGATGTTCCTCTTCGAGTAGCTAGATGGGGTTTATTCTTACAGGATTTTGACTACGTAATTGAACACCGAGGTTGAACTAAGATGAAGCATGTCGATGCGTTCAGCAGAGTGGCTATGCTGATAACGGATACGATGAGCCATTGAATCAGGGAGGCACAACAGCAAGATGAACACCTTAAAGTAATATCGAAGCTGCTAAAACGAGAGGAATACGAGGACTACTACCTGAAGAATGACATTATGTTCAAAGACGGAGTAAAGGAACTGATTGTTATACCATCAGCCATGGAGGAAGAAATTATAGGACTTGCGCACAAAGAAGGGCACTTTTCAGCTAAGAAGACCGAAGAAATTATTGAGAAAGTGTATTATCCCTCAGTCGAAATCCAAGGTAGCAAAGATGATCAAGAATTGCGTTAGATGCATAATGGCAGAACGGAAGCTAGGAAAGCAAGAAGGTTTTCTATCGCCAATAGATAAGTCGGATCGACCACTACAAACCTATCATATTGACCATATCGGACCGATGGAAGAAACCAGAAAGAGGTACAATGACATCTTAGTTGTGATCGACGCTTTTTCTAAATTTGTATGGCTGTACCCCACAAAAAGTACCACCAGTGAAGAAGTAATTGATCGCTTGAGAGGACAAGCTGCTATATTTGGGAACCCGTCAAGAGTTATTTCCGACAGAGGAACATCGTTTACTTCAAGTGCATTTACCAATTATTACCAAGAAGAGGGATTAATGCACTCTCTCATCACAACCGGAGCCTCGCGGAAACGGTCAAGTAGAACGAGTTAACCGCGTACTAATTCTGTTGCTAACGAAGGTGAATTTGGAAGATCGCAAAAGCTCAGCAGATCATAAATAGTACGCCGACCAGAAGCACACAGATATCGCCGTTTAAAATCCTAACAGGAATTAAAATGAAAGTCAAAGCTATGCCGAAGATTCAGGATTATCTCCGTCAAGAGGAAATCGAAGAATTAGATGAGAAAAGGGAAAAGGTGAGCGAAGAAGCTAAGCCCAATATTACCAAGATCCAGTGTGAGAACTGGCTTTATTACAATAAGAAGCGTAAGACTCCCATCAGTTACAAGGTGAACGATTTAGTCGCTATATGTACGTCGCACCCAGTTCGGTCCAGGTTTAAAGCTGAAACATAAGTTCCTTGGACCATATAAGATAGTAAAGATTTGTACACCCGACCAATACGAGGTGGAAAAGATGGGTGACCACCAGGGACCGCGCTCCACGAAAGCTGCTGCAGATGGGATGAAGTCATGAGCTGGTTCCTTCGAGTCGAAGAAAACGTCAGGAGGGCTGAATGTGGGAATACGTGACAATGACACAGCCAAACAACCGACAACACGATCAGGACGCAGTTACAAACACTGAATACTACACACACATACACTCTATTGCTATCTCTCTGAATTTTTACTAACCACCATAAGGGTGAGTCAGTCATTAAACTGAGTACATGAAGGCAGGACATAAAAAATAATAAAGTACAATTTTTTGTATATTTTATATGTTTTATATATTTATAATGTGCTACCTTCTTTAAGTCAAAAGTAATGTCAGCTTAATATTTAGCATCACACTCTATTGTTAATACCAACCTACTATTACAAATTTTCAGTATTACCAATTACCATATTGTACTTAAGTTGTACATAATTCCTTCTCTTTTATCTTGAAGACTGAGCTGTAAGCATCTCTAATAAAATTATTAATAACAAAGAAGTAGTTTTTTGTTGCTCGTATACTTGTAAGCAGAGATTTAATACAATTATTATAAAAAAACAAAAATTATTATTTGTGTTTTGTCTTCTTTATTATATTAATAAAATTGTGAGATTCATAACTGGGATTTCACAGTTTTGTAAGATGAAAGATGATTAGAACTGAAAAGACATTTCGAAAGAAAAAGCTACAAGAAAAACCTTTCTATATAAAGGAAAAAAAACATACAGAAAAGCTACAATCCGTCTGGAACGGATCGTATGATACCCTATCCTCCTCTCTATAAAGTGGGCGTGGCCAAATTGCATTTTGTACTCAAATATAGCTATAATGTCGAACGTTTGAGGATGTTACATGTAAAATTTCATGAAAATCGGTTTTTTGATGAAAACGCCCCCAAAAAGTGGGCGTGACCAAAACTGTTCTATGGGTGAATTGTAGGGAATCTGTATACCTAAATATTTGGTCTTAACAAAATTTTTCGGTTTCATATAATTTAGTGAAGTTATAAAAAAGTAGGCGTGGCAGTGGGCGGATGTAAAAAAAATTTACACTTCTACTGTATCTTTTCGTCATAAGCCCAGATATGAAATTTCAGCGTCCTAGTTAATAATTGAAGGCCCAAAAAGCGGTGACATACGGACGGACGGACGGACGGTCATCGCTCAATCGATTTCGCTATTGATGCTGATCACGAATATATATACTATATAGGGTCTATCTCGATTATTTCGCTATGTTACAAACTATGTGTCAAACTTAATATACCCTTAGGATAGGGTATAAAAAATACATTCACTGATCGAGTTAGATCTCATGTTGTGAGCTCGATTTCGAAGTGTGGCCTGGGATTTCTGCAGCAACTTTCTGTATTACTCTAGATATAGTTGATTGATGTACACTTATGTCTTCACCAACTCTTATTTGACATCCGGAGCCTCCTATTATAACACAAACAAATTCTCATTTTTACTTCCATCAATACCTATATACATATGTACAAATAAGGCAAGTATTGGTTTCGTGAAGAATTTCGAACTTGAGATTTTAATCAAACTTAACATTACTATAATTGAGATGTCCAAAACAGTGGGTCCGCCAATTCCATCTGTTTGCCTGGATGTCTGTCTGTCTGTCTGTCTGTCGGTCGGTCTGTCTGTTTGTCTGTACAGTCGACTGTAGCCTAAACGGCTAGACGAATTTCCTTCAAGCTTCATATCTGGGATCTGCGGGATGATCCCTAGAGGCTACTTTACTTAAGGCCGATTTCACTATAAAAAGATTTCCTCGAAAGCTGTTCCAACAATTTTGATAAAATTTCGTATGTGCGTTTGTTTGGACATATGCTATTAGAAGGCATTTTTCGAGGGAAATATATAATGCTAATAAATATAATGCTAATTTTACAAATTGGCTATTTCTCGGCTATTTCTTTAGCAATTGGGTTTAAGATTGATATCTGAAGAGGGTATGAGAAATGCGAAAATATGACGTACCAAGTTTTAGAACTGCCATGCTCACTTCTCAAAAATTTAACTTTTTCAATATTTGTACTCGAAATTGAAAATTTTGTTAAAACAAAATTTATAGGCCTTGAAGTTCTCTATAATGCACCTGAACACCATATATGCCGACCCCCACTTTTTGAGGGCGTTTTTACAAACAAAAAATTTCCCAAATAGCATCAGTTCAATGTTATTAATTCCATCAAAAATGCAGAATCCCACGCCCACTTTATTAGTCCTCATGTGTAAGCAGAAGAAGACGAGAATTTTAATGCTTATAAGTATGTAAACTTATAGCATTAAGTTGCACGTACGTATAACTCAGTGGTGCACTTTACTTCTTCATTCCAGCGTCAGCCCCAAAAATTCAACCGTTAATAATTTCACAGCCTCTTCACTATATCGATACAGTCAACAAAAATCATCATCAACTGAACACCTTCTATTTTTATAAATTCGGTTTGTAACGGAATTTAGTTGAAATTCTGCCATCTTGACAGTTGCTACCTAATGTTAGGTCTTCCTCTACGAGTGTACATCTACTTAAATAAACTTCGGTGTTTAATTTTTGACAGACAATGTCAAAGATTTCATTATCCCTTTAGAACATTGCGATTGCATTCAAACTTCCTTGAACATACATATATATGTATGTGCATGTGTATGTATGCAATTTTGAAAAACAATTAAATCTCCATTGCTCAAGCAACGAGTAAATTAGCTTTTTGCAATTCCCCCTAATTAGAATCAAACCAAATGTCAAAGGTAAGAAGACAAAAGCTTTATCAAAACAATTGTCAATGATACATTCTTAAACAAAGGAAGCTGCATAGTAAAGTCATAATCGAGATACATATTAATACAATACCTACTACTTTCATTAATATCAGAGAAACAGACTTGAATTTTGGTCAAAAGGGACAATACACAAAACGTCCTTTCTATCTTCTCTTAAAAGGTCAACACACACTCCATGTATGTACCAATTAAAAAGGATTTTGCATTTTTTAATTAAAATAATGATGAAAATATGTGGCATACCTTTCAATTGCCAAAACAACAAAAACAATCAAAGGCATTCGGTCCACTGATTTCAAAAGACTATACTTGATTGCATTGAAAAGAATGTATACTGTAGTTTTACCTCATAAAACTTCATCGTTTTGAGAATTACCATTTAATGGTGAATAGGCACATAAACAAGCAAAACAAGTTATAAAGTCAAAGTTCGTCCTTGGAACTAATTTCGGTCAAACTCATTAATTCAAATGAGAATGCATGGACATTACATGGAGTTACATTTGAAAGGAGCTAGTTTGTAATTATTTCGAATAATGAAGCTAGTTGAAAAAATACTTCATATGAAAACTTAGTCTTTGTATGGCGGTAGGTGTCCTTTCACTGAAAGACCACATTAGATTACGACAGGATGCACTTCAATTAAGTACTTATGCAATAATTTTTAATGAAACCGAAATGAACAATGTGATGAATAATGAATAAAGTCATCAGTTGGGTAAACATTTTAATTATAAATGCAATATGTCGTTAGTCAAGTTATCCTTTGATAAGGGTTTCATTAAGATATCCATTTGTTGGAAAAAAACCACAAGTTGAACAGACCTTCTTCGAATTGTTAGCGAATAAAATACTATTTTACTTTTAATCAACTGCTTCATACGCTTATGCAACTCCAGGTCTTTAAGGAAATCTTTTATGGTACTCTAAATGTCCATTTGGCGTTAGGTTCACTCAGAGAAAAATTGTATGGTAGATTTTAATAGCATCGTATATAGTTTTGATAAATTTTTGTAAACGTAGTTAAATTCAATTAAAAACCTATTGATTTAAATATGAAAAGATATAAAAACATATAGAAAAGCTACAATCCGTCTGGAACGGATCGTATGATACCCTATCCTCCTCTCTATAAAATGGGCTTGGCCAAATTGCATTTTGTACTCAAATATAGCTATAATGTCGAACGTTTGAGGATGTTACATGTAAAATTTTATCAAAATAGGTTTTTTGATAACGCCCCCAAAAAGTGGGCCTGGCCAAAACTGTTCTATGGGTGAATTGTAGGGAATCTAAATACCCAAATATTTGGTCTTAACAAAATTTTTCGGTTTCATATAATTTAGTGAAGTTATAAAAAAGTAGGCGTGGCAGTGGGCGGATGTAAAAAATGTTTACACTTGTACTGTATCTTTTTCTTGGAAGCCCAGATATGAAATTTCAGCATCCTAGTTAAAAATTTAAGGCCCAAAAATCGGTTTTGTGATGAAAACGCCCCCAAAAAGTGGGCGTGGCTAAAACTTTTGTATGGGTGGATTGTAGGGAATCTGAATGCCTAAATATTTGGTCTTAACAAAATTTTTCGGTTTCATATAATTTAGTGAAGTTATGAAAAAGTGGGCGTGGCAGTGAGCGGATTTAAAAATTTTTTACACTTGTACTGTATCTTTTTCTCAGAAGCCCAGATATGAAATTTCATCGTTCTAGCTCAAAATTTAAGGCCCAAAAAGTGGTGACATACGGACGGACGGACGGACGGACGGACGGACGGACGGACAGACGGACAGACGGACAGACGGACAGACGGACGGACGGACGGACGGTCATCGCTCAATCGATTTCGCTATTGATGCTGATCACGAATATATATACTTTATATGGTCTATCTCGATTATTTCTCTATGTTACAAACTATGTGTCAAACTTAATATACCCTTAGGATAGGGTATAAAAATCAGATAAGAGTGGAATGAATCTTAACATTGTATGCTTCCTTTGAAGATTGGAGACTGCTCTTGAAATCATAAAATTGAAAACATTTTACTTTAACAAGACTTCGACTATATTGTGAAGTTGAAAATATTCGTTAAAAACATTAAGAAATTTTTATTTTCTTTCAATTATGAAACTTTTTAAATCAAAGTGAAAATGTTTTAGCAAATAAGGAAGGTATTAGATAACTTTGAGTTAAAAATGCACTATTTTTATACCCTATCCTAAGGGTATATTAAGTTTGACACATAGTTTGTAACATAGAGAAATAATCGAGATAGACCCTATAAAGTATATACATATATTCGTGATCAGCATCAATAGCGAAATCGATTGAGCGATGACCGTCCGTCCGTCCGTCCGTATGTCACCGCTTTTTGGGCCTTAAATTTTGAGCTAGGACGATGAAATTTCATATCTGGGCTTCTGAGAAAAAGATACAGTACAAGTGTAAAAATTTTTGAAATCCGCCCACTGCCACGCCCACTTTTTCATAACTTCACTAAATTATATGAAACCGAAAAATTTTGTTAAGACCAAATATTTAGGCATTCAGATTCCCTACAATCCACCCATACAAAAGTTTTGGCCACGCCCACTTTTTGGGGGCGTTTTCATCACAAAACCGATTTATGGGCCTTAAATTTTTAACTAAGACGCTGAAATTTCACATCTGGGCTTCCAAGAAAAAGATACAGTACAAGTGTAAACATTTTTTACATCCGCCCATTGCCACGCCTACTTTTTTATAACTTCACTAAATTATATGAAACCGAAAAATGTTGTTAAGACCAAATATTTAGGTATAGAGATTCCCTACAATTCACCCATAGAACAGTTTTGGTCACGCCCACTTTTTGGGGGCGTTTTCATCAAAAAACCGATTTTGATAAAATTTTACATGTAACATCCTCAAAAGTTCGACATTATAGCTATATTTGAGTACAAAATGCAATTTGGCCATGCCCACTTTATAGAGAGGAAGATAGGGTATCATACGATCCGTTCCAGACGGATTGTAGCTTTTCTGTATGTTTATTTGATGAGTTTCCACTTCCGTTCAAAGTTGAAGCTCCTCAATCAAACTGGAAACGTATTTAATTTAAAGTGGAACATGTTCCTTTTTTATACCCTATCCTAAGGGTATATTAAGTTTGACACATAGTTTGTAACATAGAGAAATAATCGAGATAGACCCTATAAAGTATATACATATATTCGTGATCAGCATCAAAGCGAAATCGATTGAGCGATGACCGTCCGTCCGTCCGTCCGTATGTCACCGCTTTTTGGGCCTTAAATTTTGAGCTAGGACGATGAAATTTCATATCTGGGCTTCTGAGAAAAAGATACAGTACAAGTGTTAAAATTTTTAAAATCCGCCCACTGCCACGCCCACTTTTTCATAACTTCACTAAATTATATGAAACCGAAAAATTTGGTTAAGACCAAATATTTAGGCATTCAGATTCCCTACAATCCACCCATACAAAAGTTTTGGCCACGCCCACTTTTTGGGGGCGTTTTCATCACAAAACCGATTTTTGGGCCTTAAATTTTTAACTAGGACTCTGAAATTTCATATCTGGGCTTCCAAGAAAAAGATACAGTACAAGTGTAAAATTTTTTTACATCCGCCCACTGCCACGCCTACTTTTCTATAACTTCACTAAATTATATGAAACCGAAGAATTTTGTTAAGACCAAATATTTGGGTATTTAGATTACCTACAATTCACCCATAGAACAGTTTTGGCCACGCCCACTTTTTGGGGGCGTTATCATCAAAAAACCTATTTTGATAAAATTTTACATGTAACATCCTCAAACGTTCGACATTATAGCTATATTTGAGTACAAAATGCAATTTGGCCAAGCCCATTTTATAGAGAGGAGGATAGGGTATCATACGATCCGTTTCAGACGGATTGTAGCTTTTCTGTATGTTTAATCGGTAAATTGTTTTCGCTTGAATTTGACTGCAAAAGGCAGACGGCAGACGTCTTCTCCACAAATTGTCCAATTTTTTAAAGGAATTTCAACTTGAGTGTCTCTTCGAAACCCTAAAAGGTAAGTTTTCAAAGTAGTAACTGAGCCGGTAAAATATTTACATAATGTAATCTACATATATACAAATGTTCTGTGGAGAAAAAGAAAGGTAAATTATTATTTTACAGGATGTTTCATTTCAGATGTTTCTGCTAACCCACTTACTTTTGAGGTAAATTTTAGACCTATACTTGTAGCTGCCTAGAGTATAATGTACAGGATCGAATACGAAATAAAAACATACAGAAAAGCTACAATCCGTCTGGAACGGATCGTATGATACCCTATCCTCCTCTCTATAAAGTGGGCGTGGCCAAATTGCATTTTGTACTCAAATATAGCTATAATGTCGAACGTTTGAGGATGTTGCATGTAAAATTTTATCAAAATCGGTTTTTTGATGATAACGCCCCCAAAAAGTGGGCGTGACCAAAATTGTTCTATGGGTGAATTGTAGGGAATCTGTATACCTAAATATTTGGTCTTAACAAAATTTTTCGGTTTCATATAATTTAGTGAAGTTATGAAAAAGTAGGCGTGGCAGTGGGCGGATGTAAAAACATTTTACACTTGTACTGTATCTTTTTCTTGGAAGCCCAGATATGAAATTTCAGCGTCCTAGTTAAAAATTTAAGGCCCAAAAATCGGTTTTGTGATGAAAACGCCCCCAAAAAGTGGGCGTGGCCAAAACTTTTGTATGGGTGGATTGTAGGGAATCTGAATGCCTAAATATTTGGTCTTAACAAAATTTTTCGGTTTCATATAATTTAGTGAAGTTATGAAAAAGTGGGCGTGGCAGTGGGCGGATTTCAAAAATGTTTACACTTGTACTGTATCTTTCTCTCAGAAGCCCAGATATGAAATTTCATCGTCCTAGCTCAAAATTTAAGGCCCAAAAGGCGGTGACATACGGACGGACGGACGGACGGACGGTCATCGCTCAATCGATTTCGCTATTGATGCTGATCACGAATATATATACTTTATAGGGTCTATCTCGATTATTTCTCTATGTTACAAACTATGTGTCAAACTTAATATACCCTTAGGATAGGGTATAATAAAACGGCTAGATCTTGAAACACTCTATGTGTGTATCTACATTTTTAAAACAAACCGTATATTTGAATTTCCGTCATAGTATGAGACTATTTCTGTGAACTCAAAAGTACAATTTTGGAAAAACAACCCTTCACGAGATACTATACGCTCCTCAAGCTCAAAGTCTAAGTGGTGACAAATAGTACGCATATAATGATACATGTAAATATTTGCTATGCATCAAACTCACTCATTATAGGACCTTCTGCACCTCTTGAGCTAGTCTAATACATTACTATGAAGACAACCATCGGTTGGAGAATCTTCACAGGGATGAGTTAATTCAAATAATCGTCGATGAAGTTAACTGCACAAACATACAGCTAAAGCCAATTGATTTTCCGAGCATAGTTGAGCAAATAGCCTCAATTTTCCCAAGCGAAAAGGACGTTGAGGTAAAAGCAATTACAATTAAACTTCTCTTAATTAAGAAACACTATACATACATACATATGTATATATGTATATCTTAGGATTACTATTTTATTCCTCGAAAAGGAAAAAAACCCTAGTGGTAAATTATACTCCAGATACGGAAACTCAAGGCCCAAACTTAAGAAGTATGAACAGGAAAAATTTGCACCGGAAGAGGTAACTGAACCACAGCAGTTAGCAGAAGTTGATGATTCTATAGCTCTGGTCCTAAAAAAATACTTTAAACCGAGAAAGCGCGGATTGGACTTTGGTTTGCGACAAGTGGAAGAAGTCTATTTATCTTCGTCAACTTGAATTAAAAACATACAGAAAAGCTACAATCCGTCTGGAACGGATCGTATGATACCCTATCCTCCTCTCTATAAAGTGGGCGTGGCCAAATTGCATTTTGTACTCAAATATAGTTATAATGTCGAACGTTTGAGGATGTTACATGTAAAATTTTATCAAAATACTTTTTTTGACGATAACGCCCCCAAAAAGTGGGCGTGGCCAAAACTCTTCTATGGGTGAATTGTAGGGAATCTAAATACCCAAATATTTGGTCTTAACAAAATTTTTCGGTTTCATATAATTTAGTGAAGTTATAGAAAAGTAGGCGTGGCAGTGGGCGGATGTAAAAAAAATTTACACTTGTACTGTATCTTTTTCTCGGAAGCCCAGATATGAAATTTAAGCGTCCTAGTTAAAAATTTAAGGCCCAAAAATCGGTTTTGTGATGAAAACGCCCCCAAAAAGTGGGCGTGGCCAAAACTTTTGAATGGGTGAATTGTAGGGAATCTGAATGCCTAAATATTTGGTCTTAACAAAATTTGTCGGTTTCATATAATTTAGTGAAGTTATGAAAAAGTGGGCGTGGCAGTGGGCGGATTTCAAATATTTTTACACTTGTACTGTATCTTTTTCTCAGAAGCCCAGATATGAAATTTCATCGTCCTAGCTCAAAATTTAAGGCCCAAAAAGCGGTGACATACGGACGGACGGACGGTCGGACGGACGGTCATCGCTCAATCGATTTCGCTATTGATGCTGATCACGAATATATATACTTTATAGGGTCTATCTCGATTATTTCTCTATGTTACAAACTATGTGCCAAACTTAATATACCCTTAGGATAGGGTATAAAAATGGCGTAAAACACAAGTAAAGTTCACTTCTTGCTAGATTCCGAGGATTATATGCTGGCTACGTTACCCAATTCAGTCCTTCCTTCTGTTTCGAGATACAGGGATAAAACCAGAAGTAATAAACGGAAAGTAACTATAGGTGATGCTGAAGAGAGTTTTGTTTTAAAATTACCATTCATCAATAATTACTTGGAGAAAATAAATGAGCTTATCAATAAATACTACAATAGTCGTGTTTTATTATCCCCATGATCTGATCTGGATCATTGGTTTGTATGCATTACAAAAACATACAGAAAAGCTACAATCCATCTGGAACGGATCGTATGATACCCTATCCTCCTCTCTATAAAGTGGGCGTGGTAAAATTGCATTTTGTACTCAAATATAGCTATAATGTCGAACGTTTGAGGATGTTACATGTAAAATTTTATCAAAATAGGTTTTTTGATGATAACGCCCCCAAAAAGTGGGCGTGGCCAAAACTGTTCTATGGGTGAATTGTAGGGAATCTAAATACCCAAATATTTGGTCTTAACAAAATTTTTCGGTTTCATGTAATTTAGTGAAGTTATAAAAAAGTAGGCGTGGCAGTGGGTGGATTTAAAAAAATTTTACACTTGTACTGTATTTTTTCTTGGAAGCCCAGATATGAAATTTCAGCGCCCTAGTTAAAAATTTAAACCCCAAAAAGCGGTGACATACGGACGGACGGACGGACGGACGGACGGACGGACGGACGGTCATCGGTCAATCGATTTCGCTTTTGATGCTGATCACGAATATATATACTTTATAGGGTCTATCTCGATTATTTCTCTATGTTACAAACTATGTGTCAAACTTAATATACCCTTAGGATAGGGTATAAACATACAGAAAAGCTACAATCCGTCTGGAACGGATTGTATGATACCCTATCCTCCTCTCTATAAAGTGGGCATTTCCAAATTGCATATTGTACTCAAATATAGCTATAATGTCGAACGTTTGAGGATGTTACATGTAAAATTTTATCAAAATCGGTTTTTTGATGAAAACGCCCCCAAAAAGTGGGCGTGACCAAAACTGTTCTATGGGTGAATTGTAGGGAATCTGTATACCTAAATATTTGGTCTTAACAAAATTTTTCGGTTTCATATAATTTAGTGAAGTTATAAAAAAGTAGGCGTGGCAGTGGGCGGATGCAAAAAAAATTTACACTTGTACTGTATCTTTTTCTTGGAAGCCCAGATATGAAATTTCAGCGTCCTAGTTAATAATTTAAGGCCCAAAACTCGTTTTTGTGATGAAAACGCCCCCAAAAAGTGGGAGTGGCCAAAACTTTTGTATGGGTGGATTGTAGGGAATCTGAATGCCTAAATATTTGGTCTTAACAAAATTTTTCGGTTTCATATAATTTAGTGAAGTTATGAAAAAGTGGGCGTGGCAGTAGTCAGATTTCAAAAATTTTTCCACTTGTACTGTATCTTTTTCTCAGAAGCCCAGATATGAAATTTCATCGTCCTAGCTCAAAATTTAAGGCCCAAAAAGCGGTGACATACGGACGGACGGACGGACGGACGGTCATCGCTCAATCGATTTCGCTATTGATGCTGATCACGAATATATATACTTTATAGGGTCTATCTCGATTATTTCTCTATGTTACAAACTATGTGTCAAACTTAATATACCCTTAGGATAGGGTATAAAAACTGTGACGTATACTACGGTGATTGCTATAGGGAACAGAAACAGCGCTTATTTGGATGTGGGTTCGTCATACGCGGCAGACTTAGGCAAGAAGTCTTGAGCTTTCGACACGTGAGCGAGCGGCTTATGATAATCCGCATCAAGGCTAAATTCGCGAACATAAGCCTAATATGCGCTCATGCCCCCACAGAGGACAAGGACAACGCCACCAAAGAAAGTTTCTACGAGCTCCTCGACAAAACATATGAGCAATGTCCTAAGTATGCCGTTAATAGCGTCCTAGGCGATTTTAACGCCAAGATAATAAAGGAGGACATCTTTGGTAGGACGATTGGGAAGCACAGCCTACACGACACCACGTCTGGCAACGGACTTAGGCTTATTGACTTTGCGGTGGGGCGAAATGTCAGTATAGCAAGCACACGGTTTCCCCATCTCAATATCCACAAGGGGACATGGCGATCTCCTGATCATCAAACGGTCAATCAAATTGACCACATTGCGATCGACGCAAGGCATGCCTCCAGTATTCTGGATGTCTGAACCTGAACATGGACTCGGATCACTACCTTGTTGCAGCCAAGGTACGAATGCGGATATCCTAAACGCCACAACTAAAAAGAACTACTGTGAGAAGATTTGACGTCGAAAAGCTGCAATCGCAAGAGATCGCCAGGACCTTCGCCGAACGCGTATCCCGAAATCTCTCAACGACTCCTATGCCGCCAGCATCAAGCGCCGAAGACCAGCGGCAACGCTGCCAACAAGCCATCAGAAGTGCTGCAACTGATGTGCTGGGTTTCACCCGACCACCACCAAGAAACCCCTGGTTTGACAATGAGTGCCGGCAAGCACATGCAGCTAAACAACAAGCATACAAAGCGGCGCTCGTGAGCTCTACGAGCAGAAGAGACGGGCAGAACATCGGCTTCTCCGAAAGAAGAAAAAAGAGCACGAGAAGCGCGCGATCGAAGATATTGAGAGATTATACTCCAGGAATAATGTACGGAAGTTTTACCAACAGGTAAAAAGAACGTGTCAGGCCAACAAGACCCGTACAGAAGCCTGTAGAGATGAAGGAGGAAACCTCGTAGTAGAGTCAAAGTCGGTGCTGAGAATATGGAAAAACTTCTTCTGCAGACTGTATAACGGCGATGAAGACCAACATCCCGCTGTCAGGCAGAATGAACCATTCAACATAGACGATGATAGCTAAAACTTCCATCCAAATGACCAACACGAAGTAAGGATAGCAATATCCAAACTTAAGTCCAACAAGGCTGCTGGACCTAACGGCTTACCAGCCGAGTTGTTCACGGTAGCTGGAAATGACCTGGTAGAGAGCATATACCAACTCATTTCTAAAATTTGGTCAGATGAATGTATGCCTGATAAATGGAATCTCAGCACCGTTTGCCCGATCCACAAGTAAGGGTCTCCTCAATTGCGCCAATTACAGAGGTATCAGTCTCCTCAACATCGCGTACAAGATCCTATCTGCCATATTGTGTGAACGTCTGAACCCCTTCGTCCCCCATCTTCACACTTCGGCAGATCGTGGAAAAAACTCAAGACGCCCAAATCGATACCCACCATCTATTTATCAATTTTAAGGCCGCATATGACAGCATTTATAGAGACGAGCTGTACAGAGCCATCTCTAGTTTTGCCATCCCTGCCAAACTCGTCAGTTTGTGGAGAATGAGAATGGAGAATTCTCGCTGCTCCATCAAGGTTGGTAACGATCTCACCTAGACCTTTGTTGTCAAAAAAGGATTTAGACAAGGTACCGCGATGTCACGTGATTTATTTAATATCGTTCTTGAAAGAATTTTGCGAAACTCACAAGCCAACACCGGAGGCACAATCTTTCAAAAGTCTGTGGAATTACTAGCTTACGCCGACGACATTGACATTATTGGTAGAACACTGGGCTGTCAACGGTACGTTCGCTGGTATTGCAACGGAGGCTGCCAAAATGGTTTTAGCGGTAAACGAGGGCAAAACCAAGTATATGCTGTCAACCAGAAGGGACACGCAACATCAACGAATTGGACAGAACGTCACAATCGACAGCTATAACTTTGAGGTAGTAAGGGACTTTGTCTACCTCTGCTCGGCTATCAATTCTGACAACAACATCTCGGCAGAAATAAAACGAAGAATAACTCTTGCCAATCGCTGTTTCGTTGGGCTGAGAAGGCAATTGAGTAGTAAGGCCCTATCCCGAACAACTAAGGAGACTCTATATAAGACCTTGATCATCCCAGTCCTGCTTTATGGCGCTGAAGCTTGGACTTTATCAAAAGCGGATAAAGATATCCTCGGTCGTTTCGAGAGAAAAATTCTTCGTAAAATATTCGGTCCCGTTTGCGTTGACGGGCTTTGGAGGAGAAGATTCAACGACGAACTATACGAGCTGTACAGCGACATCGACCTAATCAAAAAACTGCGCATTAGTCGTTTGAGATGGCTAGAATATGTAGAGTTAGGATGGCTAGGACATGTAGAGCGAATCACACCCGGAGGGACAACGCAGCAGAGGAAGACCTCGCCTTAGGTGGCGCGCACAAGTTGAAGGGGACCTGAACAAGCTTGGAGTGCGCAACTGCACTAAGTTAGCTAAGGACCGAGCTAACTGGAGAGGCTTGTTAGTTGAGGCCCAGGTTCACCCCGAACTGTAGCGCCACCTAAGTAAGTAAGTAAATTAATATTCTGCTTATTAAATCAAATATAAACTCAATTAAAAATCAATAATAAACTTCAAATTTCTGGAACCTAATGAGTGAATTAAAAACATTTGGATGAATTATGAAGCACCGGTAAGGTATACCTTACCTGAATAAACTTACCTGAATAAACTTCAGCAGCTAATTGTGGTGCAAGAATGTGTAATAAGAAAGGTTTGTAACTTTACCCGTCTAGCGCATTCCATGGAGCTATTTAGGCTTACGAGAACTCTCCCAGTTTTATCTATTTTATTATAAGGTACTTAGAGTTTTCTTTATGAGAGGTGGATACTTGCAAAGCCCAACCTCGGATACATATATTCTACGTAGTAATTCCCAGTCCTCTATCCCAATCCCTGTGTTTCGCACTACGAGTTTTAGAAATTCTTACTCCATTGTCTCATGCAAATTGTTTAACAAACTCCCTGTTGGCATACGAATCATAACAACACTTATCTCTTTTCTGAAAAAAATAAAATATTGGCTTCTGGGTTTCGATCATAATGAAATTGAAGTTTTGCTGCGTTATATTATTTAGTTGATTTATTCTTTTCGTTCTTTTTATACCCTATCCTAAGGGTATATTAAGTTTGACACATAGTTTGTAACATAGAGAAATAATCGAGATAGACCCTATAAAGTATATATATTCGTGATCAGCATCAATAGCGAAATCGATTGAGCGATGACCGTCCGTCCGTCCGTCCGTCCGTCCGTATGTCACCGCTTTTTGGGCCTTAAATTTTGAGCTAGGACGATGAAATTTCATATCTGGGCTTCTGAGAAAAAGATACAGTACAAGTGTAAAAATTTTTGAAATCCGCCCACTGCCACGCCCACTTTTTCATAACTTCACTAAATTATATGAAACCGAAAAATTTTGTTAAGACCAAATATTTAGGCATTTAGATTTCCTACAATCCACCCATACAAAAGTTTTGGCCACGCCCACTTTTTGGGGGCGTTTTCATCACAAAACCGAGTTTTGAGCCTTCAATTATTAACTAGGACGCTGAAATTTCATATCTGGGCTTCCAAGAAAAAGATACAGTACAAGTGTAAATTTTTTTTACATCCGCCCACTGCCACGCCTACTTTTTTATAACTTCACTAAATTATATGAAACCGAAAAATTTTGTTAAGACCAAATATTTAGGTATACAGATTCCCTACAATTCACCCATAGAACAGTTTTGGTCACGCCCACTTTTTGGGGGCGTTTTCATCAAAAAACCGATTTTGATAAAATTTTACATGTCACATCCTCAAACGTTCGAGGTTATAGCCATATTTGAGTACAAAATGCAATTTGGTCACGCGCACTTTATAGAGAGGAGGATAGGGTATCATACGATCCGTTCCAGACGGATTGTAGCTTTTCTGTATGTTTTTTTTTTTTTTTGTGTTTGTTCATCTCTATATTTTTACCTTTTCATTTCTTAAAAAAGTATTGATTTTGCTCACCCCACATTGAATTATTAATTTTGAAGTGACATTAGCTCTATTTTTTTTTCATAAAATATAAATGCCTCTAACTATTCTCTTTGCTTTGCTATGTTAATTAAAGTTAGTGTAAGAATGTATGTACATACATATATGAAGTTTGTAAAATGAGAATAAAGAAATAAATAAATAAATAAAAAAAACATACAGAAAAGCTACAATCCGTCTGGAACGGATCGTATGATACCCTATCCTCCTGTGGGCTTGGCCAAATTGCATTCTGTACTCAAATATAGCTATAATGTCGAACGTTTGAGGATGTTACATGTATAATTTTATCAAAATAGGTTTTTTGATGATAACGCCCACAAAAAGTGGGCGTGGCCAAAACTGTTCTATGGGTGAATTGTAGGGAATGTAAATACCCAAATATTTGGTCTTAACAAAATTTTTCGGTTTCATATAATTTAGTGAAGTTATAAAAAAGTAGGCGTGGCAGTGGGCGGATGTAAACAAATTTTACACTTGTACTGTATCTTTTTCTTGGAAGTCCAGATATGAAATTTCAGCGTCCTAGTTAAAAATTTAAGGCCCAAAAATCGGTTTTGTGATGAAAACGCCCCCAAAAGTGGGCGTGGCCAAAACTTTTGTATGGGTCGATTGTAGGGAATCTGAATGCCTAAATATTTGGTCCTAACAAAATTTTTCGGTTTCATATAATTTAGTGAAGTTATGAAAAAGTGGGCGTGGCAGTGGGCAGATTTCAAAAATTTTTACACTTGTACTGTATCTTTTTCTCAGAAGCCCAGATATGAAATTTCATCCTCCTAGCTCATAATTTAAGGCCCAAAAAGCGGTGACATACGGACGGACGGGCGGACGGACGGACGGACGGACTGACGGTCATCGCTCAATCGATTTCGCTATTGATGCTGATCACGAATATATATACTTTATAGGGTCTATCTCGATTATTTCTCTATGTTACAAACTATGTGTCAAACTTAATATACCCTTAGGATAGGGTATAAAAATACGAACTCAAAACTAAAATGTATTAAATTAACATAAACAAAAATGTTTGCTACAAAATATTATTCTCATTTGGTATCTGTAAATAAATATTAAGAATTGGTTCCTTAAAAAAAACTTAACGTATCAAATTTTCATTTAAAAAAATATTCAGTCGCATGGCAACTTCGCGCTAAACGTCAACAAGGAAATCAGCTGAAGAGAATATTCTCAAGAAAGAGAAGAGAGAACTAAATGTCAAATTATACGACTTAAATTTTTAGTTGATTGGACTGTTTTATTATCATTGTGTGATCCAGATCAGATCATGGGGATAATAAAACACGGCTAATGTAAGTTTGACAATTGCGCCGTTCATTATAGCAAGCGGTCGGATCGATAGCG